>QANU01001262.1:1197270-1278246 GCA_003254905.1 Nissolia schottii
AAATTTATACATAGTTAGTGGACAAACTTTATAAATGTTAGTTCACATGCACAAGACTTCACAACACAAAACTTTACAGATTTGCATAAAACTTAACCTACAGTTAAGTATTTTGCAGAATCTGATATATGTGATTAGAGTGCACAATCTTTTATGTGGGTACTAGAGTGAAAAGAGCAACGAGAGATGATAGTGATGAGAGCGAAGAAAGAACGAAGGATGAGAGTGATGAGAGATGAGAGCGATGAGCGAGAAGAGAGAAAACGGAAGAAAGTGGAAGCGGAAAGGTTTTGAGATATGCGTGTTTTTGACTCATGAGTGAGTGATAGTGGAGTGGGTGGTTATTTGAGGGGACCCATTGTACTCTTATACAGATGTATGTATGGTGTGTGGTACAACTTATTAAGACCAAACTATATGTATGTTGACAATGATGTGAATTTGTCTTCAAATATGATTAGTATGACGCCTAGCTATCCTAATCCAAAGGATATCAATCTTGGTGGTTTATTATATTTTTGCTGCTTTTACTTCTAATTTTACTTGCTTCTAATCAATAACACTTCTAATTTATTTTTAAACAAATAAGGTCAAATATGTTTTTAGTCTCTCGTAAATTTTAAATTTTGTATTTTATCTTTTATAATTTTTTTTGCTAAAACTTATTTCTCATAAATTTGTTTGTAAGGTTTTAGTTCACGCCATGTTAAGTGATGTGACAATTAACTTAGCCACGTGACAAAGGTGAGAGAGAGGGGTGGAGAGAAGAAGGTGAGAGCGCGTGGGTGAGGTCACTTCGCTAGCAGTGGTAAGGGTGGCCGCTCATGGAGCCGCAACGGAGAAGAAGAAGACAACAAATGGACGTTGAAAGTAGTGGGAGAGTAAGCAGAGGAAACAATGATTGGGTTAATTATGCCAGGTGCGTGACAAGTGACTTACCACGTAACCAAGTCTGTCATGTCAGGACTTAACATGATGGCAAACACTAAAATCTAAAAAAAAAAATTATAAGGAACAAATTTTAGCAAAATTTTTTTATAAGAAATAAGTGTTTAGGTTTTAAGGTTTAGGGATATCTTTCAGGAGGACATGGATCCTCCTAATTAAAAGTTGGCATCTCTTTCAGAAGATGGTCACAAGTTGAAGCTAATGTCACACGTAATTCTTCATTCCACCAAGTTTTGCCAAAGCTACAAGATAAAGAAAAGGGATTGTTGGTTGCAAGTCAGCTTCCTCCCACCATACAAAAGTTGATATCCAATGCCTACAATCTTAACTATATTTGTTTACTACGCCAATTACGTAAACGCAACTAGGCGTGGTACACTAAATTAAATCCAATCACATTCACTGCTATCTATATTTTACTAAATTCATGTGATGAAATAGCAATTACAAAATTTGAGAGTTATGATAATGTTAAATTTACTGAGGTTATCAATGAATTGTTTATGTATATAAAGACATTTATGTCTATGATGATAAAGACACGACTATTGAGTGTATAGTAAAAACATCTTTTATGTCTAGTTATATAAAGAATATATGTGATCCTCTCTTCATCATCACTTTCTTAACATAAATCATGTGAAAAACAAAGAAGCTATAAGATTGTGTTTATAATAAATGATTCATTGCAAACCCGGTTTCTGAGTTACAAGAATGATTGTTTGTTCACGTATCGATAGCTAATGTATGCTTGGATTAGTTTATGTTAACATTAAATAATTTATAATACAAGGCACAAAGTCAAGAGAGGATGAGAAAAAGAGAATGTGTGTGTGTGCTGATTATAAATAGTGGGCTCAAGCAAGTAAGAAGTTACTTCATCCAATATAAAAATAAAATTATAAAATATATGTTTAACCTCAAATATTGCCTATTACTTATGTTTGAACTTAAAAAAATATCCCAAAAGAATTTGTTGGGACAAAAATGACTTTACCTTTTATATCTACTTTATATATAAGTATGGAAGTATAAATTTTTAATAAATATTTTTTTTCTCTAAATCACCGACATTTAAATTATATTATTAAGAATTTAACTAATTGAATTTAACTCGACTGTAAACCCCTTTTACAAGAGATAAAGATCTCCCTCTAAGAGTTTTCTTTTTTATTCTTAAGATTTAAATTTGAGACTATTGATTAAGAGATTATTGTTCATCTTAATTAATTCCATGTTGCTTTAATAAACATATAGTATATACTAAATAGTAATTAGCTTTTCCCAATAATTAAAACTAAAAACGTTCTTAGCATGAAATTTTTTATGAAATCGTATACTTGCGAGCAATGTTCGAAAATATGAAAAGATAAAGTAAAATGACTTCCTTTTTTAAAAAAATATATATTTCTTTTGAAATTCTTCTTCTTATCTGCTGCTACCTGCACATGCATTATTATATTTTTAAAAAAAGTCATGTTACATGTACATAAAAAAATATATATTATACATAATCTTATATTTATATACATAAAGTTTGTGTTTTAATGCTTGTAATATTTGTGCACTTAATTAAGTATAATTGAGAATATCATCTAGAAGTTTATAATATTTGTGCACTCATGAGAATAAAATTTGTGCATTATTAATTGTGTATGTATGAGTGTATAAAATTAAGTGTACATGTAACATTTTTGTAAAAAAAAATAGAAAGTTGAATTACAGTACAGTCTCTAATCCCATGGCAACCAAGTCTCAACAATTTTAAATTATCAATTTACCCTCATTTTTAGCTCACCTTGTCACTTGTCCCTAAAACATTTTTAACTAATAATTTATTTTATGTGAACTTAATTATTATTATTAACAATAAACACTGCACAAAAAATAAAACTAATTTACCCAACTTTTTTTTTGTGTCTTTTTTTTTTTTTTCCATTTTCTTACCTAAAAAGAAGGGTCAGCTTGGTAGAGTAACAGAGACAGGTCTTACTATTTAACCTCTGAAAAAGTCACCACATTCCTCCATGCCCTTTGACAGAAGGTCACCTTTGTCCATTCACCCTCTTTCACCTCAACGTACACACAAAAAAAAGAAAAAACACTGCTTTGTGGAGTGAAAGAGGAAATGGGTTAAGAGAGAGAAACAGTGAGAGAGTGGGGTGAAGTGAGAGAAAGAGTTTTGTGTGGGCACTCTTGGAGACAGGGGAACCAACTCAAATTATTTGGTTTGGTTTTTATGCTCTGTAAATTCCTCTGCTTCTTCTTTCTTCTTCTTCTTCTTCTTCTTCCATCTTTTTGTATGTTGTTGCATTTATTTAACTGATCCATTTAATGATTTGTTGTTCAGTTCCTTCTTTCACGCAAGTTACAATGTTGGAACTTCCGCATTCTCAATTCTGCAACTGAAACTTTTGTTTTTCTTTTGGGCGAGAGCAAGAGCAACCCTGTTTTCTTCCTCTGTTGCTGTTAGGGCTGCGTTTTCACTACTTCGATCGTAATGGCTTCGAAATCTAGGTAATTTAAAGCTCGGTGATTTGTGGGTGTTTCTTCTCTTGCTTAAAGATCTGATTTTTTCGGTTTCCTTCAGCTTCTTCTCTGCACTGCTTCACTTTTTTTTTTTCTTTTCATGTGGGTGATTGTTAGTGTGAGATTTTCTTGTAGATGGGTTTGATCTGCTGATTGTGGATTTTTTTTTTTTACCTAAATTTGCTAACTTTACATTTGGGTGTAATCCGCTTTGATTCATCTGTTTAAATTTCTCTGCTTTTTGGCTTTCTATGTAGTTTCTTCTTGAAATTTAAAGGTGGGTTTCACTTCATTTTTCATTTTTTGTTATGATCTTTTTTTTTCTTTTTTTTTCTTCCTGTTTTGAATTCTTATGAGCTCATGCTTTTACAGTTGTGGTTGCATCACTATCTGCCATTCTCGCCCTAATTCTCACTTTCAGGCCATAATTATTAAACCTCTATTTCAATTCTCTTGGTGGGTTATTTCTGGTTTGATGAGTTTGGCTTGGCAATGCTTTTTGTTGGATGCTGAATTTGTCACGGGAGTTACTTTCTTTCTTGGCTTTTAGATCCATTTATCTGATTGGATGCAAATATTGCTTTTTGAAATTTATAGTGTCTTTTCTATTTTCATTTAATGCATTTGTTGATGTGGTAATTGACATCATGAATCTGATGATAGATCTAGTAGTTTATCTGAAACTCCCAACAAAGCAACACCAGCCGCTCCCAACAAAGCATCACCTGCAACCCCAAGAGGTAGTAAGCTCAGCAAGGGAGTGTTCAAATCAGAATCCGAGTCGCCATCGCCCTTGCAAACTTCGCGCCTTTCTGCAGAAAGATCGCCGCGTACTGTGAATTCAAAGCCCAATGTCGAGCGGAAATCGCCAAGACCAACCTCCACTCCACCTGATGTAAGTTATAGTAAATGCATTGATTGTCCTCTCTTTCTATGAGACTCAGTCATGCTTGGCTTTACTATGTTTTTTCGTTTTTCTTCTGATTGTGTTTTAGAATGAAGCATTTTAGCTTTCCCAAAAGTCTCGAGTCTCTTGACACAAGTGTTAATAAGTAAGTAAACATTTGAAATGTGTGACCATGTGTTAGTTATTTGACATTTATGGAGATGTCCTGTATTTGGTGGTGAATTGCTGAAGATGTTTCCTTCATTTTTCGCGGTAGTTGATACAGCAACAAAATCTCTTTACTCATTATTTTGTTTTTTGATTACCTGTACATTGGCATGGGCTTATTTTGTTCCTTGATTTTTTCAGAAACAACCCCCAAGATCTGCAAAGGGTTCAGAATTACAGACCCAGTTGAATCAAGCTCAAGAAGATCTTAGAAAAGCAAAGGAACAGCTGATTCGGGCTGAGAAAGAGAAGGCAAAAGCACTTGATGAGTTGAAAGAAGCTCAGAAGCTGGCCGAGGATGCAAATGAGAAACTCAGGGAGGCATTGGTGGCTCAAAAGCGGGCCGAGGAGGATTCTGAGATCGAGAAGTTCCGAGCTGTCGAGTTGGAACAGGCTGGAATTGAAGCTTCCCATAAGAAGGAAGAAGAATGGAAGGAAGAGCTTGAAAGTGTAAGGAACCAGCATGCTTTGGATGTGGCTTCTCTTCTCTCTGCCACTCAGGAGCTTCAGCGGGTTAAGCAAGAACTCGCCATAGCTTGTGACGCAAAGAACCAGGCACTGAGTCACGCTGACGATGCAGCTAAAATTGCTGAGATTCATGTGGAGAAAGCAGAAAGTCTTTCCGCTGAACTGACACAGTTGAAGGCCTTACTAGACTCAAAGCTGGAAACGGAGGCTAGTGAGAACAAGATTGTATTGAAGCTGCAAACGGAGATAGAAGCTCTCAAAGTGGAACTTGAAAAGACCGAAGGTTATGACAAAAAGTTTTCGGAGAAAGAGACTTATATCGAACAGCTTAATGTGGAGCTTGAAGCTGCAAAGATGGCTGAATCCTATGCCCGTAGTCTGCTAGAGGAGTGGAAAAGTAAGGTTGAGGAACTAGAAACTAGCGTTGAAGAAGCAAATAAACTGGAGAGATCTGCATCAGTGTCTTTGGAATCCATGAGGAAACAGCTTGAAGAAAACAATGATTTATTGCGCAGCGCAGAATCTGAAAATTCTAGTCTTAAGGAGAAGGTGGGATTGATGGAAATGACTATTGCGAGACAAAAAGGAGATCTTGAGGACTCAGCGCGCTGTCTTCTCGAGGCTAAGGAAGAAAATCTTGAAATGTCGAAGAAGGTTGAGTTGCTCGAATCTGAACTTGAGACAGTTAAGGAAGAGAAAGCTCAGGCATTGAACAACGAGAAGGTTGCAGCTTCTAGCGTTCAGACCCTATTGGAAGAGAAAAACAAACTTACTGTTGAATTGGAGAAAAGTAGAGATGAAGAAGAAAAGAGCAAAAAGGCAATGGAAAGCTTAGCTTCTGCGTTACATGAAGTATCTGCAGAAGCTAGAGAGGCCAAAGAGAAGCTTTTGGCCAATGATGCTGAACATCAAAGCTATGAGTCCCAGATTGAAGATTTAAAGTTGGTCTTAAAATCTACTAATGAAAAATACGAGTCCATGCTTGATGATGCACGACAAGAGATTGATGTTCTTACATGTAGTAATGAAAATTCTAAGAAGGACATTGAGAACTCCAAGGCAGAGTGGGAGCAGAGAGAACTTTATCTAGTTGGCTGCTTAAAGAAAACCGAAGAAGAGAACTCGTCCCTGGAAAAAGAAATAAAGAAATTGATTCAGTTACTCAAAAAATCTGAGGAAGAAACTAGTGCCAAGAGGGAGGAAGAAGCTCAACTGAAGGAAAATCTAAAGGAGGTTGAGGCTGAGGTGATCCACCTGCAGGAAGCACTGAAAGAAGTGACGGCTGAGAGCACGAAATTGAAGGAGAGTTTATTGGATAAAGAGAATGAGTTCCAGAATATCTTTCAAGAGAATGAGGAACTCCGATCTAGGGAATCCGACTCTATCCAGAAGGTAGAGGAGTTATCCAAGTTGCTTGAAGAAGCTACAACCAGAAACCAGGCTGAGGAAAATGGGGATCTTACTGACACCGAGAAGGACTACGATTTGCTTCCTAAAGTAGTCGAATTCTCGGAAGAGAACGGACATGTAGGAGAAGACATATCCCAAGTAGAGCTTCCAGCCAATCAAGAGGGACTCAGACAAAGTGCACAGGAAGAAAGTGTTGTCTCGAATGTCAAGTCTGAAAAAGCCGAATCCCACAAACCGGAGAATACAAATGGAAAACCGAAGGAAGATGAGAGAAAAGAAAAAGACGAACCTGTAAAGGTTGAATTTAAAATGTGGGAGAGCTGCCAGATAGAGAAAAAGGAGTTCTCGCCGGAGGGGGAACCAGAGCCCGAATCCTTTGGAGAGGAAGTTGAGTCAAAGACAGAAGGCGGCGAGAATGGAGCTGCTGTTGCTGCTGCTGCAGAAAACAACAACGATGGCAGCGGTGGGAACTCACCATCTAAGCAACAACAATCGATGAAGAAGAAGAAGAAGCCTTTGCTTGGCAAATTTGGAAGCCTGCTCAAGAAAAAGAGTGGTAGCAACCACAAATAGAAAACACTAACAATATTGGTTGCAGCTATATAAAACATTAAAATTGTTTGCACTTGTATTTTGGGTTTTATGATATTTGCTTCTTGGAATAGCTTTAAAAGAATGACGAGGCTTGTAATACTATGTAGGGTTTTTCTCTAATCACTTCTTTTGGGGTTATGATTGGCAGTAAATTGTATGTGATGGAGTTATTATCATTGTTGTTGTTTTTTTTCCCTTTAACTTCTGCTTTTGTTGTCCCTTGCCCTCCCATCTAGATTTGACTAAAGAAGTGGCAAGTTGGATTTAATTTTGATGTCATCCCAATTCTAATGAAGGTCTACATAGAAGTTCAATGTCTCAGCTCTTTTGTTAGTGCTTTCTTATGACACAAGGTGTTTAAATCAAAATGGTTTGTTTGTTTGTTTGTTTTAGCAGAAGCTGTCAACCAACTCTGATTTTTGTTTAACCTCGTGTATTTGTTCTTTGCTTCTAGGGAGTTTTTATAATGTATAATATTAGCCCCAGATTCGCCTGTGAGTGACTGGAAGGCAAACCAAGATTCTCCATAGAAGTGTGGCTTGGCTGACAATTTTCGTGCGAATGTTTTAGATATGCAAATTCTTTAGCAAATGCAAATAAAACAATTTCACTTGTAGAAATATGAAGAGAAAAAAAATAGAGTGATAGTGGAGGTAGTTATCAAATAAAAGTATGAATCTGAAGTGGATAATAGATGAGTGATAAAAAAGTTTATTTTTTAACATAATAAAATGTTTTAAAAGTAAGTATAAATAAAGTTAAAATTAGTATGTAAAGTTGTATGCTAAATAATTGTTATTTTCTTGTACCCTCTCTGTGACAGTGTATAAATTCTCAACTAAGTTTTCCAAGTATAATAAAGGAAATATTCCTACTAATTAATAAAGTGTTTACATAATGAGAAGCTTAATAAACACAAAATGTGAGAGAGAGACCTACTTTTAGGCCAAAATTATTATACTCCTTATTATATAGGTACACTTATGGATTTATATCATTGATTTTAGTTTAAGATTTTGACAATTGTATGTATAAGAGATGAATAACATGATAACTTAGGTCTAGAGGTATAAGGTTTAGGGATTTAATGGATATTTTAAAGAAATGACTAGAAGAAAGATGAGAGAAAATAGAGGAGTTGTGAGATACACTTTCGCGTTGAAATACTTCCAACCCTAAAATAACGGAGATGAAGTAGTTGATGCGAACATCATCAACAAACAATAACAGGTGTGAAAAAAGATGTTTAAAATTTTAAAGTCAAAGTTTTAGTTTATAAAATATGGCGAAAGCTTCTATCATTAGGTAGGTGTCATGTGATGGTCAGAATTTAATTTAGAGATCCTTAGCGGTGAAGGTGGTACCCACCCCACCCACCTACCTAGTTGACGCAGCTCTGTTTCTGCTCTGCACTTTCTCATCTTTCTTTGGAGGATCGATGATGTGGGTAGCCATTATCTGCGGTCTGGTCATCTACAAATTGGTTAAGAGCTTCTTCTACGACGATGACATCTTGGAGGTTGAAGGATCTGATCATTCTTCTGCTCTCTTCTCCGTTGCCGAAAGGTCTCTTCTTTTTCTTCTCCCCCCCCCCCCCNGCTTCAAAAGCTTCATGGAGGGAATGTGTATGCGGCTCTTCGAATTCCCGATGCTGATACTGGTTCCAGACAGAGCATTGATATTGTTCTTGTCACAAAAGAGTATTTTTGTTTTACTTTTCCTTCTTTTTCTTTCCTTTCAATTTTTGTATGTATCTTCAATTCATTTTTTCATGTTTTTTTTCTGATGGGAAATGTGAGGGCTAGATTAAGGAGTTCTAGTTTCTTGTAGAAGGGAAGAACATAACCACAATTGCTGCACATATGCATAACCTGCACAGCTGTTTGTTTCTTCTGACAGTCTTGTTTGATTAAATGGAGAATGGCCGCACGCGTGACCTTATTGGTATCTCAGTCCCAAATGATCAAATTGTGGCTTTGTTTCTTTTAATTTTGACCATAATATTGCAGGGAGCTCGTGGTGATATCCGTGAAGAACTTCTCGGGAATTTTAACAATTAGTGGCGATGGTAGTAGCTATATCTGCGAAAAGCCAGGCAGCCATAGTAGAGTTGAGCAGCACCCTGATCCTGTGAGGAACCACGCCATTTTCATGTCTTTGTTCTTTAATGTCAGAACGATACCATCTTTATTGCAAGAATGCTGTTTCATAGGATGGCTTCTAATGCAAGATGTTATTGAATAATATGAACAGGAAATGGGTTTGTTTTTGTTCTCATTTTGATATAGAGGCTGTGTTAGATGTGGAAGAACATGGTTTCATAGGGTGGCTTCTAAAATGTCTAATTTTTTGTTTTTACTGCTTTCTCAACTATTATTCAGGTAGCTGAAGTAAGAAAGCAAGCTTCTATCCTTGAATCATATCTTGAGCAAAGAGGAGTTGCTCTACCTGAAGGATACATATCTTGTAAAGTTATCCTTCCTAATCCCAAATTATGGTATGATTTTGAATCTTTTAGAATTGCCTCTATAATAGTGTTGATGTCTTCTTATGACATTTTAGAAGGTTTTGCTTTTGATTTGTGGTTAAAAAAATTCTTTAAATCATTAGTAAAGGAAGGAAAGTTGAGGTGTAGAGAAAAAAATAGAAACTAAGGCACTGATCTACTAATGTGAAGCTTGATTTGGTGGAATATTTTTTGGGGTTTAGTTGTAATTTTCAATACCATGATGATATTGAAACAGAAGGACAAGGATAGATGTCTAAATGATGTGGCTGAGGTATTAGATAATGAAAATCATGATAAGTAGCTAAAAGCAGATTAGGTGATATCACAGTGAACATGGAGGATGATGATAAATTGCTCTTGACCTTTTTTAGCTTTATATCTTTTGAAAGTTTCTGTTAGTTGTATATTAGGTTGGAAATTTCTTGAAAAAATGTGTATGCCTATCTGGTTTTCTCTAGTCAAAAGCAACTGTTCTTTTTCTTTTTCACCCTTTTCAACTTTCTTTTGTAATGTACGTTGAAGCTAATTGTTGTCTCTTTCTTTGTATTGGCAGTACCATTCCTGGATATAGTTTGCCATCTGAAGTTGTTACGCATGAAGAATGGGTACAAATGAAGCCAGGAGCAAAGAGTATGTTTTCTAGTTGGGTAAAGAATGCCTTTCGCAGTGGAAAGAAGGATATGCAAGAATCTGTTCATCAGAATCTTAATTTTGTCCTTAGAACAGCTCCAATATGGGATAGGTTAGTTACCAGTTGTTCTTGATGATCAATGTTTATATTTCTAGTATTCATTCCTTTAGTAGAGTTTCATGCAATTGGATGTTGTTCACGGTGGCTTGACAACATTTCGGCACAGGGAAGTAAATGTGTGAATCCATTATTGAGCTATTTAATGCTGGCTTGTTAAGGGGGCTATAAAGCAGATGTACATGTCTTCATATTGATGTACTCTTGGAGCATTGTTGCATCATTTAATATTTCCAAATCATTGTTTTCCACTATTGAAACAATTTGTCTGGTTTGCAGGTTGGAACTGAAAGGCGGTAAGTATATATTGGGGGAGTTCCTGGAATTTAAGGGCAAGCAAGAAGATGTTCAGGCTTTAAGACATATTAAAAGGTCTAAAGTTGCTCGTGTTACCATCCAAAAGACAAGCATGTTTGGACTAGGTAATCTTCTGGGAATAAATTATGTTTTCACTTTCCAATGATATTGAGCAGTGTAAACAACGGTAATGATAATATCACGCTTTAGGTGAACAGATAGATAGACGAATCAAGACTAAGAATTGGGACATAAAATTGCTGTGGGAGGATATTAGAGTGAATTGTCTTTCCTACACATTCTAACATTGGCTCTTATACATTAGTTGACATTTAGAAATAATATCAGGAATCAGGAAAATATGTTTTGTATGTGCTTATTGCTGATTATTAATGTTCAGGTTTATGAATCTAATAAAAATTGAATAACTACTTGTTTCTCAACTATATTAATCTAAATTACAGTTTGAACTGATAATTACCTATCTCTGATGGAGGGGCGAAAACATTCAAGAAAGGAAGCTTTCTTTACTTGCATTGTTACACACACTAATTTGTGGGTTGCTTCGATTAACTTGTGATGGTTTGCAGCTCCTTCTAGGCTCCAAGTTTTATGTTCATTGCGCGACTATAGAACCGAAGGGGCATCAGAACTGGAGTGGAACGAAGTAACTGTAAGATCAAGCACTGAGATCATCTTTCAGCTCGAAAATAATTCTAAAGTCCGAAAGTTCAAGCTCTCTTCGGTGATCTCTATGTCCCTAAGCGCGTGAAGTCGCCCAAACTAGAGGAAAGGTATTTTCAGTGCTGCATTTTGCTGATGGCAACTGTCACCAATCTCTCTTCATATTGTCCTTTAAGCTGCATGCAGGGAATGGATTTATTAACTTACTTTTGGTCACATATATGAGTTTTTACTAGCCGTAGTTAATTACCTTAACTATGTATTAATTATAGAAGTTAAATTCTGTTTTGGGCAGCTAAATTTCTGTTTCTTCTTCATAGAAGTTACTGTGTGTGTATATATATATTAATTATATCATTTACAGTTTCATTTACATGTGAGGTTCACCCTTAACTTCATGTTTTGGGCATCCCCTATCATTAGGACGCTAAGGGTGGGTTTGATATGGGAGTAAAAATGGGGGAGAGTTTTCTATGAATTGGGTTTATGTGTAGTGTCGAAAACCAAAACATCCATTCGATGAAAAGTTTCACCGGACAATGCCAACTACTACTCTGCGGCGGCGATGTTATTATTGCTTGAAGAGAGGCTATCCAAACAGACTCTTAAGAAAGACCCTAAGTAGCGGTTGGGTATGTCATAATTATGTATATAAGAAATAAAAATAATAATTAACCACAGACAATATATCAGTCAAAGCTCAAATGGAGTGAGGAAGATTGCCTAAAGCAGCGAGGAGTTCAATTTATGATATTACGTAATAAAATAAAAGTTATCAATTTTTTCCATCGAAGTTTTAAAGAAAAAGTACGGAAATGTAACACAAGTAGTTTGGGGGGGGAGGGTTAGGATTGTTAAATTATGGTATTAACTCTTACCCATGTACGGTTTTATTACACAAAATAAATTAATATGAGTTCATGTAAAGAGTTAAATATATTTTTAAGTCTATGTAAAATTAAAAATTGTTTGATTTTTGAAAAAAAAATTGTTAGGAATTATTCCTTAAAAAAAATTTTGGTAAGTTTTAGTTCCTGTCGTTAGAAAGAGACGTTAAGTGTTGATGTGACCGTTAAATATGCCACGTGACACATTTAATGGTCGCATTTAACGTCAACGATTAAAACTTACCAATTTTATTTTAAGAACTAATTCTTAACAAAAAAAATTTTGGGAACTAAACACAATTTTTTTAATTTTACATGACTAAAATCATATTTAACCCTTATGTAAACTTTAACAAAATTGATAAACTCAAATTTATTTAGACTTTGAATTTAGACACCTTGATTGGGAAAAAAAAGTACATGTAAATTGATTTAGTTAATGCTTTTTTTTTTAAAAAAGAAAAGGGTTTTAATTTTACTTGGTTATTATAAATGGAATTATATTGCTGATCTCAAAATGTTAATTGGGTATCCCAACTAACTTCTACTTTCATCCGGCCAAGTTTCCTTAAGATTTCACAGATAAGTTGTGTAAATTAAATGTGCAATTTTTATTTCCTTCTCGCGTATATATTCACCAAAATGAAAAAATTAAATCAGTTTAACAAAAATAAAAATAAGTCCTTTTTTTTGTCTGGATTACTCTTCTTGAATGTAATTTATAATTGGATCCATACACCACGTTTAAATTGAAGTTCCATATAATATATCTACCCCGAGTCACATAAGTTTATGTTGCGTAGCAAGGATTTTGGTAATTTACATGAGATTTTTTGAAGTAACAAAAATGGGACTTAATTATTTTTATTATTAATATAAAAATGTATGATTAAAAAATAATATAATTTTTTTTATACATAATGCATAATAATTAAAATCTTTTTTTTTATTAACGGTTCCTTGCGTATTGGATCAATTGGATAATTAAATACGATTTGTTCATTGTCCTTTGCCTTCTTTATTGGGTCAAAATCAGTAGAAATAGTCATAGTCATACCTAACAAATAACAAAAACTCTTGACTTTTTATCAAATGTCGAAAAATTATCTACTAGCTATAGAAGAAATATCATACTGACTTTACCCTTTGAGTAATATTATACCATTCGATTAACTAAGTTGCCTTCTAATTAGTGAGAATTAGGAGAAATTTGTTGCGTAAACAATTGATTTTAGGACAATGTTTCCATTAACAGTTTGAGCAGTTGGACTTAAAAGTTTGTCTCATTTGTTTGGCCATAATAACCTCAAAACATTATAAATGGGTCATTTTCACAGTCCCATTTCGTGTCTTAGTCTCTAAACAACTAATCGTTTGAGATATTATTCGCTCACTTTTGCCCCTTCTTCAAGTTTCAACTTAAGTCACCATTTTGTTCAATTAATTTATTTTCACTGCCTCTCTTTTTCCAAGATGTTAATTTCTACAGAAAAAAGATGAGACAGACAACAAGTCTAAAAAGAGTTTATCAAGACTTTAATAAAGACTTTTAATATAATAAGAATTTAATTTTGATATACTGATACTATGAAAAAAATTTATACTCTCATTTGATTATATATTGTCATATCAATAAATATGTTTGTTAATAAAAAAATTAATAAATATGTTTAACTATTGTAATCACTACTTCAAAGGTGTTATATATGCTAAAACTTGATTTGAAGATAGGATTAGTGCATCAAAATTAACCTCTTAATATAATGGGATTAATTTTTATGCAATGAATGTCATCTAATCATGTGTTGTTATGCAAGAGACTTTTGACTGGTGAGAGTAAAGCTCAACTACTTTTACTTATATAACAGACAATATATAATTGAATGACAAACTTTTTAACATTGTCTCAATGCATAGAAATTGATCACAAAGAATATTTAAGAAAGGAAAAGCTGCATTTTAGAAAACATGCAATTAACTCCATTTTATACAAGAAGATATGAACATCATAGGGCCTGTTGTCTGTAAATTAAATTATAATATCTCCATGGTGTAAGTTCATAATTTATACAATGGAAGCTTCTGTATATAATATCTGAATCCAAAAATCAATCCATAAATAATACATATGAACCCAACCCGATAATACCTAATTAATTAATGAACAATATTTGTTGATCCTATAGATCAGTGATAAATTCCATTATTGCTGTGATGAACCTCAAAATGCCGTGTGATCTTCATGGGACTGTCGACCATGGCTGGTTAGAATGTTGGCTACAAATAAACAAAAAGTAAAAATAAATGGAAAAAAAAATGAGTATCCCATCATCATGCTTCAAATAATAAACAAATAAGCATATTAGAAGGGGAAAAAAACAATAATAAGAAGTGTGAAGATAAGAAAAGGGTTGAGATCCTCTCGTGTTGGAATGAACACGATTATGTTATCTTATGTTATAAGAGAGCACAGACACTTTAAATAAATTGAACTCTTTTAAAATTTACAAGGCTTAATTTAAATATTTATTTTTCTCTCTCATAACATGATATTGTCATACTCAGGACAATCACGATAATATCTCAATCCATAAAAGACAAAAGAAAAAAATTGACGAGTTCACTTACTCAATGAAATCTTTCCAATAAGCATCACTTGCATCCTCATCCATGAAATCTCCCCACATTTCAAAACTGTTGCAACATTCCTTTGGATTATCCACCACCTTTTCTTCTTCTTTCTTGGCCTTGGAACATTCCGGGGAAGCCGAAACCAGATTCGGAAGAACAGAAGAACTGGATGGTGTGGAAGTACCAGCATCATTTGTGGAGCAACCAAGTTGTTCATCAAACTTTTGATGATGAGGAGCTTCAAAGTTTTGGAAACTAGGCTGATTTTGATTTTGATGATGATGAGAAGAAGAGAAACCAATTGAACCATTATTATTATTATTGTGAACAATGTCCTGAACACTAGAATGATTCAATCCCAAAACTTCACATAACAAACCATCTGGGATATTTGAATATGAAGATGGTGATCCAATTAAAGCATTGAATGGCTCTAACAAATTTGAGGCGGGGGTGGAAGCAGAACCACTCATGAGTTGAAATTGAAGCATGTTGTGGATCAAGTAATTGAGTTTATTTGCAACTTGTGTTGTGATGTTAATGTTGTTGTTATCTGAAAAATGTAGCCTTAGAGCATTGATGATGTCATGAGGGTTATTGAAACTGGTGTTGACAATGTTGGCAGCTGCAAGAATCTGTTGGAGATTTGTGAGGAGGTTCAGGTGATCTGTTCTTGGACGGTGCGTCACTGGATCCAAACCCATTTGGATGAGCTTCTTCTTCAGATGAGTGTTCCAGAAATTCTTGATTTCATTGTCAGTCCTCCCTGGAAGATGTGTTGCTATAGCTGCCCACCTAATGATGGAAAAATAAAAAAAAAGCATACTCAAATCATAATCACTTTATTTGTATAAAATAATTAAATACTATAGGAAAAAACTATTGTAACTTAAGAAGGCATGAGGTAACCTTCCATCTAGTAAACTATGTGAAAAATGCAAAGTGGGTTAGACGCTAGCTATATTTTGACTTAACTTTAAGATAATGACTTTGCGAGCCCTCCCAAATATATATTCTTTGCTTAGTACATCATTTATTAATGTGAAACTTTACATTTACACTTAAAACACAAAAGTTTGGGAAAGATAGGTTTAAACCGTCTTACTTATGCAAGTGAAAATGTTATTTCTAAATTTGAATTCGTGACCTCTAAATCACAAGGCAACCATTTTGCTTGTGCCGAGGCTTGCCCTCTAGATTAGTCCAGGGAAGAAATTAAACAATTTTTTGCTCTAAACATATAAATTTGGATATTGGCCAATTTTCCAAGAACTTGAAATGCATGGCTTGACCTTTCAATCTTCAATAACTAAAATGAAATAAAATGAATAGAGATATAATAAGCTTGACTAGGGGGATGGATTACTTATTGCCAAGAACTGAGTGCAAGTTGATGATGAGTTGCTCTTCTTCATCAGAGAATTTGCCTCTCTTGATGTCAGGCCTCAGATAATTGGTCCACCTGAGCCTGCAGCTCTTGCCACACCTGTTCAATCCAGCAAGCTTTGGAAGTGCTCTCCAGCTCCCATGCCCATTCTTCTCTATGTAATCAACCAATATCTTGTCCTCTTCTGGGGTCCATGGCCCTTTCTTCAAACCACTCTCATCACTGCTGCTTGGTGTTCTCCCCATCATTTATTTCACTGCCAAAATTAATATTAATTAATATATAGTACAAGTTACAGGGAGGTTTAGTTTCAATGACAAACACAAAGAAGAAGATTGAGAAGAAGAATCCAAACCTTCAATTGTGTTGAGAAGTGGTTGAGTTGGAACTTGAACATTTACTAGAGAAGTACATGTTTTATATATCTATATATAGATATAGATAGATATAGGGTGGTGATGTTAATTTGGAAATACCAGTGTGTGTTTTTTTCTGACTGACTTTTTTTTGTTTAAATAATTCTAATTAAGATATGTAGCAAGTTTGTCATGTATATTATACATTATAGTCAATATAGATAACGACCTTGAAGGGTCATCGCCAGACACTCCTGAATTAATATGCTTCACTCATTATTAATGTCTAATTTCAGTGTGTGTGTATATATAGATATAAATATTGTAATATGGCCAAGATTAAAAATTATGAAGATGTTACGTGATCACTTAAAAAATCACATGACTTTTATATTTTAATCTTGACTATTGATATAAATTTTAATGGTTAAAATTTATTCATCTCACTCTCATATATAATAACTCCTCTCACTAGAGTCATCTTATATTCATATATATTAAACATAAACACTTTGAAGGGAAATATTTTCCTTTGAAAAACCATGTGTTTTATTTTTTTTCTTTCGCTCGTCATTCTCAAATATATAATATCTTCAGCAGTAATACTGAAAAGGAAATTATGCATATAAATTTTCATCAGAGTAATTACCATTAATTAATTTAATTTACAATACGGCGAATGTGTATAAGATAATATATATTATTAGGCGATGCTAGAAAGCAAGAATGTAACCATAGATGAAAAGTAGTGATAAGACGAACTTATTTAATAAGAGAGGACATCAATTATAACAATTCTAACACTTGTATTCTTGAAAACATTATGGCTATCTAGCACTTTTGGTAATTATCAAGCCCACCTTACTTAGAGATAAGGTTTATATAGTCTTTATAAGTTCAAAACAATCATCTTCCTTTAATTTTTTGGGTTGAATTAGACTACTTAAATATCTAATATAGAATTAGAGTTTATCCTAAGATCAATGAATGAGCCACATGCAAATGATTATTTCTAAAAACTTCACGCACTAGAGATATCAATCATAAGCATGCGGGGTTATATTAAGTTCCACGTTACTTAGAGCCTTTATAAGTTCAAAGCAATCATTTTCTTTTTGAGTTCGCTTTTAAAATTGAGTTAGAATACTCAATTATTTAATATTAATGTATAATCACACTTTTCTCTCAACCACACCTAAGTTTCCTAAACAAATTGTATTGCTTCTCTTCCCAGGTTCAATTTGTCCATAGACGTACGAGCATACACAGTTGCCAAACTAGAGAAGTCAATGTTATATAACTCTTAAGACATAATGTCAAAAAGTACGTAAATATATTAATTACAAATAGAAACAATAATTAAATGAATTGAATCATCTCTAAGTAATGTCGACAATGCAGAAAGGTCACATGATACAGTTTTCAACCTAAGCTATATAGGTAGAGAAGATATATATAGATAAATGTGTGACCTAATTAATAACATTGATGATCACTTGTCCAACAAGAACAAGGCACATATACGCGTATATGGATATAAATTAACCATCATTTTTTTCCAACATGGCAAAAGCTGAGAGGGAACACGTCAGCAACAACAACGAACTTAAACTACCAACATGGGTTAGGTTTCCACGTGGCGACCACTTAGAGAGTGTGAAACTCACTTTTCATGTCCCATTTGGAGACGAAACTCCCCCCCTTTGAAAATATCGAATATATATTAATCATGTATACATAACAACAATATTAATTGTTATATATATATATATATATATATATGTATATATATGTATATGTATATGTCTATGAGTGTGTTTTTCGTGTCATGCAAAACAATTAATGCACGCAATATACTACAACACTATTTCTACTAGGTCCACAACTAAACCCTAAGACATTCCTAACAGATCCATATAATAGTAATGCATTTACACTAGTTGTCATGTTCTGGTTGGTAGCTAAATCATATATACTTAACCAACGAGAGGAAGGCATATTGTATAGCTTTATAATGTTTAATTAACTCAAAATATTGCTTAAGAGAAATAATAAGTATCAAATCACTTGAATTAATTTAGTGTTAGTTAAATCAAACTTTTATTTCATACATACTATATTTTATACCTGCGCGATGTGCAGAGTGATTTTAATATCTACAATATAGTAAAAAAAAGGAATATCTTTATTAAATTTAAGTTAAATTTAAGTTACGTAAAAAAGATGTTAATTTTGTCCATTGAACATATAATTTATATTTGTAAAGAAGATCGTTACTTATTATCTTATTTTAAATTATAGCGTGCGCCATGTAAAAATTACCATATAAAAGGAAACATTGTGAATGGGATGAATAAAAGGAAAGTGATGTGTTTGATAAAATGCACATAAGAATACCAAAAAGGCAGCAGCAGCAGCCTCCTTTTATTCAATGTTATAAGGTAGTGCAAATGATGAAAATAAATGATTGCAACATATAGGTGCATCTTACCACCATATGTTTATTTCAAAGTAAATAATCATGACATTTAGCACATTGTCAAACCCTATTGGAGAAAGAAGCATAATTAAGCATGCATATGTATTGCACAAGAAATTAGAAAAACTCTCTATTTTTAGTTTAATTTCTCTTGTCCAATCCATTATCTATTAGTAATTCTAATTGAACAACTCCTCAACCTTCCAATATATATATGTTAGGCGAGAGCAAGACTAACTTTGAAGATTGTCGTATATACATTAAAATTAGACGCATGCTAAAGACTGGTAATGCCATTGATTATATAATTTGCACATTTAATATTTGTGTTCCCTATCTTATACACTACATGAATGGTCTAAATTTTCGTCTCTACTCTCTCTATCTGAATTACCATAATCATTCTCAATAATATAATATCAAAATAAATCCTTCTGAATGTAACAGAACTGTTATTATTCGCAATATTATCTTCAAATCTTCAAGTATAATAAAAAAAAAATCGAAACATATATATACGTACCATAACATTTTTTAAGGGCTTCTCCAACTAAACTTGAGTGTTTCCGTAAAAGCTGCTTATTTTCCTTTTAACAAACAAATGGTTTTTCTATAATTTGCATTCCCTCTTTTGATATCTTCCCACACAGTCCATTTGACCAGATACTAGTTATTGGGAAACAATTAATAAACAATAGAGGAAGCAAGTATATAATCAATCATAAGATCTCGCATTGCATATGTGTATATATATATATGCTCATGTCATGCCTTCTGTGCATGGCCAACATTATTATTAATAATGCAACAACTTGATAAAAAGAAGCAATTGCTTCTTAAATAATAAATATGTTTGGTAAAATCTATCTTAATCAGTTAAATTACCAAAAAAGAAAAGGAATTGGTTGGTTATACCTAGGGTATTCTTCCTTTGCTACTGAAACATTGTTGTCTGTGCGGTTACTTATGTGAAAAAAAATAAAATCTTATTTACTCATAGAGCAATAGAAATTTCTTGCTTTAATCCATTCAGAGTTTGTGTAACGAATAGGGTCCAATTAGGAATGGGCCATAGGCCCAATAAACAATTAGTCCAATTAGGAGAGTTTAGACTAGTATAAATAGGAGTTATGAATTGTAAAAAGGTATCGAAATTTTGTATTAGGGTATCCTGCCTCTCTCTCTAGGATTCTTCTCTCTAGTTTTCCATCACTATCCATTTCCTTATAATTCAAACACAAAAGAATGCAGAAAATATCCAAAGTTGTTCTATTATTTCTGTAATTCCTCTTATACCATTTTACATCGTTACAAATGGTGCTTTCATTGCCCGCCCTGGCTACCATCCATTCAAACCTGTGACCTGTGGATAATGTTTGCACATACATCCATTTAATGCTTGCACTTATGTCCATTTAAAGTTTGCACACTTCTACAATACATCAAACTCTGCATTTGTATGTGTTTGTGACAAACACATAATGCTTATATCACATCATCTAATGTTTATTCATGACAATATGTAAAAAAAATTGTGTCAAAATGTTTATAATATTTATGCATTAGTTGTTGAAAGGTTGAGAAAGCGCCAAAATGCACATCCTCTTCCTCAACAAAGACAAAAACCTGTGACCTGTGGATAATGTTTGCACATACGCCCATTTAATGTTTGCACATATGCCCATATAAAGTTTGCACAATTCTGCAATACATCAAATTCTGCATTTTTATGCATTTGTGACAAACACATAATGCTTATATCACATCATCTAATGTTTATTATGGCAATATGTAAAAAATTGTGTCAAAATATTTATAATATTTATGCATTAATTGTTGAAAGGTTGAAAATGTGCCAAAATGCACATCCTCTTCCTCAACAAAGACAAAACCTGTGACCTGTAGATAATGTTTGCACATACGCCCATTTAATGTTTGCACTTATGCCCATTTAAAGTTTGCACACTTTTACAATACATCAAATTCTGCATTTTTATGCATTTGTGACCAAACACATAATGCTTATATCACACCATCTAATGTTTATTCATGACAATATGTAAAAAATTGTGTCAAAATGTTTATAATATTTATGCATTAGTTGTTGAAAGGTTGAGAATGTGCCAAAATGCACTTCTTCTTCCTCAACAAAGACAAAAACCTGTGATTTGTGGATAATGTTTGCACATACTTACTTATGCCCATTTAAAGTTTGCACACTTTTACAATACATCAAATTCTGCATTTTTATGCATTTGTGACAAAACACATAATGCTTATATCACACCATCTAATGTTTATTCATGACAATATGTAAAAAATTGTGTCAAAATGTTTATAATATTTATGCATTAATTGTTGAAAGGTTGAGAACGTGTCAATATCCACATCCTCTTCCTCAAAAAAGACAAAACATGTGACCTGTGAATAATGTTTGCACATACACCCATTTAATGTTTGCACTTATGTCCATTTAAAGTTTGCACATTCAATTTTCTGTTATATGCATGTTAGTGATGAATGAACGTTAGAACGTATAAAGCTTCAGTACACTAGAATTTCACATAAACATCAAAGAACAAAACTCTCCATGGAAATCAAAGAAAAAAAAAATCATGAAAATGATGATGATGATAAACATAATAGAAAAATGAATGACGATGCTGAGAGGATAATCAAAGAAATGATGATGATGATGATCAAAGAATGGATAACGATGATAGGAGGATGAGAGGATGATAGAATGACAGAGGATGACGATGACAATCATTACAGAACAAGGATGAGAGGTTGAAGACGATAAGTGAAAACGATGACGAGAACGAGTTCGGGGTTGGGCGTGCGCGTTGTGTATAATTATACGTTATACATATAATCATCATTAATTACGTATAAAATCGTATAAAAGAGTGGTGTATGTACGGATGTATGGTTTAGGGGTGTGAATGAAGCATTTTCGAATAAAAAAGTCTCCTCGCTACATAATAAACCATGTCCAAAGAGTTTAAGTAGCTAAATAAAATTGAACTTATATACCAAGTTTATACACTTACTCTAAAACCACTTCTCTTATAGTAAATTTGGATTGGATACACTACACACAAGAGGGAGGTTTCTTTATCTTGAATCAACCTATTGCCATTGTGGAGGAAGCTATATATGTTAGATATCCCTATGCATAAATATACAGTTATGTTAGTGACAATCATTGATTGGTCTCTCAAAGGTCTAATGGTTTTTTTTTTTAATTAGGCACTATATATTACATTACATTTTAGGCACTTAAATTATTATTTAATATGTGCAAAAATATTTAGTGATAAATGCGCTTTAATTACACGATCGTTCACATGTCAGATAATGATAAATTACTTAACTAAGAATTACTCAAACTACTATTTAAGTTTAATTGTTATATGCAGAAAGTGTACAATTTTTTCACATTGTCAACCAATAAAATTTTTCTATATGCATATAGAACTTTTAAAGCAGTAAATATAAAAGCCCAACATGTTAGTTTATGTGTCAAAATTTAATTGGAACAAACCATTAAACTCTTACTATTTATCTAGTTAAGCCATTTTTTTAATAATAAAATTAGTTGGTTTTGGTTGTTCTATTGAACAAGGCTATCAAAATGATTTATATCTTATGTAAAAAATCAAATAGAAAGACACATTTAGGTTTAATAAGACAAAAAAAGCGTAGCTGTTCAGAAGAACACTGAATACTTTTCCTTCTAGACACAATGCATAGTGTCCTATGATGTTATGCAGCCACGAGAAGTCACATCATGGTGTTACAATAGTCAATGTGGGGGTTAAAGGGATGGTAGACCTTTAATTAGGGTTGTGGGGAGTTTTCTCCCAACATGACCTCATTATCCACATTCACAAGTCACTTAGTTTAGGTGATTTGCATGTTTTAATTAAGTAATGAAACCCCTCCTTTCTCTAAACATTTCGTGTAAATGGAATATTTTTGCCAACGGCAATAACAAGATCTATCGTGTTGCTTGTTGGTCTTGATTTCTCTGAATAGTATAATATAATTATTCGAGTTTACTTGTGCACTATGTACATGTTGTGCCACAAATAGAGTAATTTCGTTAAACTCAAATATTATTGTTAATGGGATCGGCAGAAGGGATTGGTCATTGTTCTTCAACTAAAGTTGTTCAACATATTAGTCTAAAAATAAAAATGTGGTTTAGAAAGTTGAATCCATCACAACCAATAACTTAACAAAAGAGTTGGTGAAAGGAAAGATTTCACGTAAGAAAATAGATTTACCGAAAAAAGGTTACGAAGTTGGTTGAGAAGACGAAGCAAGAAGACTTTGACCCGTTTTATATATGTGAATCATATCCATACATCAATAAATATTCTACAGTCATCTTAACCTGCAAAACAGAATTACCAAATTACCATTGGTGGTATTGTCTTTTACTTTCTTGAACTTTTGTAGCACACAAATGCAACAGCGCTCAAGAGCTGTGGGATGGAATAAAGTAGTAGTTAAACTCATTCATGTAAAAAATCAATAAAGATACCACGTGATTCTTGTAACTAGATTTTGTCAAATGGACATTCCAAATCTGCTGCAATTTTTATTTTGCACACGACATTGCACCCTTCTTCGGTAATCATTTTGTTTCCACTAACCTGAGTTTCATTAAGACCAAAGAGTCAAATCATCAAATCAAATTATTTGGTCCTCTGAAACGAGATTTAGAAATAATGAGTGGTGACACCATATTTAACAAAATTCCGTAGAACTTGTGGTTATGAAAACTGATTCTGTAGAATGCATTCCTGGGTGATATTTCAAAAAGAGATACCTTAGTCAAGCATTTCATTCAACATGATGTTGCCTTTGAACAGAGAATACCAACCCGGGAAAATTCACAAGACATATGATAGATTAAATATAAATTGACTGTATGTCCAGACTAATTGTTTAGTTTACAGAATAGTTGAAGAGTTGCATTTCAATTTTGGAGACGCCATAATTAGTATTTAGAAGACATCAAGCTGTCCCCACTCCGCAAGCATGTCTAAATGATTGACTCAAAGTACCATCGCAGTTGCTAAGCAGTCTTACATAAAAAGTGAACCAAACCTCTATAATCAGTTCAATTCGCATAAAATGTCGTCGGACACCAAGTGAAAATATTCAGGCAAATTATATCTTTTAGATTCCACAATTATTATTAACGTGCTTACAGAACAACCCTGCCCTAGGCACTCACTCGTTAAAGGTAAGCAAGCGAAATAAGACGAACAGTACAGATTGACAAGTCTAATTTTATAAGTGCGGAAACAATGATTTACATTTTACAATTTATATAATGAATTTTCTACAGTACGAAATGGCCGGAGAACCCACAAAAAAATACGGCCAATTAACGAAAAAAATGGCACCTATTACACATCATAGTGGCGGATTATTCTATATCTTCTTCATTCTAATCCTATAAAAAGTATAGGTAGCAATGACATTTTATTAGTAGTTTAAAAGGACAATTGAGGAAATCAATCACACGCAAGTCAAAAACCACTTGTTAGGTTTTGATCAAACAGTCTCACCGTCGACTCGTTTGAATGTGAAGTGAATGCAGCAGCTCCTTCGAATACATGCGCTGCTAATCCTTTGAACCACAACCTGTCATTAAACTTCCAGGCATGGCTCCTGCCCAGATATGCAAAAGTTTTGATTTAACACACAACGCCAATGCATATAGAACAAGTCTAATTGAAATATTGTTCCAACCTAAAGTAGACAAAACGAAACAAAATATTGTAAAGTAATTAAAAGGACTATATGAATGATAGCTGGAGAAGCCAATAATAACTGGACCTCAACTAATAATAAGCAAAGCCATAACATACTAACCTCCAGAACTTGTAGCAACGAAGCCAAAAGTCAACCAAAAACATCAGGTAGTAGGCCGTGTCATTGTAGACAAACCCCGTCCCATGGGAAAAACACCTGGATAAGCATCACCGGCTTCTTCCTCTTCTAAAGGAACTGTGCATAGTAAGCATAAATGTTTGTAAAACTACTTAAGCAACCAAAATTAAATAATTTGTAGGTGTTATAATGAGACATTTCTTCTTCTATTTCCTATTTCTTTTCAGGATAAATGACGTGATTTAGCAAAGCATAGACAATGTGCCAGAAGCAAAGGCCTCACATCAACCGTATCAAAATGATTTTCAGGGGAAAACAGGGTTTTCCACAATGTTTTATCAACTTTCATAATTTAGCCAGCCCACAGATGCGGGAACATAGTTAACTGGTTGACTTTTAAGGTATATCATTGCAGTTCAGAATTGCAACTTAGTGGAAGTGCTTGGGTCATGTTATTGTTACGCATGGAACATGCCAGATTGAGGCCAGATTTGGAAATGCGATTCCATTTCTCACTTTTTATGTTGAATCATTTTTTCAGGATTAAGATTAATGGTCAAACTTAAGAATTGACAAATAATTTGTCGAAGCTACTGCTCAAATTTGAAAAAGATGGCGCCCAGATTTCAGTTCCAAAGCTGTGATGCACATGGAGCTCAAAAAATTAGCAAAACAAAATCCAATATAAACCATTTTGAGACTACTACTGCACCTGCTATATCTTGTTCAGCCTGAGCCCCAGCAATCCCAATGCATGAATATAGAGAATTCTCATCCACTTTCAACTGTTCATATGCAAGGTATACATCCTCAATAGTAGCAGCTTCATATAGAAATATTAGGTCCTTGATACATGATACGTCCTGGATCCCACAAGCATTGTTAATAACTTAGAAGCATAAGTAGTAAAGATAAGAAGTGTAACTGAATTTCAGCAAATTCTAAATTTGGTAGGACTAAAAAACTTGATCCAAGTTCTTTTCGCAATAAAAATGAAACTCTGATTATCCTTATGGCATGTCAAGATTTAGACACTTCTATCTCACCTTCCTTGGAACAGAAGCAGCTTGCAAGTGAGCTAACAATCCTAGCCAGTACGCATTTGACTTAATTTCAGCTTCATGTCTCATCAGAAGGGTCCGCTTAGCCTATGTTAGAAAAGACCACCAAAAAAACATCAAATTTTCCAGAGTCATAATTAATGTCACAATAACTTTATGCCATAGTTTAAAGTAGAATGAGAGCACCACAATCATTCTCTTTAGCCAGAAAGTTAGATTTCATTGTTTTTTAACATGATATCATCAGAGAGAAAAAGAACTCAAAGTAGGAGGATCGAGTTCATTTGAATGGAGAAGAAATAAATAAAATAAAATAAATCTGGACAAAGATTATGTATTTTTTAGCATATTCAATAACTAACCCTGTCCAATTCCCTCTCAGTAATTTTGTTGCTATGCAGGCCTCTAAGAACATTCTTGCATGCGTCAACAGCTTTGTGCACCTGCAGTTCAATTTGTCTTAGAATACGGAACACAAGGATACTGACAAAAAATACAAGTGAAGTGGATGTCAAAAGAATGGAGCCCATACCTTGCTTGGAGTTGATGTCACAGAGATCACATACCATCCTAGTTTAAGCCTATCAAACAAGTTTAATTCAAATGACACGTCATAAGTCAACCCCAGCGAATCTCTTACAGTTGTGAAGAGCCTGTACAGAAAACACGTGACCATATTGTAAGCACAGTTGGAAAATTTTCCCAGTAAAAAAGTTGACAAAATAACAGTGTCAAGGATATTGGTAGAAGACATCCTACAAATTCTGTACACATTTCAACCCAAAAACAATCAGGGCTGAACCATTTTCACAAAGGTGAAAGGGCTGGCCCAAGGTATGGGCTAACCATTTTGTACAGATTTCAACCCAAAAACAATCATGATATCTAGTTTCCACATTAAGCTAACTGCAGGTGAGCAGAACAAGGTACCTAGAATTTATAACCTCAGCAAGCAACCCCATGGTTATACCAAAGAAAAGAGGATGGCTGCGAAGGCTTCTTCTCAGACTACCTTCTGTCTGTGGAACATCAGATGTCGGTTGATCATCTGCAGAAGCCATCAAGCATTTCATTATTAACTTCATGATTAACAGTAATTCTGAAATGATAATTTTGACATACATTGTAGTATTCATATGAAGACCAAAATGAACAAATAAAATATCCAACCATTATTAATTGACTCTAACAGGTCTTCTCCATCAACTGTAAAACCCCAACGGTTTGGCGCTGGCCCAGCAATATAAGCACATGCCCTCTCATCAGTGTCCTTTAAAAATACCTGAGGAAAAGGCAAAAGCAAATAAACACATGTCCCGAGCCTATTGCATCAAAGTGTTTCCACTGAATTTCAGAAGTCTAAAGAATAAAAATCTTGACTATGCAACAAAATATTGCACTGCTAATCAACTTGTGACATCCAGTTTTCACAAAAGCAATATGCATATAATTGAAATTTATGCTTAGCTTCTCACTTCTTGAGACTGCAACTCTGATGGAGATGGTCGAAATAAGGGTGGCTTGAATTCTTGCTCTCTGTTATGACTTCTTGTGGCCTGAGCTGTGCCAAGGTAGTCAAGAATGCAAGATTCAATCTCCTCCTCGGTGAAGTCACCTACAATGCTTACCTGAAGAACAAACACAATAGATTTTAAATGAAGATTTTAGTGTTTTCAATTTAATGCCAAAAGAACACTGCTTTCAATGTGATCATAGCAGACCTCCATGTTATCACCAACAAATTGGTTCATTACAGCGTCCTTAACAGTTTGCAGGGTTAAATTTTCTAGTGATTTTGGTGTAGGCTCTATAAATCGCTCATCTCCATCCAGCATTGCTACCATGAGTTTGTGAGCAGTTGAGCGTTCCAAGCTCTTGGGGATGGATCGATAATATGACAGGTACAATTGCCTTGCTCTATCGAAAGCATCATCCAGCCAGACACTATGCTGCACAACAGAAACATCATAATGAATGATACAAGGCAGGGTTATAATTAGACACATACTTTATCCAAAAAAAATAATTAGGCACATACTATGCAGCAAAAGCAATACAGCCAGGAATTATATATGCAACTTATGAGGATAAGAAAAGGCTTTAGTAACAAAAGGCAAGATGTTTACCTCAAGCACCATGTGAAGCAATTGAAAGGCAGCACGCATCCCATTGTCTCGTAAAGTAAAGCGAAACTCCATAGATATGAATTCCTCCGTAGATTCCAAGGAGCAATTTATCAGATGATTCACACAGAAAAGTTCAACCTGGTACATTCAGTTAAATGGAGGTGTAGATCAGTTCTTAAATACTGAAATTATTTTCACGTGTACATGACATACTTGCATCCATGATATGTTAAAATAATAAAATTCATGGGGAGGAAAAAATTTATCTGTGCAGAGTTAAACATGAAGTACAGTTGCCATCAAATTTCACAATATAAAAGGAGTGATCTAACTTGTACAAACGATATCAGACGTGGGCACACTCCACAATTATGGGAGAACATTAGTCCCATAATTATGTATTATGATAACAGTGACCTTTAACAATTTGAATATCATATTAACTGTCAAGAAACTGTTCAACATATGCACATAAATATAAAAGGTGGCCCATGCACGATTGGGAAACGTTGGTGCACAGTGTGCATGCAGCCTCACCCTTGCAAAAGGAGAGGCCGTTTCCAACATATGCACATAAATGTCAGCAAAAATTTTGGTGCATATTTGTAAGAGAAGTTTCTACATTTCATCTCAGCATAGCCATTTTCTACATTTATATTATTATTTTTTGATAAAATATTTCTACATTTTTATTTAACCACTGATGAACCTTTACCATTTCAATTTGAATGAATTGAAAAGATGAATAATATAATCACATTATCCTAGTCTGTCCTGAGGAGCAAATGCAAACATGACATGATCTAAGATGCTAACCATGGTCAATCTTCATCTAACAACCCATGAAGTTTGGAGAAAAAGTTCAAAAGAATAACAACAGAATTAATTAGTTAAGACTTAAGAGAACATTAACAAGCTACCAAAAACGACAAGAATCACCTAAATAGATGAGGATAACAGCATAGGATAAGACATTTCTTTTAAATAGGGTTGCATGTAACCCCCGAGAGTCATTTGAAAAATGAAACATACTCCAGAAATTAAAATTTGTATACATCAGGTAATAAGAAAAGCTACCTGCTCCCTCGAGAAGTTGCCAACACGACCTCCCTCACTAAGTGTCCTAACACCCACAATCACAGATCCTCTTGATTCAGAACTCTCAGCTGCCCGCCCGCCACCAACAATCAGCCGCATCACCCCACTTTGTGTTTCAGTTTTTGATATCTGTCAACAATAAAAGGATTCAATAGTACAAGAAAACAATCGCATCCTCTTAAGCAGTACAAATCCTGATCTTTTCATGCCAGTCTCAAAACACTGTCCATATTGCATTTACAAATCAGTTAATACATGAATGGGAGGACAACATCAGGAAATTGAACACTAATTTTATGGAAATTATGTCTTTCAAAAATCCATCATTGTAGAAAAGACAATGAATCAGCAGCACAAAGTACTAGCATTAGAATCCATGAAGACTGAGTCACCATTTCTAGAAGGTTTAATGGTGAACAAAAGACACCCTTTAAACACAAATACAGTAGATGATGGTAAATGAAAACAAGGTACTGGTAGCATTAGAAACTCATTATAAACTTGCAATATATACCTTGTAATTAACAGGAATTCCATTTGCAAGACGGCGCAGGGTGATACCAGTTTCCTTGTCATGAAGCTTTGTATCATCGGTTTCAGGACTTACAGGGATGAAGGCTGGTTTGCACTTCTTTTTCAAGTCTTCTAGGTGTGATGATTGTATAAGTTCTTTTGGCACCTCAAGCTATATATGGATAAAAACAATTAGTTAGACAGTAATCAAAAGTACACAGACAAGAGACACACCAGCTCATAAATGGAATTGGCACTCATCAATAAAACCTCACCATCCATATGATCAATAATCATTTCTGAATAGGATGGTAGATTCATATAATAGTACATGAAGAAAAGAGCTACCACTCATCAAGGTTATATAACTCATAAGTAATATAACCAATTTTGAGTGTACCGAATATCAAATCATCAGGATAAACAAAAGACATTTAATATCGAATCAGGATAAACTAACAAGAAATTGAGTTGAAAAAAAAAAAATTACCTCAGGCTCTGGCATTATAGGTTGATCCAATCCTGCTTTGATAGCATCTGTAATTTCATTTGGTGATATCTTGAACTCTGTTTCACCAGCTTCCTCAACATGAACTTTTGTTGGTACACAAGCAACAATTGCTGCAGGAAGGGGTGCAGTAGGCTTTCCAAAATCAGCAATAAACTCCAACACCTTGGCACCAACAGAATTGACCTGCACCAGAAGATACCTAGGCTTTTATAATTATACAAAAAATGTAAATAATTTTATTCCTTCGGTAACTCTTTAAATATATTTTGTTCTTAGATAACTCTAATAGGGTGAACCTTTGCACAATGGCAAGGTTGTGAGAGCTTCGTTTATTAGGCTGCCCTTTTGTAATTAAACAAACAGAATACCAAACACATAATTAGAAAACAACTTGAACAAAAATTTCTTTAGGAAACAATCCATAGAGACAGTGACCCAACAAGTACTCTAAATACTGTTTTCTTCTAAATAGGACAGTGATGAGCTATTAAAAAAATGGTCTAAGATAACATGAAAGAAACAAACACCTCATCTTTAGATGCAAGGAATCCAGAAATCATTAAGAATAAGGGAAAAATCTTCAACTTCTCTTATCAGGATAAACAAAAATGAAGCGATGAAAATTCTAAATAAATGGAAGAGATATCAGTTTCAGCACAAGCACTTTGTATCAACTCATGCGCTAACAAAGATCGTGTATAGAAGTTCTTCTAATAAAATAAGAGCCAGCGACAGCAAAAAGGGAAGGGGTATAGATAAAGGTTAAAAAAATGCACAAGGTCAAATGAGCACAAATGAAATACCTCTTCAAGGGTAACTGTCCCAGCAATAGCAAGTAAACTCTCATGGCCTTGTCTCTGGTCCATAACCCTATGACCTAGAGCATCACTTTCCATGATGAAATCCAAGTTATCAACAGAAGATACATTGTCAATCATGGCTGCTAGGTGTTCACTATCTTTCAGAAGGGCATCTAAATAACGAGTTAATTCACCCTGGGTAACACCAAACTCTTTAAGTCTCCGAACCTGCATCAGCCAAATTTACATTAGCTCTCATAGTAGAAAGAATGCGGTGAAGGTAGGCCTTTAAGCAATTTGAAACCTAAATCAATGTAGATTGCTCTATGCGACCCGTGATACGAAAGGATCCAGGGAAGATTTGTTGGTAAATGAATAGGATATCACAATGGCATTGAACATGTTCTTTCACTGTCTTAAATTCAAGGCATTTTATATCTTTCAAGCTAAATAAAGGAAAAAACCAGCAATAAAGTATAAACAAAGGGAAGCGTAAAATACAACTAAAACAGCTAAAGAAAAGAAAAGAAAAAATTATACTACTGCAAAGACAGTTGAAGCACAGCAGAAGAAACAAACCTCTTGAACAGCAACTCTAATTGCACTTCGCCAATTCTTTGGTTCTGCAGTTATGGTAAGAGTGGTCACAGTACATCCTTCCCTTCCAGAATCACTATGATCCAATTCAACTGAAGTGAATGGTGGATTTGAACTCTGTAAATTTCATGCATTAGCAACACATTTATATGCTAAGGCACGGACTATCTAGCAAATTAAAGAAAACCACCAATCTTATTGTATTAATTCTCCCGCTTACATCTCTTATCTATTATCATTATAAGGTAGTACAAACAAACTCTTAACAACTTCTGAGGCACTGTTGGAGGGGACAGGGAGTTATTAACGATAAAGACACCAAACAGATGCCATGCCCCAGAGCAGCTGACCCATTTATGCTTAACCCAAATAATGCATCACGTATGCAAAGACACAACAAAATCACATAAGAACTGCCAAATGAATTCCAACAATAGCCATAAAAAAGACAGGATGAAGAAGTAGCACTGTAGCAGATACAAAGGTTTCATCTCACCTTATATCTTGTATTGATACGAAAATGAAGAGCAGACAAAAATATTCTTTTCATCAAGACATTACGCAAATCATTGTATGTTTGAACCTTATTGACCGGAATCTGCATAAGATTTCAGTAAGATAATTGATAGTGAGAGAAGAACATAAGTATAGGAATATCTAAAAGCACATATCTAAAACAACAGAGAGAGAAATGTTAAAAACAACGAATGAAAGGAAAGGAAAGTAAGGAGCTGAGGATATATTTTCAAATTTGAGAATAGTGTAGTGCCATAAGCTAATGGTGCATAAGTACTTTACATATATGCCTAGGCTTTTTGTTTTTTGCATGACAAGGACCGAATACATTTAAACCGGAACAGTTTTCCACCTTATCTCATAAGCTTATTGCTCAACCTTAAAATATATTCAATTTACCCAAGTAGATCAAGACCACATCAAGTAGATAGCTTATAAAAATATAATATTTCAGTATTAAAAGTGTTCATTAGACCAGTGTCTTGAACCAATAAATCAGAGATTCCTTTTCACCTACTATAACATGCCAAACATCCTCATCAACCATTTTTTCCACCACAATAGGTCTCTATAACCATCCACCCAACTATGTTATCAGCTCCACAAATTTTAATTATATGCAATTAAATTAACGGGGAAAAATACTTCCTAGGGGAATTGTATGCACAAAAGCAACTGTAAAATCTTCATTATAAGCTGGACTCAAAAATATGATACACACCACAAATTTAAACCTCTTGATACCTTGCAGAACATATTAATTGAAAAATTCTGAAGCAACTCATGTTGAAATATTTGTGGTGGCTTCAAATCACCACTGCTTCCAGGAAGCGACCAATTATGCTTCACAGGAGGACGAACAGCTTGTCTTTCTTTATTGAATATTTTTGATTGATCCATTGTATTGGCCGATCTTTCAACAGAATTTCCACCCAGACCAACAGAAAGCTTAGGTACAAGAAAACTAGCCATTGCACCAAACGCACTTGGAGTGGCAACAGAGCCCTTCTCATTGTCTACACCAGTTTGTTCAAAAACAGCCTGCATGGCAACAGCGATTGTAAGAGTCGTAAATATGACTATAACCAAACCTACTACTTTGCAAATGTATGCTTGACGTACTTCAATCTGGTAAACAGTTTTTGAGATGTTATCAATATCCCCCACAATGTACAAGGTAGCATTTGCAGGGAAATACCAACGCTCATGGAATTTCCTTATTTTATCTGCATCCCACTTCTTTATCTGTTCTTCTAATCCAATTGGAAACCTTTTGCTCAGCTTGTTTTCAGAATGCAGATGCTGTAACAACTGCAGTTACAGAAATTTAAAGCAAAGAAAATAGAAAACAAGAAGACACTAGTCAATATTCTGCAGAAACATCAAGTTGATGGCAAAAATTTCCAAGAGATATTATGCTTCGCACCTGGCAATCAACCCGGTACTCTATTGTATTCATCATTTGAAGCTCTGACAGTATAGCACGCCGTTCTTTTTCAATTCTAGAAGCAAGAAACTTTGGGTGGAAAGCTATCTGCGTACATCAGAAACAATAAAATGTGCGTAAATGCAAATCTAAAAGCAACATATCCCTATTTCTCTATTGTCCCTCTAAATCCCTCTAGGACTGGGCAGTTAGGATCCAATCAAAGTACTTGACTCAGGCCAGATGAAACAGTGCTAAAGCTAATATATACATTTCTATAAGTAGAAATGGCTTGTATGGTAAGGCAAAGTTCAATAAATCATACCTCATTCAAGGCATCCAGAACAAATGGAAGCAGATCACCGTCAGAATCCTGACATAACCCTTTATAATCAACATCAACAGAATATAAAACAACTCAAGGCATACACACATACTGGAAACAATATATGGCATATTTATGTTCCCATTGTTTTAGGTGATAGGCAGAATCAATAATTAAGAACCAAAGAATCATGAAGCATAGTAGCAAGACATGGACAGATTTAAGCAAAATGCAGGCTACATAATGGGAAATACCATGCAATTTAAATGCGCGAAAGAGGTTTAGGAAAAATATTGATCATGAGTACTTTTTTATTAAAAATAAAAAATAAAAAAAATTAATCATGAGTACTAGTTTTCTACCTTTACTATCTTCCCTCTTCCATTTCATTCGCTTCTCTCTGCAGAAGTTTTCAATCCTAGAAATTAATACTAATACTATCCCTAAAGGCTTTTCACTCTAAATATCATGTTGAATGTCTTAAGAATGCCATTTACATTTCAGAATCAACACTAGCATCATTTTTTTCAATGTCATTGACATAGATCTACACCTACCTTCTTGTATCATAAAAAATTTACAGTTCTACACTTTATGTGATAACAGTAGAACCCCCCTTGGTTGTATTCATGACAGTTTCTTCTTACAACTTCATTGAAAAAATCTACACATTTAATAACAAATGGTAGTGTCCAAGATCTAAACTATTCATTCATATTCAGTGCAATGTAAAAAAAATTCCCACATATTCCTTGGGCAGAGGTTCATAATGAAATTCATTTCACCTATTTGCATCTGCTTTATTTAAATTGTTTAGTAGCAGCACAAAGTTCAATGAACATCTAATAGGGTTAAAAAAATCAGTGGCCCAAACCTTGGTACTAGTAGGAGCATGTATGTGAAACACTGTATGGTGGAAATCAGTATAAGCATTTGAACGGGCTCCGGTCCCCAGAAGCTTCTCACGTTTTTTACTTCCAAGGAAAGCAACATGTTCAATCATATGAGCAATGCCTTGCTCATCATCCTCTTCATCTATTGATCCTGCATGAACTTCCAAGTGTGCTTCAAACCTAAAATTGAATCAGTTGGTACTACATAGTTAGCAACAAGTGCCTTCTAGAGAACCTGAGGCTGTATACATGTGTGCAGTCCCCATTTTGGATTTCTTGCCATCAGCATATTACAGCAAAACAATTTTTAAAAGAGAAAGCATGAAAATATATGACAATTACAAGTAGATGAATTGATTCATAAATCTTCATGTCTAGTGATTGTACACTAAATTATGCAATTTAAAGGTGTTATATATACAACTCATACAAGAACACTCTTCACAATCACATTTTATATTAAACACGTTTTACTTTTAAAAACTACGAGTTACCACATAGCATTCCTGCAGAACAAAACTGATGAAAAACACGAGGGTAAGGCATTGAGGGGAGAGGAGGCAATGCGAGGCACTTGGAGGGGGAAATTGAAAGACATTTAGCAATTTAACTCAAGCAAGGACTCAATGTTTACAACGTGATATCAAAATATCCTCTACTATACCCATGAATTCGATCAATTAAAGGATATAACGAAAATGACAAGGATGATAAATCAGTAAATCTGCAATTCCACATCAAAAAATATACAAATTTTGGAAGTAATTTCTAAAAATTATTGAAATACCATGCATGTCCTTTCTTAAGACATCAAAAGGCATTCCATCTCACAGTCCTTACATCATTATTTGTTAATCTATCACCATATATTGAGCTCACCTGTTTGGTGGAACTTTATTTGGAAGAATCAGATAACGCAATCCATTCTTTAGTTGACCTCGATACAACTTAGGGTGATATGGAAGTTCAGAACTTAAACACCCCTCTAGTCGCTCTAGTTCAGACTCAAAATCTTGTTTTTCAGCAATACCATCTGGCCAGGTTGTACTCGCTGCATGAGGCTCGTCTGGACCAACTGTCGCATGTGGAATCTAAGAAAACACAATAACACAATCAGATTTGATCTTTGATAATGAGGAGAACGGACTTGCCTAATGAAATCACACCATTAGCAGACAATATAAAAAGCAGAGCCAAAACAGACATCAGACGACTAGGCTAGAAGGATAATGTCTCCAAATTTACCATACATGCCAGAAGCATCAACATAAAACATGCACTTCCAGGCATTGGATTGCACTATATATTGGTAGCACGAAAATTCTTTCGGTAACGAAAATATCAGGAAGTCCAACACAAAAATTAGTTAAGACAAAGTAAACATTAACAGAAGAATCGCATTCTTTCTTTTATTTTTTATTTGCTGATTCAAATATATCCAAAGAGCAACAACAAAAACATAGAGCATGATAAAACATAATCATAAATTTAACTCGAATTATGTCAAGTTCAGGCAGAAAGTGAAGAACCATGGTGAGCAGTAATAAGCCAAACAATTGAAGCGAGAATGCTTACAGAACCATGACGGCGTTTGCTCTTAGATAAAGCAAAAGCGGATTTATCGAGAAAAGCTCCGGAGACAAATCTCGGAAGAGTAGAACGGCGTCTCCTGGTGGCGAAACGACAGCAAGTGGTACAACCACGCGCCACACGGTGCAGCGAGTAAAACGACTGCGTTTCGCCGAGGAAGAAGGAACTAGAGCGTTTCCCGGCATCGCTGTTGCTGTTGTTCCTTCGCAGGCTCAATCCACCATGAACAGCTTTACGCGCTCGCCTCTCGCTGAAAAAAAATATAAAAAAAATAAACGAAACGCAACGCAACGCAACAAAGGAAAACGGTTAAATTAAACTACAGAGAGTTGCAAAAAAATCACGAGCTGCACGTAATTAGGGAAAAATCACGAAACAAAACGAAACGCATCCGTCGAAAGAGTGTAATCGGGAAATCATTACAAGAAATTATAAGCGAAAATGCATAGCTGAGCTTCAAATTGAGCATTCTAATCGGAAGTATCGGAAATTGAAGGAGCGAGAGAGAGAGAAGTGAGTACCTTCGAAGAGAGAAAGGAATCGAAGAAGAAGAAGGAGAAAAGAATAAACGATTGTTAGGGAAACGAGTAGTTCTAGTGTGAGAGTGAGGGAAAAGAAGGGCGCAGGTTGAAGTAGAAGAAGAAGAAGCCATAGCCACAGGCATAGGCATAGGCATGAGCATGAGATTAGACGAGAGAGATTAACAGTAATAGTAGTAGCAGCTCCTTCTTCTTCTCCTGTAACAAGAGCAGGAAGAAGGACCAAGAGAAATCCAGAGAAGGTATTATTATAGACTCCGCCACCAAGTTGTAGCTGCACAGCCACACCCTCTCCTTCTTCTTCTTGTCTTCATTTTCAGATTTTTCTTTCTTTTTTTTTTTTCTTTTTTCGTTTTTTACGATTGTTGCCGTGGGGAAGGTATCCTCTCCTTCTCATCTCTACGTGTTCCCACAACTGTCACGTGCACATGCTACCTATGCGCAAGCAAGAAAGAAAAGGAAAAATATAAATACAAATATCTATTCTATTCTCTTTTTTCTTTTTCTCTCGGTATTGAACTTCTTTTGTAATAAAGACTAGTATTATGTGGGCCGGTTAGTAGAGATCAGTACACAGTGTTATCCAACTCAGTCATATCTGGTCAGATAATTAAAAGGGATGAAATATTGATATTAAATTTTTTATCATTAACTTCTTTATTTCTTATATCATGTATAAAACATGTCTCATTAATTAATAATAAAATATTACATTTGACATCACTTAATAAAATATTAAATTAAAATGTTTAATTATCATAACTAACAGTAATTGAGTTTTACTCAAACTACTTCAAAAAAGTCTTTCAAAAGTTAATATTATAGTTAGTCCATTGTATTTTCGTAATTTATGAATAGACTTGAAATTTCAATTCATGTATACATTATATACTTTGTATTCAGACAAGCTTACAATTAAAATATTGTAAGAACCTTTAAGGTTATGTTTGAAATATGATAAAATCATATGGGATAAGATGGGATGGAATAAATATTTTACTTTATTGTTTAGGTATTAAAAGATGAAATAAAAAAAATACTCTGGTATTTGAAAATGTAATATAAGGATACAAAATGGTAAACAAGCTCTAACTCAATTATTATTAATGTTTCCTTCTATTAAAAGTGTTGAGTTCGAATCTTTCCTTTATTAAAAAAAAAACACAGAACAGTAAAAAATTTAAGTTATTTTTTCTCATTTCATTACATTCCATTTTACTTTTTTGAAATATACTAATGTAACACCATCCTATCCCACTCAATTTCATCATTTTTTTTTAACTTAAGACAAGGAAGGAGGATGGGAGTCGAAGATTGAATTTTCAGTTTAACAAAGTAGAGGAGTAATTATTAGGTTGTGTACTCAACCGCCACTCAATTTCATCACTTTCTTTCTATCAATGTAAACACAGCATAAATTCTTATAATATTTTTCTTTGAGTTCACCAGATTTTGGCTAAAATACATAACTTTCACATATAAATCAAACAAAACTACAATCAGCTGATGATTAACTAAAGCTTAGACATTTTAAAAATTAAATGACAGAACAAACTATTTTATTGTAGATTAAGCCATAGGCAAAATAAAGTAACTGCTAGCATGAGAAACTAATACAAAATATTAATACCATCACAAATATGTTTTATATATGTGACCATGTTTGATGAAGTTTTGACACATGATATATATGAAGTTCAATGGTTTGGCATGGCTCCTCTTGGGTGTCCCTACACAAGTAACTTATCGGTAAGAGGTGAGATGAACTTAACTTCATTCATTGTTTCAGAACTAACATGGTCACTCTATATTAGGCTAAAGTATGTATTTAAAATTACTCAAATTAATTAATTAACGACGTACTACAAAAATTTTGTGTGGTTGTTAACCATTGCACACTCTCTTGAAATAACCTTTTTCAAGTCATGGGTATTTTGTGCGGTTGTTAACCCTTGCACACCCTCTTGTAATAACTTTTTTCAAGTCATGGGTAAGGAATAAAAGTCTCTTTTTTTTTTATAAGTTTCAACTTCAATTTTATTGCTTCCAAAATAAAAACAAAAAGTTCATTAAAAATTTTCTAAAAAAAAATTTAATAAGCAAAACCTTCGAATTAATTTTTTTTAGAAAAAAAAGTATCAAGTAATAAAACCCCTTGTGATCAAAAGCTTATTGAAAGATCTTTGGCCAAGAAGCTATATTTTTCCCATGAAATAATCAAATCCAGAACATTATCAGTATCACCTTCTAACAGGATATGTGGATTGATTGGATCGTGGAATTTTATTATAACATGATAATTACAATTTACAATTAAATAAATATAATGTTTGCCTCCAATATGAGCTTTTTACACGGAATCTCAAGATAAGAGGTGAATTATATAATATAGGAAACAGAAAACATAAAAAGGAATTAAATAAAAACAATTGACTGATCCAAAAGAATGGGCCGAATGGCTTCCTTCACACCTTACCCGCTCTGTGTCTCTTCATAGACACAATTTTAACCCTCAATGTTTATAGCACTCATAGATAGTTGTTGAGATCAATAAATGAATATATTTTAAATAAAATTTATAGGACTTACTTTTTTTTTTTTAGGCTATCTCTCTTTTTCATTTTGAAAATGAAAGGACCTTAATTCTCAAATGGCCTTTCTAAACACTTTGTCTGCTACCTCGAGATCTTCTTGTCAAAAAAATTTATTAATTCCAACACTTCACAATTAATTAATCTTATATACAATTAGCGTAACGCAAGAATACGTAAGTACATCTTAAATAATATTTGTGGGACCTATTTTTCTCCTTATACTTAGTTATGAAGTGTTAGAACTATTTATGCCTACCAATGGGGGTTGGTCCAAGTGGTAAGCGGCTTGATATCGCTTAAGCAAGGTCCCGAGTTCGAGACCTTGTGTACGCAGTTATCCCTGCTGAGAAACTCACCCGTCATAGTCAGGTGCGCGACCCGGGTCGACCCGGATTAGTCAAGGCTTACCCTTGGATACCGGACAGGCAACCTAAAAAAAAAAAAGATCTGTTTATGCGAGAATTTTACCTTCTTGTCTTCATTCTTGCGCAGCTTTGCAGCCACTGACTTGAAGCCACTATTCGCGTGGCTTAATATTGATGCCACATGCTCCCTTAAACGTGAAACAAAGATACTGTATTGAAAAAGGGTTTATTTTACTGCGATCTCGTTTAACAAGATAAAAAGTACTTAGAATTTGTACTTACAATGGTAAGCGATGTCGGCGTCGGCCATTAACATAGTAGAGGAACAAGGACCCATCATTACCTTTGCCATCGGATTCATAATAGTCAGGCAGTGTTTTTACGCAGTTGAAAGACATGTTATTGTAAAAAACGGATTGCTGGCTCATTGTCAGAAATTGCATGCAAGTAAACACCCCTGCATTTTGGAATGCTTGAAGCATATTTTATCACCTCCCCAATTAGCGAAGAAGTTGCACGGACAAGAGACCCAAATTAATTTATACACTAATATATTCAATTATGTGTTATCACATTAATAAAATTAATTAATATACATATGACAAAATATGATTAGATATGACAAGTACATAGAAATTAAACTATATTGAATTGAGAATATCTCCTACGTACGTACGGACCTACTCCAAGTTTTGTATATGCTTCCGCAACTCCCAGCGTTTGAACATAGACTAAAACACAACTTTTATCTGATAACATGTGAATGCTTAGTAATTAATTAAGGGGCAAAACCAACCTCGACACTTTCTGTTGTAACAATGATCCGTGTGGTTACAAATCCAATGAATTGGTCACTTAGGCCATCTGGCCTCCCCATGTCGCAAAGTCAGTTCCATTTACCGATTTTTCTAAAAATTCATAATCAAACCTGACCAATTAATTCAATTAATAAACTCTATGAAGATCATAATATATGTGTGTACATATTGTCACCTGACGGGGAAAAGTTTGTCATGGATATGCTTTAATGGGTCAATGTCAGAAGTTTGTGCACGCTGCACCACATTTTTGGCTCACTAGGCACTTTCAGCTCTTCTCCCATTGATCGAGTTTGGTTATTTTTTTCTTTCACTATTAGGCTTGAATAACCAGTTAAATATCAATAGATGGAGACAGAGGAGGAGGAAGTATAACCTCAAAACAGAGACAGATTAGACACATAAAGAGAAACTGTATTTATAGCCAAACATGCATTGAGCATAGCAGAAACCGGACGCACAGAGAAAAAATTATTATTATTATTGTTAGAAGATGGATTTATGTCATGATTATGAATATGGTCTACTCAATCGCAATTGAAACTGAATTGAATGGAATATCTTGTGATTCCACCCTGGAATCCCAACGAGGAAACGAAGCTCAAACATTTAACAAGAAACAAGTAGCAACCGAACCTCTCCCCTGTTGTGTTTCTTGTTATGTTTATTATTGTTGTTGTTATTGAACGTCGTTTTGTTTAGTGGTACGTAATATGAACCACGCAAATATAAGAAAATATTATTTATATATATACACACACACACACATACATAGTAACATAAAGCATTGCTACAAGTTAAAAGCAATGCAAATTCAAGATATTTACAGACAAAACACATAATGGCTATTACATGCGCTAGTTTTGATCTTGAAATTCAAAGGACAGCGCCAGTCATAAATGGATGATTGAGAACAGCCTGCGCAATTGGTCTCTTTCGAAAGTCAGCATTAAGCATAGCCTGAAAAACATTACAGCAATTATATCATGATGAAAAGAAACAGAAATCTTTTGGGAAAAAAACAATAAACTTGTTATGAGAAAAACCGGTTATCCGTTAAACGAATTTCAAGATCATCGTTCTTCCTCGTAAAAAAATATGGCCATCCTCATAGTTTTAGTTAGGACACTTGCAAATCAACTTGAGTATTGTAACACAGACTCCCTCTCGCACACACCATCCCAGAGCCCTTCACTGATAATAGTTTCCCAAACAGGGAGACAGATATAATTTGTAAATTGATACCTGGAGTAACTCCCAACCAGCACCATTGCCAAGATCCAGGAACTCAACGGCATTTGCTAATCGGTCATCAGCCGTACAATACCTGCAAAAGGAAGAAGAAAACAAGATGAGACAAAAGCAATGGCCTAGTACAACATGAAAACAAGATGAGACAAAAGCAATGGCCTAGTACAACATAAACATATATAGTTTTCACTAGGCACTAGGTTGCTGTTTTCTGACATGCTGGATAAAAGCAAATTTAACTGGGGAAGAATACATACTCTGCTTTTTACCTTTAATGGTTGCAACCAGCCAATGAACTTTCGGATCAATCAATTAAAACCTCAAATTGATTGAGGAAGGATGTACTATTTATATCATGCGAAGTATCTTAATAAGTTTACTGTGTGTAGGAATTAGGTTGAATGGGACTTCGGCTATTTGTTATTCTTATGAGCAACTCAAGCCCATAATTTAATTTGCATTTATGGCTCAATCAATGGAAAAATTAGGTTGCAAAATAACAGATATCTACCAGAAACATAAACTAGACAGTATCTTACTCTCGTGTTGCCTCAAGATCAAGTTGAAAAGTGTTCTCCAAAAGTCTCTGAATTTCATGGCCAAGTAAAACTCCAGTGAATGTTATTTTATGAGAAGGAAGACTTCCATAGAAAAGAATTACTCCCTCCGTTCTCGAATAAATGCAGCCACCTTTCTATTATGGTATTTTCACAAATAATTGTTCACTTTTTAAATCTAGACAATATTAATTCTTTTCTTACCATACTCCCATTAAATAAACTTCGTAAGAGAAGACTAGATGAGAGAAAAGATAAAAGGAAGACATTAAATAGGGGTAACTTTGTAAAGTACATGTCCAATCATTTTCTTAATACCCGTGCATAACTCAAAGTGGACAATTATTCGAGAATCGAAGGAGTATCAACTACCAAATATGAAGTCATAAGGGCAGCAGAGCTTACTTGCAAGGAAAGGCCATCCATTACACCAGCTTCACAAAATGGAACAAAAGCCAAGTATGCCAAAAGAAGACCTGCTTCGTATCTGCATAGGAGCTCATAAAATAAATTGGTAGCAGAAAAAAACACGCTTAAACAAACTTCTGCATCGCCCTAATTCTGACAACTTACATGTCATCAGCTATTCCGAAAGCTCTTTTCTCCATAAGTGTGAATGCACCAGCAGCTGTTGCTCGTCTCCAGAGCCCATCTGCAAGTGATCTTGGATCCTCTTCTAGTTCTGAGTTGCTGGAATGATTAATCATATGACATTATTTATATCACAATCTACTTCATCTTGTATGCATGTTAGTATATAGCAATCTAGCGAACAATGAAGTGATTTCAAGTGTGCAAGCCTCAGTCATCCTATAGAATATCTTGGGAATTTAAAGATAAAAAAGTACTATAGAAAAATACATAACTAGAACCGATTACACCAGTGGTTTCCGATAAGCAGTACAATATATAACACATACATAAAGAAATTTGAAGTCCACAGAAAAGATACAACATATAAAAAAAGAAAAAGAAAGGAAAGAAAGAAACAGAAGCATACATTTTGTTTGCCGTATGCAAATGAAGTACATACAGTTGATTGATGAGTTGACAATAGGTTAATTCATGAGAAAAGGGCAGGGGAAGAAATTACCTTACCTAATATCCACAGAAAAGGCCAGATCCCGAAGTCTTGGAATCAAATACCGACCTTCTCTTTCTGAAATGGTGCTGCCATAATGTTGCAAAGACATTGATGGTAGTGTAAGAAAGAAAATATAAGAAGAATGAAAAGATCTTGAACAAAACTAAATACTTGGTAATTACATACTTGAGAACCACAGAAAATGGTCCCAGACTCTGGTGCAATCTGTCATGCTCATGCATGTACACTAGACCTCTCATAGCACCTTGAAGCAGCCTTATGATAAAATACCGTCGTCTTTTGATTGATTGTTCTTGTTCATAGCGATTCCAGTAAGACATCTCCCCTGAAGCTCGGTCTCTTGATACCCTCTCACTTGCAACTTTTGCATAGTCTGCCGCACTATATTTCCCATCGTCACGAAAAGCAAGCCACTGGTAATAAAAAAAAAGTACTTTTCTCTAACAAAAATTAACAAAATTGGATGCAAGGTTAATTGAAGTGAAAGAACATGTTAATTTCACAGGACAGACCTGCTCCCCAGTAATTGTTTCAAAACCACCTATAAGTAACACAAGATGCTGACCGATACCTTCAGAACTGCTCTGTAAGGTAAAAATGTAAACCAAACCAAAACAAAAAGGGATTAAAAGAAAAATTACAACTCAATGAATTGATATCAAATGATTAAACAATGTAGAAAGCGATACACATATCCTATAATCTCACTTGAAGAAACGAGTGAGCATTCAACTCATTAGCAGCCATCATATCAGCCTCAACACCGCCAGCTTGCTTTCCAGGATAAACCTTTATTTTTCGAATGATTTCATTGCTCAGACACAACACTTTCTGCAAAGATTTCAACATGAAAAGGAAAAAGCTAAGAGACAATGACTGTGAAATTGAAAAAATACCTTGAAAAGAACAGGAGTTCCTCTAAGTGGGCCCTGGGAAACTCTCCCTTCATAAAGCCTGTAATAGAGCTGCCATGAGTATTATAAAAATCAGTTTTTTTTAATCTTATTAAAATGTACAATGTAGTATTATTATTCAGCTGGAATTGAACCCGGTGACATGAATGTATGCATGTGTGTATGATGGTAGTACTAGTACCTGATCTTAACACTGCCTTCTCCAACATCTTGAGTTTTCAGTCCTCCAAATCCCAAATCACCATAAGAATATTCAGCGTCTGCTCCAGAGGCAGAGGGAAAGGCTGAATAGCTGAGAAACAGTAGAAATGTTGATGGACTCACCAAGTGTTTGTTAAAATGCCCAAGTGAGTTTTTTTTTTTTTTTGGATGAAAAAAATGAAATGAAGTAAAATGAAGCTAATTACCAACTTACCTTGTGATATTCATGAAGCCATAGCTTCCGATGGGTCGACCCACTTGGAACCAATCGGAGTTGGTGACGAGGCTAGCCTTCATTGTAGCAGATTTTGATTTGCGAGAGCGATGAGGGTACACAGAAGTGCCCCCCCTGAAGAGGCAGAGAGAAGAAGAAGGGAAGAACGTAGTGCGAAGGGAACAACAATGGCTGAAAGAAATGCAATCGGAAGATGCAGGAAGAAGAAGATGAAGCAGCATGGCTTTTTTCTTCTTTCTTTTTTTCTGCAACCTTCTTCGCTCACCGCACACCACACCCACTCGATAATTTTCGAGAAAACGTATTTTATGCGGGAATTTTATTTTGGTACTCTCTCAAAGTTAACTATACCAATAAACTTAATATATAAGATTTTGAGTTTTTTATTACCTCAAATTATTTATTATTCTTTATTTATAATTAAATCATAATTATTTAAATACAAAAATGTAACCGTATCCTTTTATAAATTTGAGTATAGAGGCTAGAATCAACTTTTTCTTTTTTTTTTTCAGTTGATGATTGCGCGGATCGACTAGGAGTCCAAAAGCGTGTGTTGGCCCAATATTTCAGCATGGTTCACGTTTGAAAGGATGCGGTGATGGGCCAGGGTCCATTAGCTGTTTTTAATTTACTGTGATACCTCCAAAATTTGGAATTTCATCTGGCGTGTCCGAAAAATTGATGGATCAACTAGATTGGGTTGTAGATTTGATTATGAGTAGAATATTTAATTTGGTGATAATATTTTTATGTTTATATTAATTTAATTTGAAATTTTCTTGACATTGATTAAATAATTTTATTATTTTAAAATTTAATATCAATTTAGTGTAACTGTCAAATTTTACTAATTAACTTTATTTGGCTCACACAATGGTCAAGATAATTGAAGTTAAATTTTAAAATATTAAAAATAAATTAATGTAAGAAAAAAGACCTAATAAAATGTTACCTTAATTTGGAGAAAAGTCTGTCTACTATAAAAAAATTTCACATAGTGCAAGTGTGGGTATATGATGTGATTGATGGGCATAATTGTATGATTTAGGTGGAAAATTAATTTAAATATAGCTAGCATGATCCATCATCCTACTCTTGCTTTTTCATTGAGAGATTTCATTGATGTTGTTCATAGTAAACGAATGAAAAATTTAGATAAAATTTGATTGGGGACGAGAGAAAAGGCATGAAAAACACCTAAATGTTTAAGGGGAGGCATGCAGAGGATTTCATTGATGTTGTTCATAATAAACGAATGAAAAATTTAGATAAAATTTGATTGGGGACGAGAGAAAAGGCATGAAAAACAACTAAATGTTTAAGGGGAGGCATGCAGGGCATCTAGTTGGTTGGTCTTGATATTCTCATTTCGAGAAAGATTCTATAAGAAACATCATTTCTATTAATATGATTGGTTGTAAGATGTATTGAATTCTTGTAGGAAAAGTAAGTTAATCACAAAATGACACATCATATGATATGGATTATGTATATGAGATGGCTGACGCTGTACGTAATGCGCATACAAAAATCAATGTTACTTTTTATTTACATATTTTGGTCCTAATTTGTAAAGAGTTCTGCTACACGTACACAAAAAACCATACACTATACATACACCTCATATTTATATACATAAAGTTTGTGTTTTAACTCATGTAATGTTTGTACACTTAATTAAGTATAGATGAGTGTATCATTTACAAGTTTGTAATGTTTGTGCACTCGTGAGAATAAAGTTTGTGCATTATTAATGGTGTATGTATGGGTGTATGAAATTGAGTGTACATGTAGCATTTTTGGTTGTAAATTATGTTAATGTGGATGTTGATGTAAATGTTGATTTTTTATGCAATGCTGATTTTGATTTTTTTTTTTCTTTAACAAAGATAATAAGAAGACATTTTATGAAATAATCGTCCAACGGTCGATGTTGATTTTGATTGATTACATCATTTTAAATAATAAAATAAAATAACGTGTCTGTATAGGATCATATTCTCTCCACTTTAGTTTTTCAAACAAAAGTTATAAACATAATGTAATATTTTTTTAAGAGTAATAATTTCTAGATGTATAAATGATCCTACGTATACCATGAATTAAGTTTGTTGACACCTCTTTTGTTAAATGCAATTATAAGCCTTGACTTCGGCAAGAATGGCATGAGCGGACCATGAAAAAGAATGACGTGAGCTTTAGTTTATCAAGTTTGACTCTTGATGCATTATAAGTATGACGATGAAATGCTCCATCCACAAAGCGCAAAGAATCAAGTCCCTCCCTCTACTTTTCATGGGTGTGTTTCTTTGACAAGAAGAAAGAAATCAATGGATGCACTCATTTACTTGCTAGCTTTCTTGTTTACATACGCTATTATACACACTTTCAATTCACTGCTAGGAAGCAGAACTAAGCTTCCACCAGGACCTTTCCCTCTTCCCATCATAGGAAACTTCCTTGAACTAACGGGTAAGAGGCCTCACTACTCTTTGGCCAAGCTTGCTAAGACGCATGGCCCAATCATGCGTCTGAAGCTTGGCCAAGTAACAAGCATAGTAATCTCTTCGGCTGAGTTGGCCAAAGAGGTTCTCCAAACCCACGATCACGTGTTAGCGGACCGGCCGCTTCCTCAAGCAGTAACGGTTCACGACCATGCCGAATACACCATGGGGTTCTTACCCATTTCGCCTGTTTGGCGGGAAATGAGAAGAATATGCAAGAATCATTTATTCTCCAATAGCACTCTGGATGCAAGCCAATATCTTAGGCACCAAAAAATGCAAGAACTCATCAACGATGTCCATCAAAGTAGCATAGCCGGTGAAGCAGTAAATGTGGGAAAAGCAGCTTTCAAGACCACACTAAACTTGTTATCAAACACGATTTTCTCCATAGATTTTGTACACTCGGCGAGTGACACGGGGGAGTACAAGGATATTGTGTTGAATATCCTGATCGCCGTTGGGTCGCCAAACGTGGCCGATTTCTTCCCGTTCTTGAAGGCATTTGATCCACAGGGAATTAGAAGGAACTGTGCTCTTTACATTGGGAAATTGTTCCAAGTCTTCGACAAGCTAATTGAGCAGAGGTTGAAGCTGCGACAAGAGGCGGGTTATGTCACCAAAAACGACATGCTCGATGCCTTGCTCGACATTTGCGAGGACGATAGCCAGGAGATGGAAAAAGGAAAGATTAAACATTTACTGAATGTACGTATTTCCTTCTCCCTAGCTAGCTACTTATATATATATATATATATACTTATTTATATCTACGTACCTAATTGATGAATTTCTGATCACCATGTATGTGTAACTTAATTTGTGTCTTACAATATATATGTATATATAGGATTTATTTGCTGCGGGAGCTGATACAACCTCATACGTGTTAGAGTGGGCTATGTCCGAGACACTTCACAATCCAAGTGTTTTGTCAAAAGTTAGAAAAGAACTTGTGGAAATTGTTGGAATAGGTAACCTAGTGGAGGAATCAGACATTATTAAACTTCCTTACTTACAAGCAATAATAAAGGAAACCTTACGCTTGTACCCACCAGCTCCACTTTTACTCCCTCATAAAGCTAGGGCCGATGTGGAACTCAATGGCTACACCATTCCAAAAGGTGCCCAAATCTTCATTAACGAGTGGGCTATTAGCAGGGATCCAGAGTCATGGGATAATCCCAACTTATTTTCACCAGAGAGGTTCTTGGAGTCAAAACTTGATGTTCGCGGCCAAAATTTTCAGGTCACACCATTTGGCAGTGGTCGCCGAATATGCCCTGGGATGCCATTGGCTACGAGGATGCTGCATTTGATGCTGGGATCATTAATCAATAATTTTGATTGGAAGCTTGAAAATGGTATGAAACTAGAAGAAATGGACATGGAAGATTGGATCGAAGGAAATGTCTTGAAGAAGAAAGATCCCTTGCGGGTTATTCCAATCAAAATAAGCAATTAACGTGGCATAGCGCTTACGTCTAGCTAATCAGGGCAAACATTATGCATGCATCAACTAGGTATACATATCATCCTGCAAATAATCAGTATTTTGTTTGCATGTCTTTTCAGTGGTTTAGTTTCATTAATCAAGGCAGTATCTTTTTAAATGAGAGAGACATATAGTCTTTGTTATATCATATTTTTATAATGCGTAAATAATCTAATGCATATATATATATATGCTTATATTTTGATTATTTCCATAATTCTATGTCACTAACCAAGGGTTATATACGTCATTGCCATTGGTTTGAGGGTATATATGATTGAGAGGTTACCTTAGAGACGAAAGGGGTGAGAGAAAAGAGAGGCTAAAAATGTTTTACTCTTTGCAAGTTTTAGTGTAAAGAGAAAAAGATGTTTGGTGTATATAGTTTTCGTTAACCTTCAATCAAAACTTTCTGCTATCCCCATTTCACGTATAATCTTTTAAATTGGAGGATTTTTAATAAGATTGCAATTGGAAATTATTATTATTTTACAAGTTAAAATATCGTATTTATTATTTTACAAGATTGCAATGGCCGAACTACTCTGCCACCCAGATATTATGTTAAAAGCTAAAAAAGAAATTGAAGAAATCATTGGAATAGGTAACCCTATCAAGGAATCAAACTTAAACTAGTAAACTACCTTATTTACAAGCAATCATAAAGGACATTTTCGGGCTTGCACGTGACAGCGCCACTTTTAGTCCCTCGAAAAGACAAGGTTGATGTAGAACTCAATGGATGTATCATTCCAAAGGATGCACAAATCCTAATTAATGAGTGGGCCATTGGCATGGATCCAGAATTATGGGACAGTCCCAACTTATTTTCACCGGAGAGGTTTCTGGGGTCAAAGCTTGATATTCATGGAAAAAGTTTTCAGCTCACACCATTCAGCCAGAAGATATGGACATGGAAGATGTGATTGAAGGAAATGTCTTGACGAAAAAAGAACCATTGCGAGCTATTCCAATCAAAATAGATATAGTTAACATGACATAGTTCTTACGTTACTAATGTGAGATGTGGTTTTTCAGCGGTATTCCAAGCTAAGGCAATCAGACATAAACCACAATATACTATGTTTATTAGCCTAGTAGTGAACTTATGATCATGAGCTCGGTGTGTGTTTAGGGCTTATTCAATTCCATGCCCTCCCCGGGTTTAAGCCTTTCTATAATTGAGAATCCCTATTCATCTTTAAAAAAAAATTAAAAAAATTCCCATTCTATTTTAAGCAAGCAAACATGCCTTATGAGTCATGAATTAATAGTTCAAGTGACATCTCTTTTAATATTGAGTTAAGGGGCGTGTGTTTAATTTTTTCAGATGAGCAAAACTAATAATCTCTAACTATTTCAACGAATTTAAGGTGATTAGTTCAGTGAAACTGATAAAAAATAAAACACAAAGGATGAGTTAAAAATATGGTAACAAGATACTAGTAGAATAAAGTTTCCATATAACGTCGTAGATTCGTAGAATAAGGAAGGCGAATGACCAAACATAAGTGTATGGTTGGTTAAATTTTGTTATTATTTTTTTGTTTAATTTATTTCCAGTTTATAATATGTTTGTTGACCTTTTGGATTTTATGAAAAGATAAACACAATAAATGAAAAACAGAAAAGGAGATATCGTTTTTTTATTTAAGTGTAAATAATTCCTAGATATAATGTGTGCATAAACAATTTCTTGACAATTTTTTTTTTAGGAAAAAGTTAACAATATCGTTAAGGTTCTTGTTAAAAAGTTTAAAGCAAACATATTACCTTGAAATTATATGCTTTCAAAGTCTTGATTATATTGAAAACATTTAAATATTTTTACTTAAAAAATTTTTTTTGAGGATAACAAAAAGGTTCATTTATAAAAGAAGTTTAACAACACTTACAAGTTGAAAAAGATAAATAAAATTTAAGATTAATAAGAAACAAATACGTTCTATATTTTGAATTAACTGAAGATTTGTAACTCTGTTGCTCGTCTAAAAATTATTAATGTCTAAGTATCATTCATATCAGAGACCAAAACAAGTGTTACAGTTTGAATAACACATTATGCTTCCTTTCAGAGTAGATCTAGATTTTTCATTATCTATAAATTTTTTACAAAAGAAACATCACAAAAAGAAAGGAGACACTCAAGAATGGGGAGCGAACAACCACAAAGAAAAACAAAAAATAACCACAAAGAGAATAAAAAATAAAAGATTTATTGTTTCAAGAAACAAATCTGAGTTATTTATTAAATTGAAATCCTAAATAATAAAAAGAAAGAAAAAAATGGTGGAATTGTTAAAAAAAATACAAAATAAAATAACAACTCCCTTAAAATCCTCACCAAAATTAAAGATCAAAGCGACGACAGATAAGAGAAAAAATAGGATTAGTGCTATGCTATCACTAGGGGTGGGAACAGGCTAGGCATGTTTCATTAATCTTCGGCCTGAGCCTGGCCTGTTAACTGTTATAGGCTAATTTTCTTAGCTTGACCTGGCCTGAAGCTTGTCAGGCCGGCCTGTTTACTCACAAATGTTCATTCCCAATAATGCCTTATCCACTAAACTAACATTACTTTTTGCAACATTTTATGCAATCATATTTATTAATATAATTTAATTATTTAATTTTTCATTTTAAAGAAACTTTAATCTAAAGAGTCCCTCCCATACTCACACACTTATCTCATCTGAATAATGTGAGAGGCATTTTCCTTTTTCTTTTGTTGGTAAAATGTCATATATACCTGCCTGTGTATTTTTTTATCATAAAAAATAAAAAATAAATATTAAAATAAAATAAAATATGCAATTTTTAATTTTTCAAAAATAATCATAGCAAAGTATTATTATCGTTAATAACTTAATTTCTTAATATAATAATATTCTAAAGTAAAAAACTAATATATATATATATAAAGATATTTCTTGAGAGAAGGGAGAGAGTTTAACTGAATATATAATATTTACTATATATCAAGCAAGGGTGTATAAATTCAATATGAATCAAAAAGACATTTTCAATAAAGAATTGAAACTCTAAAGTTGCAAGCTGCTGGGGTATGCCCATGAAGAAACAGATTAAAAGATAAGTCTAAGCAATGTGAATATCCTTTACGTGAGAGGAAAATCAAATTTTCATCCATTGATTTTATCATTAAGAAACCAAAGTCCATATCCCAAAAAAGTTTGCTCAACTTTGTTATGTATATCACAAATTCTCTTGCTTAGTATGGGATAGTAAGATCATAAATAGAATATATGACATTTGACCAACAAAAAATAATTAGGAAAATGACAGCAATACTCTCTCACATTATTCAGATGAGATGAGAGTGTAAGTGTGAGAGAGTCCTACGGACTCTTTAAATTATGGTTTATTTTAAAAAAATTAAATAATAAAATTATATTAATAAATATGATTGCATAAAATGTTGTAAAAAGTAATGCTAGTTTAGTGGATAAGTCATTACTGTATATATTTTTTAGTAGGTCAGGTCAAGCAGCCTAACTTATTCCCACCCCTAGTTATCACAATGTTATTTTTACTTTAAACCTGAGCAAAAATCGCTTTTTTTTTATTATATCAAAGTTTGGGTTAAAAAAAAAAGACTTGTTTCAGTTTAAAGTCTGCGTTTATTTCCGGACTCGTTAAAAGCTTTAAAAAGTACTACTGACAGATCAAACCCAACGAAAAAATTTAAAGAACCAAATTCAAGTTAGTTACGAACACACGTAAGCAGTAGCTGTCGACCAAGTATACAAACAAAATTTTGGATTTAATTAATCATAGAACAAATAAAACAATCCCAACCAGAAATAAAATATTACAAATCATGATTTTAACTCGCCAAGTCTTCGATCTATTATAATTGACGTTAATAATTTTTTGAACCCGGCATTAGCACGTTGTCTTGGATAATGTTTGATATTATTTTTAATTAATTTCCTGTGCATCTATACTACCTTAGTTTATAAATAACATACTGAAACATGGCATTGAGACATAAAAAAAGATACACTTATTTATATTTATATATTATTTAATTTAATAAAAATAAGATAAAAAATATATTTTAAATAATTTAAAATATTGTTATTGTGTTACTTTAACTGAAGATAAAAAATGCATTATCTTAATTTCGTTTTGATAAGTGTCCAACCCCAGAGCTCAATTATTGATAACTTTTCAAAGCATTCAATGTATATTTTTTATTAAATGCTGCTAAGCTTGACTCTGGTACATCTTAATTTCTCATGTTTGACTCTTACGCATTATAAGTTGGGTGTGCTCCATTAAGCCCAAAGCATCAACCAAGTCCCTCCCTGTACAATTTTCCAAGTTTGTTTGACATGGAGGCACTCATTTACGTGCTGGGTTTCTTGTTTACATGCACTTTCATATATGCCTCGAGTTCAGTTTTGGAAAGCAAAATTAAAAGTAAGGTTCCACCGGGACCTTACCCTCTTCCCATCATAGGAAACTTGCTTGAACTAAAAGATAAACAAACCCACCACACACTGGCCAAGCTGGCTAAGACCCATGGTCCAATAATGCGTTTGAAGCTGGGGCAAGTGACAACCATAGTAATCTCGTCGGCCGACATGGCGAAAGAGATTTTCCAGACACACGGGCACTTGTTTTCGGACCGGCCCCTTCCGGAAGCCGTGAGGGTCCACGACCACGCCCAATACACGGTGGGGTTTTTACCCGTTCAGGCGCCCGTTTGGCGGGACCTGAGAAGAATATGCAACAATCATTTATTCGCGAACAAGATTCTTAACGGAAGCCAATACCTTAGGCGGAAGAAGACGCAAGAACTGCTGTTGGACGTCGAGCAGAGCAGCCTGGCAGGGGAGGCAGTGGATATTGCGAAGGCGGCTTTCAAGACGGCGCTGAACTTCCTGTCGAATACCTTCTTCTCTATAGACTTTGTCCACTCGGCGAGTGACATGGGAGAGTACAAGGATATAGTGGTGAACCTCTTGAAAGCCTCTGGGGTGCCCAACATGGCTGACTTCTTCCCTTTCTTGAAGCTGTTCGACCCGCAGGGCATCAGAAGGATCTGCGCGGTCCACATGGGTAAGCTCTTCCAAGTCTTCGACAAGCTGATCGACGAGAGGCTCCAGTTGCGCCAAGAGGCAGATTATGCCCCCAGAAATGACATGCTGGATGCCTTGCTCGACATTTCCCAAGAGAATACCCAAGTCATGGACACGGGAAAGATTAAACATTTACTCAGTGTACGTAACTACTTCCTCGATCTCCCTTAGCTTAATTATATCATTAATTAAACACACACACACACACTTGTATATATATGTGATTGCTAGCTAGATCGATCATTTCTCTTATTTGCAATCAATATATATACATACATACATACAGGATCTTATTGCTGCGGGAACCGATACAACTTCATATGCAGTAGCATGGGCAATGGCCGAGCTAATCCATAACCCTGATATTATGTCAAAGGCTAAAAAAGAACTCAAAGAAGTCGTCGGAATAGGTAACCCCGTCGAGGAATCAGACTTTGTCAAACTCCCTTACTTCCAAGCAATCATAAAAGAGACATTCCGTTTGCACGGGACAGCTCCACTACTATCCCCTCGAAAAGCCATGGCTGATGTAGAACTCAATGGCTACATCATTCCAAAGGACGCACAAATTCTAGTTAACCAGTGGGCCATCGGCAGGGACCCACAATCATGGGATAATCCCAGCTTATTTTCTCCAGAGAGGTTTCTGGGCTCAAAGATTGATGTTTTGGGCAAAGATTTTCAGCTCACGCCTTTTGGAGGTGGTCGACGAATATGTCCTGCCATGCCATTGGCTATAAGGATGGTCAACTTGATGTTGGCATCACTCATCAATGATTTTGACTGGAAGCTTGAAAATGGTATGAGACCAGAAGATATGGACATGGAAGATGTCATAGAAGGGAATCTCATCTTGAAGAAAAAAGTACCGTTGCTAGCTATTCCAACCAAAATTAATAATTAGCACGCCATGGGTTCCTAGCTAAGGCAATTAGACATAAACCACAATATATATATACTCTGTTTAAATAAGAAAGGCATGACAATTCCTTTGTTATATCATGTTAGTTACTTGTAATGTGGAAAACCGTGCAATGCACACAAGTGAGTTTTATGTAATTTGTTAACAATAATAAATATAATTGAATAAAGGAAATTATTTTTAGATTTTCATCATGTATAGAAAGACATGTTTGATAAAAGAGTGTTATAAAATTTATATCAAAATTTGTTCATGAAAATAAATTTAAATAATTTTCAGAATAAAAAATATTTGTAATAAATTAATTTAGATGGAGTGCTGCTTGGGTTTTTGTTTTGCGTGTTTTCGACTTTTGCATATCTGTTTCGAGATTAATTCTCCCTTCTTCTCGTGAGCTCGTTTTCTCTTCCGTACCTTAATGGCTTTGCTAAAGAGACTTGGGGATATATAATTTTGGGGTGTTTTCTGGAGTTCCCCTTTTTGTCTAATTCGGAATTCTGGCATTGGATTTATTAAGCCGAAGGTTCAAAAACTTGGTTCCCTTTGCTAAATTCCCGCAGATTCTGCTTCTTTCTCTCACATATCTTTATTTGGCGTTCTTTGTACTTTTGCTTGTTTGGTGATGTATTAGATTGGGTGTCTATGTACTACTAACCTGTAATTATATATGGTTTGGTTGACCTTATTTATTGGGCTGGAATACATTTTTTTATTTTTGTTTCCTGGGTTTTCTCAATGGATTTTTATAGTGAGACTCTCCCCCTTTTTGTTGAGTTTTGTGTTGTCACAATGGTTGTTTGTACTTGTTTTCCTTTTCTTGTCAGCAAGGTTGTCAAAATCGAAAGTTTAAGTAAACTCGTATGAGTTTACATGCGTAAAAAATTATGTTATAAGTAATATAATTAGGAACTAAACTTGATTAAATATTTTATTTATAATTAAAATTGAATAATATTAACTTTAAATTAAATTAATGAAAGAAATATCCTAAAATATACCTTAATGCATGACACTTAGTAGTTATGTCATATTTTATTCAGTGTCGGTATTATTTTATAGTTCAATAAAACATAGCTCAATTATGATAAATATATGAAATTATCTAAATAAACTCAATATATATTATCTAATATAAACAAATTTAGGTAAGTATCTAACAAAGTTATAAAATTTGTATATTTCGAGGTAAACTCGTAAACTCGTAGATAGATTTTAACACGTAAACTAGCGAGTAGAATCGAGAGTTTACTTAAACTCGTACGAGTTTACCAAAAAAGAGTTTACATAAGTGTTAACTCGTTTCGTGTAGTAAAATTGTAAATTCGTAAGAGTTTACGAGTTAACTCGAGAGTTTAATAACCATGCTTGCTAGTTTAAGTCTTCTTTCAATGAAAATTCATTGACATCGAAAAAATGATAATTATAAAAATAAGTATGAAAGGGAGGCCTTGTTTTTTAAAAAGTCTTTATTTTAAGATGTCTTTCTTTAATTTATTTACCAAATCCAACCAAGCGTTATTTTTAATAAATGGTAAACTTTTAGAGTTTTTTTATTATGCTTTGTCGGGGGTAAAATTTTACATTATCATTCAATCAAATCATTTTATTTACCAAATCCAACCAAGTGTTATTTTTAATAAATGGTAAACTTTTAGGGTTTTTTATCATGCATTGTCAGGTGCAAAATTTTACATTGTCATCCAATCAAATCATTTTATATGCATAATTTTTCAAGTAGTAAGTGTTAAAGTCAACTATTTTTTTGTTTATGTGAAATGATTTAATTAGATAATATAAAAAAATTAATACATTGTTAATGCATATCAATTAAATTCTAATAATATTAAGACTTAATAGATAAAAAGAAAATAACATGAAGGGAAGATGAAGAGAATGATTCAATGAAGGTAACTAAACGAAAACTCACTGCAGAGTGTTGGAAACAATGTTTGGATTTGTTTTTTTTATTTTCGTGGGACATGATATTTGTAGTCATCATAAGACAAAAGATATTTATATTTATTTGTTTTTTATGTGTAGTGAATTGAATTTTGAATTATGGGACATGTTTTTTCAAAAAGAATTAAAAAATAAATGGTTAATCGCCAATCCGATCGACCCAATCCAACTCGTTTACAATCAGATTGGGTAACCTGGTAAAAAAATAGCAATCCGATCCATCCATCAGATTGTTTAGCAGCAACAGTGGTGAGAAGAACTACAATGAGGGTTGAGGAGAACGACAAGAGGTGAGAAGATAGGAAAGATTAATTTAGAATTGGGTAAAAAAATAATACTATATGATCTAATCAGGCCTATTGAGGTCTGATAAGTTAATACGATGATTGTAAGATAAAATTGGATAAGATTGTATAAAATTATATTATCCTTTATCACACCAAACACATGATAAAATTTTGTTTCGTAGTATTAAATATACGATGTAACAAACGAGGTCTTTATAACATACAATACCTTCTTATGAGAATATCAATGTGTGGGAAGAAGGGAAGAGAAAATAACTCAATGCATGGGCCAACTCGAAGCCCGTTCCACCAACAAAATTTAATGGACTGTCCATTACCACAGAGTTTGGGCTTATACCCTGACCATTACCAGTATTGTCTTTGGGCTCAAACCCAGGTGGGGACTGTGGCCCAGATGAGATAGAGCACAAAATGCTACCAGAGTTAGGTGGATGAAATATTAAATTTTATTTAGGAATCGGGCATGAAATTGAGCGTAGCTGACAATTAGAATTGGGTTCATTATTTAATGTTTGGTGGCCTCCTTAAATTTGGAATCACAGTAACTCTACGTAACATTGGTCCTACCAACTTTAAAATAGTTGAACTCATCTAAATTTGTAGTGTTTTTTTTTTTTTAACACGATCAAACAAAATAATTTTTAACATGAAAATAATAGAACCAAAGATTGAAGAGGAGCAGCAGCAGCGAGCTCAGTAGAGCAAGGTGTTCTTTTAAGATTTAACTCAATTGTACAAAACTCTAAAAAGAATAATCAGTTTCTCTAAGAAAAACTTGTGATCACATGCATCTGAGTTCATAAATTTCACATACATCATATTTTATGAAAAAATATGCTTTCTTTCTTCGTGCTTAATTATCAAAGAAACTGCTCATGAATGCCACTGAAATTCTGGCATACTCTTTTGTTCAACAAGGAGGTTTGAACACTGAGTCTCACGTAGTAAATGCATTGTATGACCACTAAAGCGTGATATTCAATATTGTATTAGTGTACTCAATAATAATATATAGATATAACTATGCATATTTATTTAAATTGTAATTTTATGTCTAATAAAATAATATTTCAATAATAATCATAATATATATTTTATATCTAAAGTGTGTTTAATTATTAATTATTTGTGTTTTTTATTGTACTTATTTAAATTTTCATATGTTTTTATATATTTATTTAATTATATTTAGTTTAATATTTGGCCTAATAACTCACTAATTAATTCAGTAATTTGATGGAGTAGCTAAGTGGAGCTCTAAGTCAAGTTCCTGTGCCGGGGTTGGGCTATTCAAACAAAAGATAATTAATTAACCAAAGAAGGAAAAAGATTACACTAGCCGAAAAAATTTGACAACTAGTTATGACCATTGTGAGGGGATAACAATGACAGCACTTATAGTCAAATTTTTTAAATAAAAAATGTTTGAAATTCAGCGACTTCCCGGATAGATCTTTATGGTTGGTGGTATTTGATATTTTCTCTCCCCATTTTTAATTGTTATTTTTTATTTATAAATACATTTATAAAAATCACCAATATAAAATTGTAGGACATGGTTAGACGGGTGGATACAATAAATAATGCTATTTATACATAAAAAAATTATATAAATATTTTTATCATTTTTTATAATATATTATAAAGTTATTATATATTTAATAACCTTCATAATATTATAAGATAAGTAATAATATGTTTATATTTTTTTTTATACGTACAAGTACAAGTATTATTTTTCGTTCTTTATTGGAGTGGCTAGCGACGAGGCGGCAATTGGTGGTATATTTTGGAATGGTAAAGGAACCGCCATCTGGATAATATAATCATATATGGTGATGGCACATGAATTTGAATAAATTCACTGTACCAAGTTGTGACCTGGATCAATCATATTAGTCATAATTCAATCAATTCAATGCACGGGTACTCATGAAAGAGACGAGTGGAGGATAGATAGCAATAGAATGGAGTGCATGTTTCCATATATACTCAGCAGCCAGCAGGGCGGCTTCTCCTTTTCTTGAGGATAAAAGAGTTGAGTATAAATTAACTAAAAATCATAACATCATAAATCCATTAATAATTTAATTGAATAAATCTAAAATTTTTAAAAATTAAATAAAAAATTCATAAAAAATTCTAGAGACATTTGTATACTACAAACAAACTACAATAGTGAAAAAGAATTAAAAAAAATTGTCTTAATTTATTATTTAAAATACCATATGCAATATTTGTTTGTTATCTCTCTTCTTTACTTTGTTTTATATTGATTTAAACTCTCAAGTTAAAACTTTAAATTTTAAGTTAATTAAAAGAAAGAAAAGAGAGGGAGTTGAGAGAATTTAGAAAGAGAGAAGCAGAAAAGTATTCACTATTTCATAGAAAAACAAAAAGAACGATGTATAAAATGTTAAAATGTTTTCTTGATGTGAATTTTGTAACATTAGTAAGTGCACTAATTCATACAAGTAATAAGAGTGAGTATTAAAACTCAGGTTGTCAAACCCTGTCATGACGCAAAAAGTCATGACCGGCACATGAGAGATATGATCCCTTATGCAAGCCTTTGATCGCAGTTTATGTAAAAATGTGGTTGTTTAGTGAAACAATTAAGTAACTTAATTAAAATATATTACAAATATTCAATAAGTTTCCAATACAATAATAAAATATGTATATCAATAAATAACACAATATCTTTCTGTTTGTGTGACTCTGAAGCACTGTAAACATAAATAAAACATAAAATAACTCCACTACAAAATAGAGTTCACCATTGACAACTAATCTGGACTATGAAGCCTTACTCTAAATTAATTGAACTATCTAAAAAACATGGGAGATGAGGGGTGAGTCATCAAACTCAGTGAATGACAGAGCCGCATGGCTCACATGAAACATAAATAAGTATGAAACTCACAATGCAATAGATGTTAATAATAATAATGTCAATATTAATAATAATAATAATAATAATAATAATAATAATAATAATTTTCAAACTTTTAAATATCTAGGGAGGTATCTGTTTTAGAGTTATGTCAGAGCCTCATGGTATGCTTAAAGTTTAACTGTCCGAGTCTCACGGTATGCTATCTACCCGAGTCTCACCATACAGTGTGCTATCTTCCTATGCATCACGATATGCCTACAAGGTACCAAGATCAACATAGGTTGTTGCCGACGTATAGTTCTAATCTAAATTCTCTCAGTCAAAGCTTATACATTCATTTTATCATCATGATAATAATCTCTAAAAATCATAATACTTGTCGTGCAACATATGCAATGTCTTTCTTACTATCAAATGGTCCATGTGTAAATAAAAATATTCCATGAGTTCGTAAATATTTTTCATTAAGTATTTATGAAACTGATTTTTCTTGGACATTCTAAAATAGTTTTCGATAATATTCTCACAAAGATATATCATAAACTTTGCTTGTACTAAAATATCATTCATGAAAATAATTATTAATGACTGTTAAAATAGGTTGTGATAAACCACCACTAATCTAAAACTGTCAAAACTCTCACGTCATTACCCAATGATTCCTGTAAAATATCACTCTTCGTTCTAAATTCTAAAGCCTCACAATTATTATATCTCACAATAATTTTTCTCTCATCCCTCACTTGCACACTGACACAAGGCAAGTGATTTTGGTTACCCATACTCACTCTCTTTCTAATCACTTAGTTCGACACATCTCGTCCTTGTATAGAAGTAGTTTAGCAATTTAATATTATAACCATGCATGTCACGTTTCTTAAAAAATATTTTGTATCTCTTTCATGTTTGTGATTTGCCTTAACTCTCTTTTATTTCATTATTTTTTTTTTCTTATGCATGAAGAATGACATTTTGTCCCTTTTTTTACTATAAAAAATTATTGTTTCTTGCTAGAGTAATCAACCATGCTCCTTTATATTTGACTTGTTGTAATTTTTTGTTTGATCATGACTTTCACATTTCAACATAGCATTAAAGGGTTAATTATTTGTCCATCAAATAATTATTACTTAACATGTTTGGTTGAAAACAAGTCACAAATCTCGACTTGGATTTATAAGGTAAAAAAAAGTAATAAGGAGTAACTTATTACAAATGAGCAATACAAAAAAATTAATAAAAAAATAATAAAATATGTCCGATCATGTATGGCCAACTGCATAGTTCCAAAAACACAAAGGGATGTGGGACTGAAAAATGAGAGAACGAGCTATAGCCAATATGCTTTGATGTTTTCTCTCTACCATAACATTTTGTTGAGGTGTTTCAATACATGTTGTTTGATGAATTATGCCATGGTGAGAAAAAAAAATCATTCATCAAAAATTCCTGGCCATTGTCTATCCTTACAACATTTATTTTCTTTTCAGGTTGAGTGTAAACCAGATTAATAAAGGCTTGTAAAAGGGTTCGGGTTTCAGAGTCAACTTTCATGAAAAAACCCATGTAAACCTTGATTTGTCATCAACAATAGAAATGAAATTCTTATGACCATGGACTGAAGGAGTGCTCAATGGACCCCAAATACCTACATGAATTAAATCAAAGCAATTGATAGGAATAGAGGTGTTGTCAGCAAAGGGAAAATTTTTCATTTTGTCCAAATGGCAAGTTTGACAATGCTTTGAAGTTTGAAACATCTTTACAAGTAATCTCAGAAAATGATTTATGTAGAATATGTAGAAGGATGTCCTAATCTCATATGCCAATGCCAAAATTATTTTTATTACTAATTACAGACTTATACTGAGCTAAACTATCCTGATCATGTGCATCTATGCATTTGCTTGGAATATGGCAAGGTTCCCCAAATCTTAAAGCATATAATCCATCACTATGAACAACAACACCAATCTTTCTCAAGGAATTCTGTTCCTATATGTCACAAATGTTACCAGAAAATGTTAGATGAGTTTTGATACTAAAATTAGGTTAAAGGTAAATTGGGGAATATATAGGACATTTGTGAGGTAAAGGTCATTAGTGAAGATTATGCTGCCTGATATTTGTGCTAGGACTTTGCCGCCATTTGGTATGTGGACATTTATTGGTGGGATGTGTTTGTAGCTATGAAACTTAGACAAGGAGAAATAGACATGGTATGTAGCCCTTGTATCTAAGATCCATTTTGTGGTACCTACAGTGCAAGATAGGGCTGCTTTCATACTTGAGGTGTTTTGAGGCTTAGTGGTGATTTGGTTGGCGGTATGTCTTAATGCATGAGCCAGATTGTTGCAGAAGTGCTAAGAGCTGCAGGCCTGCAACTATTGATCCTTTGTGAGAATCATTCCCTCATCTTCATGATCACAATCCTTGATTGAAGTACAATCTTTAGTTGCAGCCTCCTTTTTACTATTCTTGGTGGTCATATTATTGATTCTTGCTTTTGCATTGTCAATTTTGGCCTTGCTCCACTTCAAATGCTTAGGATGACCTGGTGGGTTGCCATGCTTATGAAAGCATCTTTCTATTGTGTGGCCTGATCTGTTGCAAAAAACACATAATCTATTTGATTGGACTTTATTGCTCAATGCTCTTCTTCCTCATTTACTTGCAGAATTCCTGTAGCTTCTGCCTCAATTTCTGTCACTTGTTTGTTGCCTATTCTGATGTTGATCAGAATTGCTTAGTAATGTGACAGACTCAATGCCAAAAGATGACAATTGTCTCTTTTATTCAGCCAACAAAGAAAATGTACTATTTATGTCAGGAAGAGGTTTGATCATCATTATTTGTGACCTAATATGCCCATATTGCTCATTCAAGCCCCTAAGAAATCTTACAACATAATCTTTCTTTCTATAATCTCTCACAATCCCTAATCCACAAACACAAGGTATGTTGCAAAAACAGCTAGGAATTGGCTGAAAAGTTTCTAATTCTTCCCGTATAGACTTTAATTTTGTGAAATACATAGTAATGGACAAATCACATTGTTTAATTCCATAAAACTCTTCCTGGAGCACTGCTGTTCTGAAAATGTCTCCTTGATTATACCTGTGCTTGAGATCTTTCCATAACTCAACAATCTTCAATCCATATCACGCTTTGATAAATTTCTGGACTCAAGGAATGTGTAATCCATGAGAGTATGGAAGTGTTGCATCTATCCCATGCTCCATACATGTTGCTGTTTTTAGCAGACTTTATAATAATTCCATCCACAAACTTGAGGTTGTTTTTGGATTTCACAGCAAGTCTCATTGCTCTCTCCCAAATATGGTAATTTTGAGTTGTGAGAGTGATGGAAATTAGGGGTGAACCTAAGTTTTCTCTAGGATATATGAAATAGGGGCTTAGAGGATCATTCATTGGATTGATCTCTTAATTTACTTGAAAATTCTGTTGCTGACTTGTTGAAAATGATTGATTCACAATCGAAATTTGTGAATTTCTAGATCTGTTCGCTTGATCTTGATTCTATTCTTCCATGGTTGAATCTTGATGAATTGATGATTAGAGTGCACAGCAGAGCTCCTTAGATAATTAGGAGCTCTGATACCATAACAAATTGGTAGCAGCAAGAAGAATACAGGGAGCAGAAACTGAACTTGGTGGAATAGACTTGTTCACCATGGATGAGAAAACCAAAGAGAATAGAATGAATTAACTCAACTCTAATGTGTGCTACAATTCAATTTATATACAACTATAGATACACTAACTGGATGCTTTACATAAAAGCTAACTAACTGATAAGTGTCATATTTTACCATTTTATAGGTTAGAATGACATTTATCTGCTTTGTTTTCCATGACATTACTAACCAATTTTCCCACTTTTGTGTAAATTTAGTACGGTTAAGAGAATGGATGCATATGAGTGAAATAATGCAATTCTTGTCAATTTCCCACAGAGATATGAGGCATGAAGCAAAGGGCTTAGAAGAAGGAAGAACTTAATGGCTAATTGAAAATTCAGGTTGCTCAGAGCCCTCATGGAGCAGCTCAGCAACCTCTGTTCCCAAAGAGCTTGCTTAAGGGTGAAGTAACTTCAAGGTGAAGAAATCTCAAACCGCCCTAAGTCCGCTTAGCGGTCCCCTGAAGCCGCTCAGGAGACAGAGCATGAAAACTCTATAAATAGAGCCTCAGCTCACGCATTCAGGGGGCATCACCTATTCCTTTCAGAACTGAAACACACATACAAAGAATAGAGCACAACACCGAGAGGAGAGTTGGAGAAGAAAGCCAAGAGAACTCGAGGAGGCGGCGGCACTCACCATGGTGGCGTGAAAACGTGTCATGGTGAACGTCCATTACCTTGTCCTTTAATTTCTTCTTGTAAGATGGATTTATAATCCTCTTATTGTTGGGATTTTAACAAGTATTATGGTTTGATTGTATCCACTTATCTCTTTTATATATGAATCTATAATATTCCATGATTTACATGATTTGATCTTGTGCTTCATGCTTGTTTTANATTTGCATCGGGAAGCTCTTCCAGGTCTTTGACAAGCTTATTGATGAGAGGTTGAAGTTGCGAGAAGACGCCGGGTATGTCTCCAGAAATGACATGCTCGACGTCTTGCTCAACATTTCTCAAGAGAACAACCAAGTGATGGACCGAAACAAGATTAAACATTTAATGAACGTACGTAATTAATTAATTTCCTCGATATATCTCCCTTGCTATTTTATTTTATTTTATTTTATTTTATGTGCACATATTCATGCGTTAAAATTGTTTTAATTTATTGTATTTTTTTTACAACTAATTAAATTTATCTATCGAATTTTATTTTATTTTATAGGATCTCATTGTTGCGGGGACAGATACAACCTCATATGCAATAGAATGGGGAATGACGGAGCTAATCCACCACCCAGAGATTATGTCAAAAGCTAAAAAAGAGCTTGAAGAAGTGGTTGGAGTAGGTAAACCCATCGACGAATCAGACTTCGCGAGACTCCCGTACTTGCAAGCAGTCATGAAAGAGACCCTACGTTTGCATGGATCATCTCCGCTATTACTCCCTCGGAAGGCCAGGGCTGACGTGGAAATCAATGGCTACACCATTCCCAAGGATGCAAACATCCTAATCAACGGGTGGGCAATTAGCAGGGATCCAAAATCATGGGACAATCCCAACTTGTTTTCACCGGAGAGGTTTTTAGGGTCAAACCTTGACATTCAGGGCAAAAGCTTTCAGCTCACGCCATTTGGCAGTGGTAGCAGGATATGCCCTGGGATGCCGCTGGCTATAAGGATGTACTGCTTGACGGTGGCATCACTAATCAATAATTTTGATTGGAAGCTTGAAAATGGTGTGAAGCCACAAGACATGGACGTGGAAGATGTGATACATGCCGATGTGTTGAAGAAGAAAATACCATTGCGAGCTATTCCAATCAAAATTAATAAATAATTACCATATAAGGCATAGTTCTGGGTACATTAGTCAAATTAATGTGAGATGTGGTCTTTCCATTAAGGTTCCTAGCTAAGGCAATCAGACATAAGCCACTTTGTAGTCCGTTTAAATAAGAATGCTATAGCTAGGCATAGTATTTCCTTCTGTTATATTTTCGTGTTAGTGTGGGAACGTACGGTGCGATGCACACAAGGGAGTTTTGTGTAATATGCTTAAAATAAGGATTTCGTTAACGAGTGTATGTCTTTAGAGCATTCGTCAAAAAATTAATAATATATTTTTTTTAATTGAAAAGTAAGATGTTAAAAATTATAATACATTTAAAACATTAAAAATTTATAAAACTTTTTATTTTTAATTCCTTAACAAAATACTTAAAATAATAAATTTAATTTATTTTTTTTTTTATGTTTCATAGAAGACTTAAACTCAACCCAACTAGACAAGCAAAAAGAACTACAGCAAACATAGCAACCAAAAAAAACCAAGTCACAAGAGTTAACAACAACCCACCGAAACCAAATATAACACCGGCTTGTGATGACTAACCTAAAAAGTGNATACACGGATACTTCTCTTATTTCATTCATATTTTTCGTTCCAGAGCTCAATTATTTTGTGTCTGATCAACTTAATTAATTAGTTGAGACCGCAGCCCCACTTTTATATTAAGCGATGAATTTTAATATCACGGGTTTGACATTTTGACTGAGATACAATTATAAGTAGCTAGGGTATGCTCCATTAAGCTCAACCAACGCATCAAGTCACTCATTGAAATGGATGCAGTCATATACTTGCTAGGTTTCTTGCTTACATGCACTGTGATATATGCTTTCAATTCGGTTCTGGGAGGCAAAAGAAAAAGGCTTCCGCCAGGACCTCTCCCTCTTCCCATCATAGGAAACATGCACGAACTAACCGGTGAAAAGCACCACCATTCGTTGGCGAACCTTGCCAAGATTCACGGCCCAATAATGCATCTGAAGCTGGGGCAAGTAACAACCATCGTAATCTCTTCGGCTGACCTGGCGAAAGAGGTTTACCAGACCCACGGGCAGTCGTTTTCGGACAGGCTGGTTCCGGACGCCATAACGGCTCTCGACCATGACCAGTACACGATGGGGTTCCTGCCCGTCCAGACCCCTCTTTGGCGGGACCTGAGAAGAATAAGCAACAACCATCTGTTCGCCAGCAGGTCTCTCGACGGCAGCCAGTACCTGAGACGCCAGAAGATGCAAGACCTCCTTTCTGACGTCGAGCAAAGCAGCCAGGCTGGCGAGGCGGTAGATATTCTCAAAGCAGCTTTCAAGACCTCGCTCAACTTCTTGTCAAACACTCTTTTCTCCATAGACTTTATCCACTCCCGGAACGACACGGGAGAGTACAAAGACATAGTGGTCAGCGTCTTGAAAGCCGCAGGGTCGCCCAACGTCTCCGATTTCTTCCCTTTCTTGAAGCTCTTCGACCCGCAACGCATCAAGAGGAACACCGAGATTTGCATCGGGAAGCTCTTCCAGGTCTTTGACAAGCTTATTGATGAGAGGTTGAAGTTGCGAGAAGACGCCGGGTATGTCTCCAGAAATGACATGCTCGACGTCTTGCTCGACATTTCTCAAGAGAACGACCAAGTGATGGACCGAAACAAGATTAAACATTTAATGAACGTACGTAATTAATTAATTTCCTCGATATATCTCCCTTGCTTTTATTTTATTTTATATGCACATATTCATGCGTTAAAATTGTTTTAATTTATTGTATTTTTTTTACAACTAATTAAATTTATCTATCGAATTTTATTTTATTTTATAGGATCTCATTGTTGCGGGGACAGATACAACCTCATATGCAATAGAATGGGGAATGACGGAGCTAATCCACCACCCAGAGATTATGTCAAAAGCTAAAAAAGAGCTTGAAGAAGTGGTTGGAGTAGGTAAACCCATCGACGAATCAGACTTCGCGAGACTCCCGTACTTGCAAGCAGTCATGAAAGAGACCCTACGTTTGCATGGATCATCTCCGCTATTACTCCCTCGGAAGGCCAGGGCTGACGTGGAAATCAATGGCTACACCATTCCCAAGGATGCAAACATCCTAATCAACGGGTGGGCAATTAGCAGGGATCCAAAATCATGGGACAATCCCAACTTGTTTTCACCGGAGAGGTTTTTAGGGTCAAACCTTGACATTCAGGGCAAAAGCTTTCAGCTCACGCCATTTGGCAGTGGTAGCAGGATATGCCCTGGGATGCCGCTGGCTATAAGGATGTACTGCTTGACGGTGGCATCACTAATCAATAATTTTGATTGGAAGCTTGAAAATGGTGTGAAGCCACAAGACATGGACGTGGAAGATGTGATACATGCCGATGTGTTGAAGAAGAAAATACCATTGCGAGCTATTCCAATCAAAATTAATAAATAATTACCATATAAGGCATAGTTCTGGGTACATTAGTCAAATTAATGTGAGATGTGGTCTTTCCATTAAGGTTCCTAGCTAAGGCAATCAGACATAAGCCACTTTGTAGTCCGTTTAAATAAGAATGCTATAGCTAGGCATAGTATTTCCTTCTGTTATATTTTCGTGTTAGTGTGGGAACGTACGGTGCGATGCACACAAGGGAGTTTTGTGTAATATGCTTAAAATAAGGATTTCGTTAACGAGTGTATGTCTTTAGAGCATTCGTCAAAAAATTAATAATATATTTTTTTTAATTGAAAAGTAAGATGTTAAAAATTATAATACATTTAAAACATTAAAAATTTATAAAACTTTTTATTTTTAATTCCTTAACAAAATACTTAAAATAATAAATTTAATTTATTTTTTTTTTTATGTTTCATAGAAGACTTAAACTCAACCCAACTAGACAAGCAAAAAGAACTACAGCAAACATAGCAACCAAAAAAAACCAAGTCACAAGAGTTAACAACAACCCACCGAAACCAAATATAACACCGGCTTGTGATGACTAACCTAAAAAGTGAAGAGGGCAGAGCCACCAACAAACTAAGGGGGAACCCATAAAAACAAACTACAACAAACCTGAGACAATACAAGATTGATGAATGTCAAATAGGTTTAATGGATGTGTGGTTCGCAGAATATGTCAAAGTGACTATATTATGTATTATATTTATATGTAAAGTATATTTAATTATAAGTTAAATGTGTTTAATAATTTAAATTTAAATTGTTAGTAATACTTTTTGAAAAACAAAAAATAATCCAAAGAATGTTAAAGTCAATCAAGCATAGTAATAATTTATTTTTAGACATATTTTTGCAAGATTCTCAATAATATAATCCGTGAACTAAACAAAAAGTTATTCCTACAAATAACATTCCTAAAAATGTAAAATATTCTACAAACCACACGCCCCTTAAAAAATACCAACATACCTACTAAATCAATCAACATACCACCCAACGGCCAATTGTTAACAAAAAAAATTGTAACACATCACATACTGCCATTTCTTTTTCCACTGCCTCATAATTAAATAGGAGTGGCATCTCTTAAGAAGTGAGTTTCTTGTTATGTAAAGTCAACTGTAATATTTTATCATTAACTTAAAAGGTGAGACCCATACATAACTTAAGCAACAAAAAAAATTTATTGTTAAGAGATTCGACTAAGAAATTCACTTAAAACCATACATTTCCTAATCAAGGAACTTCCAATTCTATACGCTATAGCCACCAATTCAACATATTAGAACATCAGCATCAGCGCCCCACCAGACACACGTTCAGCAAAGAAGTACACGGCACCAATTTAATAAAGTAAATTATTTTTAAAATCTTTATTATATATAGAAATTACATGTGTTTGATAAAAGGGTGTTATAAATCGAAATTTTATTTATGAAAATAAATTAAATTAATTTTAAGAATAAAAAATATGAGCTTAAATATATTTCAAATCCCTAAAATTTTTTCCATATTTAGTATGTCGCTAAAAATTAATTTTTTAAGTTTTGATTCAAACATATTAGAAATATTTGATTTTAGTCTCTAACATATTGTAAATAATTTAGTTTTAGTTCATGTTATTAGTGATGATCTGTTCATGTGACTAACAAAGTGTGACATTAATAATGCCCTGTGTAACATATTAGAAATATTTGATTTTAGTCTCTAACATATTATAAATAATTTAGTTTTAGTTCATGTTATTAGTGATGATCTGTTCATGTGACTAACAAAGTGTCACATTAATAATGTCCTGTGTAACATATTAGAAATATTTGATTTTAGTCTCTAACATATTATAAATAATTTAGTTTTAGTTCATGTTATTAGTGATGATCTGTTCATGTGACTAACAAAGTGTCACATTAATAATGTCCTGTGTAACATATTAGAAATATTTGATTTTAGTCTCTAACATATTATAAATAATTTAGTTTTAGTTCATGTTATTAGTGATGATCTGTTCATGTGACTAACAAAGTGTCACATTAATAATGTCCTGTGTAACATATTAGAAATATTTGATTTTAGTCTCTAACATATTATAAATAATTTAGTTTTAGTTCATGTTATTAGTGATGATCTGTTCATGTGACTAACAAAGTGTCACATTAATAATGTCCTGTGAGCAAAATAAACTTATCTAACCTATAACCTAGCCCAAACCCGATCAATAACTCGTTGTTGACCCAGATTGAGGTCGTGTGTGTGTAATGATTTGGGGACAAATCTGGGTCAAAGATAACAAGTTATTGGTTAGTTTAAACCTGATTATGCGTTGGATTGATTTATTTTGTTCACATGACGCTATTGACGAGATAGATTGTTAGTCACGTCAGCAGTTAATAGAACCGATGGCAGAGACTAAAACCAAATATTTCTAATATATTTGGATCAAAACCAAAAAATATATTTTTTTAATGACCTAAACTAAATTTCTGGTTGGAGTAGTATAATTAACATGGGTGTGGTGTGACTCTGAGAGATTGATGGAATTGTTGTATGACTCATAACGCAATCATTTAAATGCAATGAGATTAAGTTTACACTGTCTTAATTAGTAGTCAATCCAACTGAAGATGGATCCGTTACTAACTATGAGGAGAAAACTTGTCTTAAATTAAGGTTTGTGTATATTTTTGGTCTTACTAAACACTTTATAAAAATACTGACAGATCACCCGTAATAAAAATAATTTAAAAACCTAATTGAAGTTAATTAATTACCACGATATATATGTAAGCAATAGGTCAACCAAATATACAAATAAAATTTTGAATATAATTAATTGGTATGACCCAAATCTAAAGATCTAGTCCAAATTGTTGAGCTTCATTAATGAGAGCTCAATGTTCATGGGCCTAGCCCAATTACACAATACTATGGATCTCAATTCATAATATTAAATGTTCACCTTAACCCAAGATAACTTGAAAGGGCAATACTTGAATGAAGTGGTAACCAATATGGAGTTTTTTTACTATAATACCCATGTTACACAAATTAATTACCAAAATACCTTTGCTTGCAAACATTTTATAAAACTACCACGATTTTGGCTGACGTAGCATCTGCACACTGCGTGGTGTGCCATGTCAGATTTGCCTATGCAGTTGGCGAATTCACTGCAAATTTGCCTATGGAGATGGAGAATCTTGCTTAATTTCGCCTACAAGGTTGGCAAATCTTGCCTAAAATCGCCAACCAGGTTGGCAAATTCAACCCGAATTTGCTACCCGGTTTGGCGAATCCCTACGCGAAAGCTTTAAAAACTCCCCATTAGCCCCAATCCTAACCCTAATCAACCCTAACCTAATAAATCCTAACCCTAATCAATCATAACCTAATAAATCCTGACCCTAACCTAATAAACCATAATAAACCCTAACCTAATAAATCATAACCCTAACCTAATAAACCATAATCAATCCTAACCTAATAAACCCTAACCTAATCAATCATAACTTAATAAATCCTGACCCTAACCTAATAAACCATAATAAACGCTAACCTAACAAATCATAACCCTAACCTAATAAACCATAATAAATCCTAACCCTAACCAACCCTAACCTAATAAATCATAATAAACCTTAACCTAAGAAACCCTAACCTAATAAACCATAATAAACCCTAACATAATAAATTACACTATATTAGAACAACAACAATATACTATATTACACTATGCATTAATGTATCATAAATTGCTACTGATACAGATAACATACAATATTATACTACTCTATACATTAATCTATAAAAAATTTGTCAGTAAACTAATATGGCAAACATTTACAAAATCAATTTAAAAAAATTAATTCGCACATACTAATTGACCTATAAACTACCTATATATAAGTAGATTAAGGAAATTAGGGATTATGATATGATTCCTTGATCAGGCAAACTACCTATTTATTAGGAGATTAAGGAAATGAGGGATTATGATATGATTCCTTGAAAGTTAAAACCCTACCATCATATTTCTAAACAATTCAGGATTCCCCCAATTTCGGGGTTATTTTTTAACATCTAAAGGGAATGCAAATAGCTATCTAATTCCATTATATTCCCTTTTATTACTACTAGTCTTGGTTTATTCATCATTTCATCCATTTCTCTATATTACACTATGCCTTAATCTATCATAAATTGCTACTGATGCAGATAACATACAATATTATACTACTCTATACATCAATTTATAAAAATTTTCTCAGCAAACTAATATAGCAAACATTTACATAATCAATTTTAAAAAATTAAATCGCACATACTAATTGACCTATAAATTTTAATAAATTAAAACTTACAAGTGTGTCGCACAAATTGAATTTAAGAGCGGTCGGGACAGGTAGCTGTTAAGTGTCATATTTTAGTGTTTTCATTGGTTAGAAAGACACTTAATCACATGATTTTGTACGAATTCACTAACCAATTTCCCCACTTTTGTAGGAATTTAGCATAAGGTAAAGATGGATACAAATATTATAAAAGGATGAAATTCAAAGATAAATCCCATAGGAATGAGAAGCAAGGAGCAAAAAAGATGAGTAGCAACAAGCGTTGAAGGAATAAACTAAGCTGCAGCCGCTCAACGGTCCACTGCACCCTCTCATACGGAACAATCTAAGCTACAGCAGCTCAGCGGTCCCCTGAGCCCGCTCAGTGGCAAGTACTTCAGAGTGAAGTAACTTAAGTGTTAAACAACCCTTGTAGCGGCGCTAGCAGCTGCATTGACACGGCTCAATGCCTGCAAACCGCTCAGAGGCTCTGACAGATAAGTCAAGCCTCCTTTGCTGACTGACAAAACTTTACACTGAAGTAACCTTCATAGAAGGGGCCGTTCAGCGAGGCCTTGTATCTGCTGAGCAGACCTTGTTGAAATTCGCCTATAAATAGAGCCCTTCATTCAGCATTCAAGGCATTCAATTTCCATTGAGAAGCAGAGTTACATTTAGTCCAAAATATAGTTTAGAGCGCAACAAAGAAGAGGTTAGAGAAGGAGCCAGGAGTGGTCAAGGAGCACGGCGGTCCTTGTCATGACGGCGTGAGAACGTGTCATGGTGAGCATCCATCACCTTGTGCCTTTGATTTCCTCTTGTAAGATGAGTTTGTAATTCTCTTTTTGTTGGGATTTTGATGAATGTTATAGCATGATTGTATCCATATAACTCTTGTATGAATGAATCTATCAATTTCCCTTATTTACATGAATTGATTTTACGCTTAATACCTGTTTTAGTTTAGCTACCTAAAGCCGAATCTAAAATTGGATTGTTGCGAGTGAAAACTATATCACTAAGGTTGGAACTAAATCAACTCATCTAATACTCTTAATTGCTAGAGATAGAATTAAGATCATTAGTCGTTTTAACATCTGAATTAATGTCAATTGCTTTGTTAGTTTATGCAAGAAATTGACAAAATAGCAAAGGGGACTAAATAATCTTTTCATGCTTGCAAGAGATGAATAAGATAAGAACTAGTGGTGAGAAATCAAAGAAGTGATAATTCATATGCATTGAGTGAATGGACATATGAAACTGTAATATGATTCAATTCCCAACAAGCTTCCTTATCTACTTCTAATTTGTTGCCCATTTATCTTTTGTATATTTACTTAGTTACAAAATCACTCTACAATGCCATCACCATATTGTTTAATTAATAAACTCAAGAATGACTTTATTCAACTCCATGTGGATACGACTATACTGCAATTGAATCCCTTGAGGATTTGAAAGCTGTAAAGAAGGATATATATAAAACGATGAGAGTGTAGAAAAGCTTTCAACAGTAGCTAGCAGGAATCCAAGAGCTCTGAAATTCTAGAGAGATAAAATTTTTAAAAAGAGAAGTGAAATGTAAGAAAATGAGAGGAGTGGTGCAGATTGGGGTGAGGTTGTTTAAATAGCGCAGGATACGTCAAACCGGGTCGGATTGAATTCGCCAACCTAGTTGGCGATTTTAGGGTAGGATTCGCCAAGCTTAATGGCGATTTTAGGTAGGATTCGCTAACCTTGTAGGCGATTTTAGGTAGAATTCGCCATCTCCTTAGGCAAATTTTCATTAAATTCGCCAACCGCATAGGCGAATCTAACGTGGCACGCCACTCAATGTACAGATGCCACGTCAGCCAAAATCGTGGTACTTTTATAAAATATGTGCAAACAGAGATATTTTGGTAATTAATTTGTGTAACAAGGATATTATAATAAAAAAAACTCAATAAAGAATTCATCATGACTTGTGCGGCATAACGGATCTGACACAAAAGTAATAATGATAAACAAAAGCGTCACCAGCCAATCAACGGGCATAAATCTTTGCCCGTGTATATATTTTTTTTGATAAATAGCTGGGTGTAAACCTCATTTGCCCATGTATTTATAGAACTTAGACAAGTCAATGTAAGTAAATTTTACAACATATTGATATACATTTTATTCACATACTAAATTGAGTGTCGTGCAGGTACTATCCCGAGATGTAGGATCACATAATCATAATCTTAAGGCTGGCTTGAAGGATGACATTTTGTGACATGTCATTGGCTTCGCGAGATATTGCAGAACATTAATCCACCGTTTGGATACATGTATATGCATCAAATAGAACAAATTAACAACCCCAGCCAGAAAAAAAAAATAATAATAATAATATTATAAATCAAGATTTTAACTGGCAGTCTTGGGGATGACCATCCCTAGGAAAAATCTTCTCTTAGATTTATTATAATTAGAAGACCTTTATAATTTTTTGAACCCGGAACAAAACATGTAGGCTTTCTTATTCGTACTATCCAATAATCCAATCCCAGAACATCAACTATTGATAAGTCCTCAAACTATTCAATGCCAATTTATTATTAAATGCTATCAAGGCTTGACTTCGGTACAACAATGACATGATCTTAATTCAAATTATTCAATGCCAACTTATTATTAAATGCTATCAAGGCTTGACTTTGGTACAACAATGACATGATATTAATTTCTCACGTTTTACTATCACGCATTATAAGTTGGATACGCTAGCTCCATTAAGCCCAAAGCACCAATTAAGTCCCTCCCTCCCTTGATTTTTTACTAGTTTTGTTTGACATGGGTCTACTCTTTAAAGTCCTAGTTTTGATCTTGTTGACATACACAATTATACATGCTTTCAAATTCACAGCTTGGAAGCAAACATAAGGTTCCACCAAGACCTTTCCCTCTCCACATAATAGGAAACTTTCTTGAACTAATTGGTAAAATGTCTCATCACTCATGGGAGACTCATGGCCCAGTTATACGTTTGAAGTTGGGCCAAGTAATAACCATGATAATCTTTTCGGCCGACACGGCCAAACCCACCATCAGTTACTTTTAGACCGGCCCATTCCCCAAGCTTTAACGGTTCTCGATCATGCCTACTATGGCGTGGGCTTCCTACCCATTTCGCCTTTGGTGAGACATGAGGAGAATATGCAACAATCAATTATTCGCCAAGAAGACGCTGGATGGAAGCCAAGACCTTAGACAAAAGAAAATGTAAAGAACTCCTCAATGGTGTCCATCAAAGCAATAAATATTGGAAAAGCAGTTTTCAAGAACCCAATTAACTTCTTATCAGACATTATTTTCTATATTGATTTTGTTCACTCAACGAGTGACACGGGTCTCCAAACATGGCCCATTTTTTGTTTTTCAATTATTGAAGTTGTTTGATCCACAAGGCATCAAAAGGAGCTACGCACTTTGCATTGGAAAGTTGTTCCAAGTCTCTGACAAATTAATCGAGCAACGGTTGAAGTTGCGAGAAGGGGCTGGTTATGTCACCAATAATGACATGCTAGATGGCTTGCTTGACGTATCTGAAGAAAATAGCCACGTTGATGGACAATGAAAAAATTAAACATGCTGCATGTATTTTCCTCTCCCCTGCTATTTAATTATAGCATGTTACATTTATTAATACAATTTCTTTTCACACATACATATCTAATAACTTAGATATAGGCTAATAGATAAATGACGATTTCTCAGAATTAGAGGTCTGAGAATTACCTCCTAAAGCAATGAAAAGAGAGGAATCAGAGATTAAGATAATTTCCTTTTTCCTCAACACGAACTAGCACAAGGCTATATAAAGGAAATACATATGGTAACTTCTGTCAAGCATAACCGAAGGCATAGGAATAGGAATGATTGCTATAATGGAGACTTATTGCTATAATGGAATATAGAAAGTTAAATATCATTTGTAAATGATATGCCCTTTGAGCTTGGCAGGGAGTCTCTTGGTGCGCATGGGCCTGCTGCTTGTGAATTCAATATTGGGCTGAACTTCAATATTGGGCTGAACCATAGATTCATTAGTAATTGGGCTTGTATCAACATCTACCCCATCGAGAACAACCTTGTCCTCAAGGTTGTAAGAACGACGCAATTCCTGCAAATCTTCCCATGAAGTGTCCTCAGGTGGAAGGCCATCCCATTGCACCAGCACTTGTTTAAGTTGCTGTCCATTAACAGTAACAGTACGCAAGTCTAAGACAGCTAAAGGCGAGATCAAAGGGCTGTTGTCTACAGCTGCTGGTGGTAGCAGATTGGTCACAGGTGGAATAGGACCTTGATAAGGCTTCAAGAGAGAACAATGAAACACATTATGTATCTTTGAATACGAAGGGAGTTCTAGTTTGTAAGCAACTTGACCAATGCGTTCAATAACGCGATAAGGGCCATAATAACGCTTCTTCAGCTTGTTATACTTAGTGCCGGCAATAGTAGACTGACGATATGGCTGAAGTTTAACAAAAACCCAAGCATCAGGTTCGAAATACACCTCTCTGCGCTTGCCATCAGCCAATTCCTTCATTCTGGTTTGAGCTTTGATCAAGTTTTTTTTCAGTAATTCCAGCATTTCCTCACGGGTGGTCAAGACATCATCCGTGGCAGCAACTTCGGAGGAACCAGAGACATAACCAGGCACAGTGGGAGGGAGTTTCCCATAGACAATTTGGTACGGAGTCATACCAGCTGAAGAATGGAATGATGTGTTGTAGTGATACTCAGCCCACGGTAAATAACGATGCCAAAGAGAGGGCTTGTGATGCACAAAAGCACGCAAATATTGCTCAATGGTTCTGTTGGTCACTTCCGTTTGGCCATCCGTTTGTGGGTGATAAGAAGAGCTCATTCTCAACAACGTTCCACTGAATTTGAACAAGTCAGTCCAGAATTTGCTAATGAAAACGGGATCCCTATCGGAAACAATGCTCTTTGGCAGCCCATGCAACTTGCATACTATGTTAACAAACAATTCTGCTACCTTATATGCTGTAAAATGAGTCGGTAACGCACCCAAATGGACACATTTAGAGAAGCGATCAACCACGACAAATAGCACCGAATAGCCACCTGAGATGGGCAGTCCTGTGACGAAGTCCATGGAAATGTCTTCCCACACATTAGAAGGTATCGGAAGAGGTTGAAGTAGGCCACCAGGCTTACGAGGGACATACTTAGTCTGTTGGCAAATTAAGCATTCGGCTATGTATTTCTTGATGTCCTGGCGCATGGAATCCCAAAAGAAATTAGCAGATAAGCGCTTTAGTGTCTTAACGACACCCGCGTGCCCTCCAATAGGTGTCTCATGAAATTCCTTCATTAATAGTGACTTGAAACGAGAATTTGAAGGAATCCAAATTCTGCCCCCTTTCAATAACAGGCCATTACTGATGCTGTAACCAGGATAATCAGATGGCGTATGACTGACTTGTTGACATAGATCATTATAGGAAGCATCCTTGGCCACTTCCTGGCGTAATTCTTCAATAAAAATAAACTGAGGGGTGGATAATATTTGCAATTCAGCTTCAGAAGGACTCTGACTGCGTGAAAGGGCGTCAGCCACGATATTAGTCTTGCCAGCCTTGTACTGAATCTCATAATGGTAACCCAACAATTTAGACAAGTAAAATTGTTGTTCAGGCGTCTGAATAACTTGAGTCAACAACTCCTTGAGACTACGGTGATCTGTTTGAATAACAAAATAATTGCCCAGCAAATATTGCCGCCAACGTTTGACCGCACAAGTAATGGCATGAAGCTCTCGGATATAAGTAGAGGCCTTAGACAAACGAGGACAAAATAACTTGCTGAAGTAAGCTATGGGGTGACTGTTCTGCAATAAGACAGCTCCCATTGCATAACCTGAAGCATCAGTGTGAAGCACAAACGGGAGAGAGAAATCCGGTAATGACAACACAGGGGCAGTAGCCAAAGCTAACTTCAATTCATCAAAAGCAACTTGTGCACTTTCAGTCCATTCAAAAGAATTTTTCTTTAACAATGAGGTTAAAGGATGAGCGAGACTAGCATAGCCCTTTACAAAACGACGATAGAAACCGGATAATCCCAAGAACCCTCTTAAGTTCTTAACAGACTTAGGTGTTGGCCAATCTATGACCCCTTGTATCTTGCCAACATCAGGAGCGACAGTGCCATTAGTAACAATGTGGCCTAGATAAGCAATTTGCCCTTGGCCAAAAGTGCACTTAGAAGGCTTGAGATGAAACTTATGTGTCTCTAAGATAGAAAATACCTGAGAGAGATGGCCTGTGTGTTCATCTTTGGAGGTGCTGAAAACCAAAATGTCGTCAAAGAAAACGATCACAGTCTTCCTCAACAAAGGCCTAAAGATATCGTTCATGGTGGACTGAAAAGTTGAAGGAGCATTGCATAAACCAAACGGCATTACTCTATACTCGTAATGGCCATCATGAGTGCGAAACGCTGTCTTCGGAATGTCGTTAGGTGCCACACGAATCTGATGGAACCCGGAGGTGAGATCAAGCTTGGAGAAAATACGAGCCTTGCCCAATTCGTCCAATAACTCATCAATCGTTGGCAACGGAAAACGGTCACGGACGGTGATAGCGTTAAGAGCCCTGTAATCCACACACATACGCCAAGAACCATCCTTCTTCTTAAGCAACAAGACAGGTGACGAAAATGGACTAGTGCTGGGTTGTATCCATCCTGTGTTAAGCAATTTGGAAACTTGGGATTCAATTTCTTGTTTCTGGGAGTGTGGGTATCGGTAAGGGCGGACGTTAACTGGGGTGGCATTGGGAAGGAGGGGAATAGTATGGTCGGTAGGTCTAGAGGGTGGAAGGGAAGATGGCTCAGTGAAAAGGGTGGAGAATTTGGATAGTAGGTCTTGAAATTGAGGCGCTATGGTGAGTGTTTCAAGCTTTGGTTCAAAGGGTAATGGTCCAGTCATTTGGAGTGAAAAAAGTTGGGCTTCTGGTTCCTTACGGGTAAGCTTGTGGAATGAGTGAAGGCCCACAGATGGGGTGGGAGTGTCGCCATGCAATTCAACGGTGGTATTATTGTGGAAGAAGGTTAAGGAGAGGGTTGTATAATTCATTAACACAGGGCCAATCTGTTTGAGCCACTGAGCCCCCAGCACAACATCAGTTCCCCTTAATCCCAATATGTACAGATCCACTTTGAAAACATGGCCTTGCATTTCAATAGGGACTTGAAGACTGACATGAGAACAAGGCAAAGCTTGGCCACTTCCAACCAGCACGCGGAATGGTTCGACGGGATCAAGTACCAGACTTAATTCTTTAGCCACGTCATCTCGAATGAAGTTATGGGTGCTCCCCCCGTCCATTAAGACCCGAACCGGAAAGGACCCGATACTACCTGTGACCCGAATTGTATCACCAACTTGGTCACCTGATAAGGCATGTAAGCTTAATTGAACTGCTTCAGTGGCAATTTCAGGCTCAATTTGTGCTGCAGCTTCCTCAAGATCACCTGTCAAAACCTCATCAGTATCGTTAGAAAGCATAAGAAAGACACGAGCACCACATTTGTGATTACGAGACCAGCGTTGATCACAATTGAAACAGAGGCCTTTCTCTCGTCGTTCATCCATCTCCGAAGCAGAAAGGTGACGAAAACGGGGTTTCCCTGGTGGAGTGGGAAGTAAGCCTGCAGTGGATTTGGACTGTGAAGTAATTTCCATGTTGGTGTCAGATGAACCCTTAGGAGGGGGTGGGTGCCATGGACGAGATCTGGTGGCACGTAAGAGGTCCTGCTGCTTTTCCTCTTGAAGACGCGCTAAACCCGCAGCTTGAGACAGGGTCGTAGGCTGTTGCGCAGGAACCTCGCGACGAATGTCCGCTTTGAGACCAGAAATAAAACAACTCAACAGATCAGGTGCTGACAAACCTTCCAAGCGATTTGCAAGAGCCTCAAAATCGGTGAGATAGGAGGCCACCGTCGTGGATTGCGTGAGCTTGAACAATTTCCCCCTTGGATCGTCGTAAGCGGTTGGAGCAAAACGAGTTTCTAAGGCGGTGAGGAACTGTGGCCACGACGCAATCTGACGATTACGATACATCCATTGGTACCACGCGAGAGCTGGTCCATCAAGGTAAAAAGAAGCAATTGTGATTCTATCTTCGTCGGCGGTCTGGTGGTAAGTGAAAAATTGGGAGATCTTGAAGATCCACCCATGAGCGTCATTGCCGTCGAAACGCGGTACGTCGAGCTTCAAGCGAGGACGGTTGTTCGAATCTGCAGTGGAGCGAGACGAAGCAGAAGACGCAGTATCGTCCATACGCTTGCTCATAATCTCAAGTTGAGAAGAGAGGGAAGCAACTTGCCGAGTCAACTCGAGGATAGGATCAGGAGGTGGTGGCCGATTAGCCATGGAGGAGAGGACACCACAATGAAAGCACCAATAATAGATAAATGACGATTTCTCAGAATTAGAGGTCTGAGAATTACCTCCTAAAGCAATGAA
>QANU01001369.1:0-19574 GCA_003254905.1 Nissolia schottii
CTTCAGGCATTACAAGCGGTAAAAATTAAAAAAGAAAATAAAAAAATTCACAAGGCGCACACCCCATTTCTAGAAAATGCAAGGAAAGCAAGGAGGCACCCGCAAAGCAACCAAAAATGGTACAAAAAGCAAAGCATCAAAAAATGGAAACAGAAAGATAAGAATATTTAATCGAATGAGAAAATGGTGAAGAGAAGAAAGTTTGAAGAAACAGAACTTGCTCGTCGCTGGTGGGTAAGCATAGCCCAAACCAAGCCGTACGCTTTAACGCATGCCATGCATTTGTAAAGTTTCTTTGAGGAGGTGTTTCTAAAATAATCAAATTATATTGAACTTTAATAAGTTTTTAATTTTATCATTCAATAATTAATGAAAAATAAAAATAAAAATGATCTTTTATTATTTATATCCATTATAATCATTTTATATTTTAAAAATAACTTAACGATATATTTATCAAACATCATTTTTATGACTTCAGCTTACTAACAATAACTTTTATATTATTTTACCAAACAATACTATTATATCTTTTCAAGAACAACTTTTAGAGAGCCTAGAGAGTTCATCAACTTTTGGAGAGTCATAACATTACCAAACCAATCCTAATTGTGTTACCTATTTTGTCTAATATTAGATGTCAGTACTTTTGACACAGACACACAGTTTAAGGAATCAATTAATTTTAACATACTTAAAAAAAATATTAAGCGTTTAGACTAAATATACCTTTGAGAATTTTTAGGGTATTGTGTAGAGCAATAAATGTAATATAAGAGAGTTTAAGTTTCTTTTTTTGACGAGCGAAAGAGTTTAAATAGTAGAAAATTGTACTCATGATAAATAAGGGCCAAAAAAATGCATTAAGGCCAGGTTTGGTAAAGCTTTTCGAGGAGTTGCTCCTACTTTCAAAAATCTTAAGTCATGTTCTAGTATTTGGTAAATTGAAAAGTCAAGAGAGCTTTTACTCCCAGCATTTGAAAGACAAGAGTGCTTTTGGGAGCCATCAAAAGTGGCTTTACAAAGCTAACTCTAGCTCTCAAACAATTGAAAAGATTCTGCTAACCTTAAATTTTAATAAAAATTCAATTTCACCATTAACTAATTAAGATTCAACTCTACCTCATTTAGTTCTTGTTCCTAAAAGCTCTCTCTCTATTATTTTGTATTTGTTCCCGCTTATTTTTCTTTTGGGAAAAGTGCCAACTAGGCCTTTAAATATTGGTCGAAGGTTATGTTTGGAAGTTTTTTAGATGATGAGCATGACCGTCAATGGATTAGGAGGGAGAGGCAAGGAAGGGAGAGACTCACACTAAGCCACCCTCTTGTTTGGATGTGTCACAAGTTTAAGGAAGGATTAGAACCAAAAAAAAAGGCATTGCCCCTCCTTGACTTTCCAAATTGGAGGGACAAAAAATGGTGAGTTTGAGTGGCCAAGGAGGGACAAAGTGGCCCTCCTTTCCCATCATACACNTTTTAGTATACAATGTTCAATTATAGAATAATAAAATAGGGTACAAACTCCACCTATCAGTGATCTCAAACACGATCGTTTCAGATAACGATACTCAGTTCACTGATAAAACCTTTCTAAGGTTCCTAGAAGGATTCAAAATAAAGCAACGCCTCACATCCGCGGAACACTTGCAAATCAAAGGACAAGCAAAAACAACCAACAAAGTGATTTTAGCGAGACTAAAAAAAGATAAAAGGAAGCCAAGGGTTTGTGCGTGGATGAGCTAGGAAGTGTCCTGTGGGCATATCAAACCACCCCTCACTCCACCACTTCCCATTCCCTGTTCCGGTTATCTTACAGAAGTTATGCGATGATCCTCGTGGAAATCGACGAAAGTAGCCCTCGCGTGCAATATTTCCCCCTGGAAGCGAACGACCAAGCAAGAAGTGAAGAGATTGACTTCATCGAAAAACTATGACAAGAAGCACAAATCTGAGAAGAAGCGATCTGCTAGAGAGTAGCTCGACGGTACAACGCTACAGTGGTGCCGCAGAATTTCTCCACGGGAGACAATAATGCGATAAGAAGACATTGACCCCACACCACCAAGACGAGGCAAGTTGGCCCCCAATTGGGAAAGCCCCTACGTGGTAACAGTGAAGCAAGACAAGGGTGCCTAAAGACTGACTGGGCACTACGAATGGAAAAATGATTCCCGAAACGTAGAACACAATGAACCTGAGAAAACTCTACATATGATCACTCATGTAACCTAGTAACTTCTTTATTATTTTGGCTCATTTTGTCTTTTATAAATATTACATTATGCACATTTCTTTGTAAATCGAGACCAAGTTCAAATCCCCACTAATGAATAAAGGAAGATTATCATGGTAATACTTGCTCCTAAGTTCTGCAGTCACATAACCACCAAACACAATTGCTTAAAGCGTACTATAACACGCACCTTCCCCCCAAACTGACCACTCAGGCATCGAGAAATCATATGGTACGTGAAACGCAAAGACGCAAACCCAAGCTACAGCCTGATGGTAAACACCAGTGTCACGCCCCGCCGACATGGTGCCAAACTAACTAAAAGAATACTACGAAAGAAGAAATATTACGTATATTTGATATGAGAATAAAGAAGTTCATTTACATAAGCAAAAGATCCGAGATACAAATAAACATGGGCACAAAAATTTACATAATAATAAACACGGGCATAGAACTTTATATCATAAACCCAAACCCTAAACCCTACAAAAAAGCAACCTTTAGCCTAAACCCTATACAAAAGCACCACGAATGGCATATTTTTAACAAAAAAAATGCAAAAAAGGACAAGAGGGGACATCTCAGACTTTGTCATTATTACTCCCCGTTTGCGGTGAAACAACCTAGCTAACTGCCTATGCTTAAGTCGTACGCAATGCTCACTAGGTTATTTATTACTTGGTGGGAATACTTATAGTCCGTAATTATCTTTCAAAATACCTGAACACATGGACCAATTTTAGACTTTTTCTTTTCATAGTTTCTTTCATAAAATATGAGTCGTGCGTGGGATAGACCGTTTAATACAAACAATAGAGCCTTTAGGCTTAACTGTTATCATTTGCGCATTAACCAACAAACAGCTAAGCAAACATACAGTCCATCACATACAGCTACAGAAAGTCACATGTATTACAATAAATAGTGTACAATCATCAAGTTTGTCAAAATACAATATATGCCAGCAAATTACTAAGGGCTAACTAGAACACCTCACTCCCCTTGCCAAACTCCTGCTTGACCCGTTCTTTTGGGTGTTCACCTCACGTCACCGCCCTTCACAGTTTCTCATGCGGTTCGGCATAGTCCTCGTCGTAAGATCCTGGAGTCATAAACGAGTAGAGGTGAGAATGATGCGTTCTCAGTGGGAAAACCTTGCACATTGGGGTCTCGCATTTTAGTCGGTTATACTCCAAGCCGCTTAGGGGGTCTCTAGGTGTACGTGCATACTAACATCCCTATTGATTATTAGTAGTGATTCTAGTCATAAGCAGCTTTATCTACATTACTAGGTGACTGGGGGATCTAATCTTGATTTCCTACTTATAGGTTCTCATGCTTGTTAGTTCTGACCGCCTGGGTAATGGGTCCTGGGATCACGCGCCCTTGTAACTTGTACTTGGCGGGGCGGTCTCGTGATGCTGTTCCACTTGACAAGGCCCAACGCGTACGTGAGTATACATACTTATATAGTTACATATATGCTTACATACATACATACACACATACATACATACATCTCATAACTTATGCATGAGGGGATCTGGGGTTCTCTTATGCGCCCTTGGGCTGTGTCCTTCTTGTTATTGTAGTCCTTTCACCCTTGCAGTTGTGGCCATACAACTACAACCTACTTCTGGTTCCTTATCGTGTCGACCAGGCAGCGCTTAACCTGAGTGGTAGCTAACGACAGACGCATGATGTCACCAATCAATCAAACAACGATAGGAATGCCATCCAACTGCTAGGATGGTCAGGGGCCATACCTTGGACTCGACCGGGCGTGGACTCTTCAGTTGGCCCTTGGACTCAACCGTACTGGATTATTCTGGGGTCGCCCTTGGACTCGACCATTCACTGCTGATTCTGTGGGGCCCCATACTAGGTCAGGCCTTGGCCTACCTTTATCTTGCTCCGGCCTGGGCCAGTCTTTATAAAAATCAGGCCTAGGCCTGGGTTTATCTTTTTCTTAAAAATCAGGCCTGGCCCTGGGTTCATCTTTTCTTTGACGTGTGATCAGGCCTTGGCTTGCTCTTATCTTTAGTCAATCCAGCTTGCCGGACTGGTGAGGGGCTTATTGTAACATCCCGCTTTTTCCCTTAGCAAAGATTTCATTAATCAAATAAGGGAAACAATCCCTCACCCAAGCCTTTGGATTAAAAGTGTCTTTAGAAATAATTCTACTCGTTTTCTTAAAATTCTGCAGACACTGGAACGAATCCTTTTTGTCATCCGAATATAACCGTGGGTCTAAGGTATCTATAAAATATAAGGTTACGGAAGAAAGTTCACAAATACCTTAGATCAACTCAAATTAGTGTCTTTGACTACCCGTACGCGGAATACCGGAACAACGAACGAACAAACACGATTAAACATGATCATAATTTGGTCCCAAATGGAAGAAGCAATTCGGCCAGCCCTGTAAAGGAATCACACGGCGCCCACGTGCAAAAAGGGACAAAAATAACAAGGCGAAATCCTATAACCTTCCATGGTGATTCATTGTAACACCCTAGGTTAGCAGCGTATGCTTAAGTCATAATCCACATCCCCTAGGTTGCTATTCGTCGTGTGGGAGTACTCATAGTCCCTAACTATTTGAGGAAAATAGTGTTGCAATCCGAAAATATGGACCCTTTTTTTTTTCTTGCTACAAGTTACGTTTACATTCAACTAGGAGTCATGCACATGGGAGCTATACCATATGCTCAATAGATACGAATAACTAGGAAGTGGTAAAGTGAACAACCATACGTATAAGGAAAACAGATTAGGGTCCACAAGTCAATAATATACATATGTATCCCAAATATACATAATTAGTGTCCGTACAAGTCAAAGCCTACAGGTACTACAAAGCATAAAGATCATACATATATGCTACATACTACATATCAGTCAACATCTGCACCTATATCAACTACAAAAAGGCAGCGTCAGGGGCTGATGACAGGGTCAGGGGAGACATGGGCTGGTCATGGGCGCTGACCTCACTCCTCGGGATCCGGGTCCTCCTCCTCCTTGTCCTCGTCCTCATTGTCCTCCTCCCCTGAAGGATCCTCGTCCATGGGATCCTCCTTCTCGGCTGGAGGCTTCTCTGGTCTGGCCGGCAAGTCTCGGGGAACGGTGGATGGACCTGCCTCGGCGTCGTGGGTGCGAGGTGTGAACTGACGGCAATAGGTACAAGAGACTCTCTTCCTGGCCCCTGGGTGGTAGACTTGGGGTAGTGGTCGTGACGACCAGGAGTTGGGATCGATCTCCACATCCTTCTCGTATGGGGAGGCTCCTCCGCGTCACCGTCAGTCAGTCGGGAATCACCTGCAGTGGATCCTGATCCAGCAGGTGCTGGTGATGCTGCTCTGAGAGGGTCAGGGCTGTCTACAATGAGGAACGTCCAAACCTCCGCCTCATCCCCTGTCTCGGGGTCCCTGTGTCTATATCTGCTGCGGAGAACCCCCCGCTTCTTCGACGGCTGGCTCATCGTCCTCACTTGAAGTCATAAGCGAGTAGGGGTGAGAACATGTGGTCCTCAGTGAATAACTACAGGCCGGTGGGGTCTGGTTTACTCGATTATGCTTCAGGCCACTCAGGAGAGCTCTCAGTATTCATGCATCTAGACTCCCCACTAATTATTATCTTTCCTATGATCTTGAGCAGCTTTACCTAGTTACTAGGTGATGAGGATCTATAATCTTTACTTACCTAGACAATCGCGCTTGTTATCTTGACTCACGATATACTTAGACCGTCTCGTGTGTGTCTCATGGACGGTTTACTTGATATGCTTATAGTCATACACATACAATTATCACATCAACATCATGCATAGGGGGACGGGGGTTCTCTTACGCGCCTAAGGCGGCGTCCTTTTCGTTAATGGGTGCCCTCACTCCCTTGTTGACTGCGGGATCGTCACCCCTACACAGCCACAACCGCTTGCAACCATTCAACCAATAGAATGGCAGGAGTGTACCCTGGTGGTAACACTGGCAAATGAAGGCTCGTGTGCGTCCGAGATATGAGGACGACTTCTCGGCTTCCGAACTTCGTGGACGACTTTTCTGGTGTCCATACTGATGGACATGATATGCAACTGTCTGAACTTCGTGGACATCGTACTTGTCTTTTTATGCAGTTGTCCGATCTTCGTGGACATAATACTCGTCTTTTAACCATATGACGTAAAAGCTCTTGTTTTGTTCCTTACTTTCTTTTCTCGTACCGGGTTGAAACCAGCGTTCATATCACTGTCTGCGTATCATAATCATAAACCAGACCTTCTTGCTAGATTGGAAAGGGGCTTTTCAGGGTGACGTGCCAAGAGAGGGATTTCCTATTACATAACTATGTTCTTTCTTCAAGGTACACCGACCCTTGATGGTCGGGCCTTCTTAAGAGTATACCAGTTCCCTACATTTCGTTATCGTCTTTGCACATTAGGTGGTTTAATTCTAGTGATCTATAGTTTCCCTAAGCCCTGCCCCAACCCTTCCTCATGATGCATGCACCTGTAGGTACACTATTCTCATATGATTTCACATTCTGAGGTGGCAAAGCAATGCAGATGGGGTGATGTTGGTCCTTGGGTTGATCTCAACCTCCTTTTCTTTATAGACAAGTTTAGTTGGAACCCTAGGGTTCTGAGGCCGCTCAGCGCCCTGGTGGACGCTCAGCGCTATGAGTGGTCGCTCAGCGCCTTCCCTGAGCTCCCCATAGTTCTGACCCATCCTTATCCAGTTGCGTGGCGTCCACGTCACAGGCCGCTCAACGCCCTAGCTTGGCGCTCAGCGCCCTGCCCTGGCTCACCACCCCGTAACGTCTTACTCGTGCTAGGGCTCAGTGAGGCTTCAGGCCGCTCAGCGCCCTAAAGCGTACTGAACCTGTAACCCGAGAGCAATTCACCATCTTTTACCACTTTCTTTCCCAACTCTTTTCAAGCTTTTTAAAACTTAACCTCACATCATTCCATCCAACACTTAGCACCTAGAAGCATCCTAAACATGTTCATACATAGCAAAGCCCTAACCAAGCAATCTAACATATCATCATCATACACACACAAGCTTAACAACAACTAAGCATCAAGAACACCAAGAAGGTGGATAGCCTAAGTTACCCATTTCCTTAATGCCTGGTTGAAGATGAGGAAGGTGGGGGGAGAGTTGTCATCCAAGAGCCAAGTGTTGTCCTAGCTTTAGTTGTTCTTCTGCAACAATTCCGCTGAGCGCACGGGTAGAGTTTCGTTTCTCCCAGAGGTATGTGTAAGAAGAGGCTGCCATGGCTTGGCTATTTATAGCCAAGAATTCTGCCCCCTTTTTCCCATTTTACCCTTCTTCTTATTTACCATTTTTCCATTTCTTATTTACTTAATTAATTAATTAATTACAAAGATAATTAAAGAGTCAAATCAATGAATAGTAACTAAATTTTTTTATTATTTTCCTTGGAAATCTGATTTCCTCACGTGAGTTTTCAGATTTTGGACTTCTCCCGGTCCCGTTTCGCTCATGTTTGATCGCTCATTGTCCTGGTGCGTCTCATACGATCGTCCGAAAAATATTCTGATCATACCGTCGTGATCCCCTAATTTCCCTTAACATGGAACTAAGGTTACTTAAAGGAATTTGTGAATTTTTCTTCGGAGGAGTATTCTTTACAGATACCTTTGACGCGTCGATAATCTCCAACAGCAGAGAATCGCCATTCTGCTGTCTGCGAAATTTCACACAACGTCCAACCCTATGTTCCTCGGAGGTTTTTAGCCTCAGAATTCCTAACCTTCCTAACTTGATTTTGAGAATTATTCTATATTTATTTTGCAAATTCTTTACTAAGGGGAAAAACGGGATGTTATATTCATCATGTAGCATCCCACTTCCTCCTCAGTGAAAATCTCGCTCGACAACTGTTTAGAAATTCTCGTTGTTGGTTAAAATATTAACGATATAAACTCTTAGGTTAAAATGTCTGTGGAAGAAATTCTGCTCAGTTTCGGGAAATTCTACAGACACTAGAACAAACCCTTTCTGCCATCAGAATACAACCACGTGTTCAAAGTATCCGTAAAAGGTACGGCTACAGATGAGAATTCACAAACACCTCAAATGAACCTAGAGTATTCTTAAGAAAAATTAGAGGATCACAAAGATGTGATCGAAATATTTTTAGAACAGCCGTATGCGAAGTACTGGGACTAGAAACGATAAAACCGGATCAAAATTGATCTGCCGGAGACCTTTAATTCTCTGCCACACAAGTGGCCAAGACACAAGGTCATTGCATGGCCAAGAAGTGGCCAAATTGCTTGGTCAAAAAGTCCAAGGGTGACTCATGGTAGTGAGTCACCATGCATGATGTCATGCATGACATAAGCTAGGGGTAAAATGATAAATTGGTCCAAGGGCATTTTAGGAAAGTGAATTTCGTGGCTTGGCCTATAAATATCCCTAGGAATCTGAAAATTTGGAAAAAAAAAAAAAGGAAAAACCTTGCGAAATCTCTGTCCGATCACACAATCAGCCATTATTCTGCCAAACAGAAAACCGAGGAACTTCCTACACCAAACCTAGTAAAGATTCCTCAAGAATCCCTTAACTTTAACCCACAAACAGCCACAAACAGCCCCATATCCCCCAAAGAAATCTTGGAGAAAGCTTAGCCTAGGAGGAGCTTAGGAAGCATCGTAGCTAGGCGGAAGTCCGCAGGAAGCATTGAAACCGTAACCGGGCAAAATAAGTGGGTAAAACGACTTATCCACTGTCTATGTGGTTTTTATAGATGATATATGATGTTAGGATGCCTTTTTTGAGACTTTGATTTACATATGTGTTGTTGTAATTTGTCTGGATTTGCTGGTGCTGTCTGTGATTCTATCAGAAGTTAGGAAAGCCTAAGCGGTAAACGGAACTATATCACGTTTTTATAAAGAACTGTTTACTGGATTTTTATCATGAAAAACTAATGTTATTTTTGAGTTCTACACGAAATATTGAGTGGGGATGTCAAGTTTTATGATTTTTGGAGTTTCTGATGAATTTCTCAGTAAACAGATAGAAAACGAGATTTTTGGGAAACAATGGTAAAACGGGAAATTGAGCTTTAGGAACTAAAAAATTGGGTTTATTTTCAGAAAATATGGGTTTATAACTATCAAAAACCCTAAGGGCAAGTCTTGAGCCCATCGGGTTTTTGAGAACCAAAATTCCAAAGAAAACAGCATTTATGGGGGCGAAATCGCAGTTTTGGGAAAAAGGGTAATACAATAATTTCATGAAGTTGGGGTTAAAATCTGAATTTCTAAGTATGAAAAATGACCTTAGGGCAAGGTCTTGGACCTCTCCGGTTTATGATCACTAATTTCTGACAGAAAGCAGATGCCTGTTTTGCTAGTTGTTGGATTTATGATGAAATTGGTTTTGAAATATGAAAATATGTCTTTTATGTTGTTGGAAATTTACACTAAATGCTGGAAGGATTGTGTTTGAGATTGGATATAGAAACTTATGATGCTTTAGAAGATATGGAATGATGTGTATATTAGGAAAAGAAAGAACATGATGAGATATTGAGTTAGATTTATGCTAAGAACAGAAGGATAAGAGCTATAGGAGAATGATGTATGATCTTGTATGTAACATCCCGATTTTTCCCCCTTACAAGGATTTCGCGTAATAAACAACTCTGATTATTATAGGTGTCTGTAGGAAGAAATCTGATTAGTGTCTCGAAATTCTGATGACACTCAAACAGTTCCCCATGGGCCTTAGAATGTGACGAAAAAATCCAACCGCCGAAAAAACAGAGTTCTGCTCACTTTCGGATGATTCTGCAGACACTAGAACAACCCTGTTTGGTCCCGTTTAGCCAGTAGAACTGAGCAGTGGGCCCTAGTCTTAGGAAATCATACCTTATGTGAGGAAAGCCCACCAAATCCCTAGAGTAAACCCAAACCCCTACTAGGAAGTTTTTGCGATCGCTGAAACGTCAGCGAAACGGTCCCATTCGGACACTGGTGTGAGATACGGGATCAAAGATATCTGTGAAAAATACTCCCATGGCGAAAATTCACAAACACCTTCTAAGATTAATATTCGTAGGTAGAGGGAAATTAGAGGATCGCGACGGTACAAGCGGAATATTTTTCGGACGACCGTGCGCGACGTACCGATACTGCGAGCGATAAAACACAAGCGAAACGGGACCGGGTGGGACCCAAATCTGAATGGGAGCACGTGGGTAATCAGATTTTTCAAGAAAAAATATAAAAAATTCAAACACTATTCATTGATGTGACATATGGATTATCTTTGAAATTAATTTTTAAAGAAAATGAAAATGGCAATTTGGTAATTATGTATAGGGGTAAAAAGGTAATTATGGGAGGCAAAATTTTGGCTATAAATAGCCACCCCATAACCAGAAATTTTGTGAGAAATTCCTCCCCTAGCCGAAGCTCTACCGGAAATTCGTTCGGTCTAGAGACTTTGTTGAAGCACTGTCAGGAACTGGAAGCCAATGGAAGATCTTAGCACCCTCACCTCCATAGCCATCTCTAAACCTTTCTAGGACTCCAAGAAGGTGGGTAATCCTAAGCTTGCCCCCTCCTTGGTGGATTTTCTATGCTTGCTTGCTTGTATGTTTTATTATGATTTATGCTAGAAATGCTTGGTTAGGCTAGGAAGATGATTCTGAAGGGTCTTGTAACCTGGACTAGCTAAGGTTTTTATGGGTGGAATATGTGTGAGAACCTCAAGAAGCATCCATGAGAAAGGAGGAAGAGAAAAGCAGGAAAATAAAGAATTATGTTTTCAGATTCGGCAGTGACCGCTGAGCGGCCCTGGGTACAGCTGAGCGGAGTGTACCGCTGAGCGATGCCAGTTCACCACTGAGGGATCGGTGGTAGAACTTGGCGTTTTGGATGGAAAATATATTTTTATGAAACCTCAGACCGCTGAGCGGTCTGAGACTTGAAGTGTTCATGGAGGCTGTCTTGAGGCACATAGTCCAACAAAGGATGATATCACTGTACCTAAGTGGAGGTGCGAGGAAGCTTATAATTAAAATGGGCACGGTTATAACTAGACACGCACCGAAGCTTAAGTATGGGATTTATGTGGTTATATGTTTATGTGTTTGAGCATGGTTATATGTTTATGTGTTTGAGCAAGCATGCATCATGAGGATAGATCACTAGAGGTGATTGTTTAATGAATGAGTAATGAATAAAGTTGAGAATGAAATGTAGGAACATGAGCATGATGAGAAAAGATAAATGTGCATATGAGAGAAAAGAATGATGAGACGCATGACATGTGATAGAGTTATGATGAAAGATATGATGACTAGTATGAGAACATGCATTGAAATCAGTGCCTTATCGGCATGATGACCCCTGCATAGATAATGTGCTCAGAAATGGGTATGATGAAAGATACCATGCTCGAGATAGCATGACATCCCGTGCCTGGCAAGCATGGTGGAAGGTTTACCGCGCAAAATATGCGTGATGATCAGTTGTGTCTGTCAGCATACATGTTTATGTGATTGTGTTGCGATGGTTGGGAGTAGAAAGCGTGAGAGCCTAGATAAGCAAGATTAGTTCCCTGATCACGTAGTAATATAGATAAAGCTGTTCAGGATCCTAGGTGAAACACCCTAGCTAACTGTTTACCCGTACGAAGTAAACAAAGCTCACTAGGTTGTTGTCTACTTGGTCGGAATATCTTAGTCCATAGTTATCTTTCGAAAATAGTAGTTTAGAAAAATAAGGACCGATTTTAAACTTTACATTTACATTGCATAATTATAAAATAGAGCCATGCATCAGAAAGAACGATATAACGAAACGTGTAACTGTAAGATAATAAAACATCCAATACATATCCAGGTGGTCCATCAGACAAAGTCACATCATTGTATATACAGTAAGTAAAATATACATCTCATATACATAAGCTGAAGTACTGAATACATAAGTCAACTACATCACATCAAAATACAAGGACTACTGGAATGCTACTCAATACGTCCTTGGCAAAAAGCTAAATAGCTATCACTCTCTCTAAGCTCATCCAATCATAGCCGCTCATGGCTCATCAGGCGGCTCATCTGCATCGTCAAAATAAGACTCATCTTCTGTACCTGAAGTCATAAAACAGTGGGAATAAGAACGGTAGGTTCTCAGTGGAAATAACTTTAGTTCCTGAGTCTCGTACCAGATTATGTCGGACTTCAGGCCGCTCAGAGATCTCTAGTGAACATACATACTAAAGTCCCTACCATTTATTATCTGGCCTATCTGAACGGCTTTATTTGCATTAATATGTGATATGGGAACTACTCTTGCTTACTACATTCTCGTGCTGATTAACATTTCGTGTAAACCGTCTTGAGCGTGCTCTTGACGGTACGGCATAACAGCAGACTATATATTCAAGTAATCAAATTGTATAACAGAATATATTCAGAGTATGTTCAGCATAACAGAATCATCGGAATATGCATCACATGGTCATCCAACGTAGACATAACAGAATCAGCAAAATATGGGTAGCATAGTCAGCAGCATAAACATGCCAGAAATAAACATGCCTAACAGAATGTACATGGTTAACAGAGTGAGATAACAGCATAACAGAATATAACAGCATAACAGAATATGTGTTATTCCCACCATAGTAATGTCCTCTGTCGACACTAATATGACGGAATAATCTCACACCCTCCTGCGGTAGGCCGACACTGTCTGGACCTTCCTGCGGTGGGCTTCCACCTGCCGTGTACCCCTCGACAGTGGGCGGATATTGTACCCCCACCTAAGCTTGCCCCCTTTCGACAATGCATAGGCGTGGTAACCGCACACCTCCAGGTATGTCATATCGACACCACCTGTGGCGGGCTTCCACATTCAGGATGCCTCGACCTCCTAAAGTGGGATCATAGTGGCTCACGTGATCACGGTCTGTTCAGCATGTGGCATATAGCCAATTTCAGCATTGGGCATTGGCCCTTTTTCAGCAGCATTGGGCATTGGCCCTTTTCAGTATTTTGGTACCTGCAGCATGGCATACTGGTTCCCCATGGTTCATTTCAACCTCTTTATTTATCTCAGAGTTAATTATCATGTCTTTAACTAGGTGTATCATGAATGCATGGAATGCTACAGATATCATCACAGATTTCATGTTTAATACATTTCCTTCATGTACAGCATCTACATTCATACAATTCAACTAACGATCACAGATACAACATCAAACACTAGTCTATGAGCCTCAAGAGGGTGCCATAAGCTTTCTCTAGTCTCAAGCCGCTCAGCGAAAACTGATGTTCGCTCAGCGGTTTGAGCCTTTGTGCCTAGCGGTAAAGGTTGTATCGCTCAGCGGTACTAACCTCATCGCTCAGCGGCTGAAACTTTCTCGAATTTTCTCCACCGCCTTACACAAAAATATCTTTTTCCACTTTCCACGTGCGGCGCCTGAGACTCCGCTCAGCGGCCCCTGTGCGAGAGCTGAAAACCGAATTGCTCTTCTCTTCCATTTTCTTCCCTTAGCTTCCATGGAACCCTACTTTAGTTTCACACATAATTCAAGCACAATAATCATATCTAATCCAGGTCACAAGACCCTTCAGAATTGTCTTCCTAAGTCCTAACATCATTTCTAGCATTTAAGTCCATAAACTCAAAATTCACCTACATACACATACAAGCACATAACACTTAGCCACCATCAAAGAGGTGAGGAACTAGAGTTACCCACTTCTTCAAGAACTTGTTGATGCTAGAAGGAAGAGGAAATCAAGCCTTGCTTGCTTGTTTGAAGTCTCTTTGACCTAAGATAAAATCCTTGACATAATTAGGGCAAACATAGATTATGGAAGCTTAGCTTTTCATCAAGTGATGAAAACTCACCAACTACTCTTGCTTGTCTTCCTTAGGTGCTTAGGAATGAATTATGATGATGGAAAAGATGAACTTGAAGCTTGGTGGCTTGCTTGAAAGCTTCTTTGTCAAGAAAGACAAAAACCTAGGTTATGGAAGATTAGGGTTATGGAACCTTGGCTTCTTGGCTTCCACTTGAAGAGAATTCCTAGTCTTGATGCTAGCTTGCCTTCTTGATGGATTTGAAAGTGATTGATGATGATGAAAAGCAAAGGAGAATAGTTAAGCTTGGATGGTTATGGAGCTTAGGTCTTGAAATCTTAGAAGAAGAAACGAAACTTTGGAAGGTTTGTATGTATGTGTTTCGATTTTGGGGCTAGGGCTGGCCGTGGGTTTCTAATTCCTAGGCCATAATTATTTTTCCAATTTTACCCTTAGGGTGTTTTAGGTCATGTTTGATCATTAATTATTTATGTCCAGACGTCCTAAAAATATTCCGGATACACCGTTGTAACCTATTAATTATCCTAGATAATATTTAAATCATAGTTGACATATTCTTACATTTAATTTCATATTAATATATTTTACAGACTCCTGTGAGTCGTGAGGAAATTATGCTAAAACCCTAATTTCGACCCAGACGCCACGAGATCGTCAAAGGATTATTTTTTTAACTAATATTACAGAGATAAAATTAATATTTGAATTTTATTTTATTTTTATCTCACATTTTCCTTCTTATTATATTTTTAATTCTTTCCTAGATAACATCTTAACTGAAGGGAAAAAAGTCGGGTTGTTACACTAGGCAAAGATAATAATCAGTAGGAATTTTAGTATGTATTCTCACTTAGAAACCCCTGAACGGCCGGGAGGATAACCGAGAAAATGAACCATTGTTAGTGCTAAGGAACCCCACTGAGGACTCAAGAGTTCTCACCCCCACCCACTCGGTTATGGATCCAGGTGTGCAGAGCGATTGGACTAACAGCTGATTGAAGTCAAGACACAGGGACGATGCTAACACGAGGAGAATATATGTTTTGGAGGATATACGTTTTGTATGATGTATTAGGACTTCGACCCATTTTGTGTACATATGTATTATTATGATGATGTGTACTTATGTTGGACCTTGGTTGTATATATATATACACACACACACACACACACACATATACTCTTTATGTTCTGCTTCAGTTACACCTAACTTATAGCGACTGTTGTTATATGTTCTCCAAATCACGCACGGCTCCTACTTTATAAAATGATAATATACACGAAAGATTTTCAACTTGGTCCATATTTTCGCATAAGAACTATTTGCAAAGGTAAAGGTAAGGGTAAAAGTTAACCTGGCACAACGCATAACAACCATGTGAGCATTGCTTACTACCATGGAAGTGGGCAACTAGCAGGGGTGTTACATTGTATGTGCTGATGATATGTTATGAATGCTATGTGACTATATATGTGTTGATGCACTATGAGAATTGAAGGTCTATTATGTTAAAGAAGGAAAGAAAAGAACCTAGGGCGTGACGTCACTAAGTCCCTAAATGGCAGTGATAATGCCAAGTGTCATTCTTTGATGAGTCTGGTATACTGAAAGATGATAAAGATGATGATGAGGACATCTCTCGGTCGCGTTACCATTCTTTAATGAGTATGGTGACAAGTCCGACTCTTGGAAATCCTGTCATTCTTTGAAGAGTTTGACAGCTCCTTTCGCTATCCTTTGAAGAGGGTAGTTAATCCCCTGTTGGGTGGGTGATTAGGGAAATCAAAGCTACGATAGAGATGTCACATTAGTCCCTAGTTAGTAGGCTATATGTTTTGTACTATTATGTGATTGTACGTAACATCTATGATATTATATGCGTAACTACTTGTGAATATATGACAAGGACCTCTGGTTGCTATGAATGATGATTAATATTAATTAAGTATGCTATGTTACCACTCACAATATATGTTATGTCGAGAACAAGACTCATATTTTATACTGTGATACGTATAAAGAAAAGTTGAAATTTGGTCTATATTTTTGGGTAACTGTATTTTTAAATTCATAAGCAGGACTAAGTACTATCCCAACCAAAAGAGATAACAACATAGTCGGCAGGTTTGCGACTGAAGCGTGGAATAACTAGCTAAGGTGTTACACTTATCCGTTGGACGTGCCAAGTGAGGGGATTTCCTATTATATAACTACGTACTTTCTTTAAGGTACACCGGACCCTTTGTGGCCGGAACCTTCTTAATACATCACTTGTTCCCTAAGGTTCAGTTATGATCTTTAAACATTAGGTGATTCATTGGTAGTTATCTACAGTTGTCCTAAAGGCTTAATGACAATCGAATCCTCATGATGCATTTCAACATAGAACATACTCATCATTATTATTACACGTAATTTGCATCAATCAACGCTTGTTCGAATATGCAGACCCACAAGAACTATTCTGATTACTCAGCCCTTAGCTATGGTTAGCTTAGGGGCCTAAGGCTTCCCAGGCCGCTCAATGGTCTAACTTGGTCGCTCAGCGCCCTTAGGCCTTCTTAGGCCACTTGGCCATCCAAGTCTAGGGTTGCATGGGCTAGGGTTCAAGTCGCTCAGCGTTCCCTTAGGACCGCTCAGCGGACCCTGAAGCCATACCTTCACAGAATCCAATTCCAAAAATCATTCATTAACTTTTCCTCATGCTCAGACCGCTCAGCGCCCTGAGTACAAAACATGTGGTTAGGGCATAAACTACCCAAGCCGCTCAGCGGACCTCTCAGGCCGCTCAGCGCCCTGGGCGTGATGCACGTCCATAGCTTTGTTGTTTTTCCTTTCTTTCCCTCTTTCTCCAAAACATTCCCATGCACACTTCTTAGGGTTTCACCATAGATTCCAACAATCACAATACAGCAGTATCCATCTCACAGAACACATCAAAATCATACATACATCATCAACCTAGCATTCCTAACATAACACCACCAAGTTCACATAATCGTATACAATCACATAAAAGTCACCAAGGAGGTGAGCAAGCTAGGTTTACCCACTTCCTTAGAGTCTTGTGGATGGTTTAGAGGGCAAGGCAAGGTTTTCCAAGAGTGTATAGCTTCCCAGGCTAGTTTCTTGGTTTTCTGGCAGCGTAACGGCAGGGTTTCTAAACGGACGAATTTGAGCAGAAACTTAAGAGATGAAAAAGTGAGGGAATGAAATGCCATAGAGGGTTATTTATAGCCCTCAAGGCCGTGTGATCTTGGCCATTTGTGGCCACAAAATTTATTGAAAAAGAAAAAGGAAAAATAAAATAAAAATCAAGGGATAAGGATGCTTTGTCATCCTTTGACGTTTGACCAAAGACTTGGTCCAAATTAGGAGGGAAAAAACGTGAGAGCAGATTTCCTTGGCCATGGGACCCACTTTTCAGTCTGGTTTGATCATGTTTTGTCGTACGCTGTGCGGGTGCTTCACGTACGGATGTCCGAAAAATATTACGATGCCACCATCGTGATCTCTTAATTGTTCTAGGGAGGAATCTTAGGTTTATCCAAGGTATTTGTAACTTTATTTTCATACCAATGTTCTTTACAGATACCTTTTATATATGATTAAATCCGGTGTCTGCAGATTTTCGCAGAATTGCGGACTGTTGCCTGATTTGGTGCTTTTAGGGCATAAGGTTGGGATTTGCAACCCTAATATAATTATATTACTTATATATCTACTTATTCTATGAAATCTTTGTAAGGAAAAAAATCGGGATGTTACACGCGGGGGTCACCTCGGGACTTTGTCATTATTACCCCCAGGATGGCCTCCCACCAATAATCGTCACTCCCCTAGATCTTTAATGTTATCGATCTCAGGATCATACTTCTTCTTCAAAGACACAACCCCCAATCAAATTCTCGGACATGATAGCGGATCTTCCCCATGGTCAGCTCAAAGGCCTCATCCACAGCCTCCTGCATCAAGTTGAGGCACGCACAGTAGTTCACCCTGTACTTGTGACTTCGGCCTCAAACCCCTTTCATCGCCTCCTCGGAAGCTTGAATTTGCGCTTTTTTAGCTCCCACCCAGCAGCCTTCAAGCCAGTTTCAACCTCAGAAACCCTACCTCGTAGGTGAGCAACCTCCCTTTCCCTTTTCGCCTGGGCATGAGCTTTCAAGCAGACCTGCTCCTTAAGGGAATTCCTCTCTGCGGTCAACCGCTGGATCAACTTCTGTTCCTCGCGGAGTTCCTGTTGGAGACCTTCAGTCACCTCCGAGTTCAAAAATTGGTCATGCACAAACTTCACCAATCCTGCCAATTGGTAAGAAGATGAATGGCATGGCTCAACGCAACCTCCGCANAGTAAGGGCTATAAGTAACCCTACGCAACGAGCAACAACCCTGTGAGCATTGCTTACTACCATAGAGGTGGGCAGTTAGCAGGGGTGTTGCACCTCGGCCATGCTCGGTTGATGGCGTGAGTAGTGTTGGGAGAAGGAAGAACTACCCACAACGCGCAAACTTTCTCCACGCACTGGATCCCGCCAATTAAGCATCCGCTAATTCGAAGCGCGTTTCGCACTTGCCACTTGGGGAGGAGACCTAACCACCCTCTCCCCCATGGGAGAATCAATTCTGCGCATGCCCCGAACCGCAACGGACACCTCAGCATTTATCCTTCGCTAAAGCTCTTTTAACCTATTGCCAACCACCATGCTGCCACTCAAACGAACACCTGAAAATCAGCAAAAACACATTAGAAATTTGCGAAAAAGGAAGACATAATACAAGTATACAACCACGAAAAGAAACAGAAGCAATACCAAGACACAAGTGGGTATCCTCCAAGGGACCTTCTACAACCTCGTGAAGGTTAATTGGTCCATCCTCGACGAGGGCAACAAAAAATTCTAGCAATAAACCCTCCTCCACAAACAACTCTCTTGGACGCTCAATGAATATTCTTATTCATGTAACAAGGGGTCACCACAGTGTAGTCGTCTCTTCCCAAAACGCTATCTTTCTCAGAGCAATGTACACCTTAAAGTACTTCCACTTAAACTCCTGATAGGAGTCCTCCCAACGCGTAAAAACCTGCATACCCGACATACCTTTAAAAGTATGGCAACTCTTATATTTCTCTCGCACTCGAGAATATCACCACCCAACGAATTGGTAATTGAAACTAGTGACAAAAACATTAGCGGATACGGATCACCGTGAAAAACCTCACACTTGTTTCCACGCATCAACACCCAGCCGTTAGGATGTGACTGAGTAGGCCCAAACTCACACATCGTCATAACCCGCCTTTCAAAATCCATAAAAGGAAGGCAAGCCCCTAATCTGGTAAAGAAGACATCATACATCCACAGGAAGTGAGGGGTGTCCCGATGACAGAGCATACACACCCTCTCATACACCCAGGCAGCCTCTGGCCTATAATCACCATCATTAAT
>QANU01001394.1:0-15266 GCA_003254905.1 Nissolia schottii
ATTTAAGCAAAATTTCCATAAGGGGAAAATCTGGGATGTTACATAAGGTATCTGTGAAGATTTTCCTCCAGGCAATAAATTCACGACTACCTTAACCTGACATACTCATATGATCAGGAAAAATTAGTAGAGCGCGGCGGTATGTCCGGAATATTTTTGGGACAACCGTACACGAATGATTAAGGACCCAAACGCGATCAAACATGATCAAAATTGATCATGTCACCTTAATCATAATTAGGTGCACCCCTGGCAGACAATAACACTATTATAATACTAATAAATATAATAGATACATATGTATAAGTGTCCCCTAGGACTAAAGACAAATATATATATATATATAATAATGTAATATATATATATATATAAGTAATAATACTAATATATAGTATAAAATAGTTATCCATATATATATACATACACTTTACGTTTAAAACATAATAATACTAATGATAATAATCTACGTATAATAAGAGACATATATATATATATAAAATATATTTAGTAAACTATATATAGATATATACACCTATGCATACCCAGGGCATGACGCGTGCAAAAGAAACAGCAGCAGGATATACATGCCTAAATGTAAATAGAATATAATAATAATAATAATAAAAATAATAATAATTGTAATAAAATATGTATATATATATATATATATATATATATATATATCCCACGTTCTCCCGATGGAAAAAGAAACAAAGACACGAATATGTATATATGTATGTTAGTATATCATAATAATTATGTAATATACCTAAATGTAAATAGAATATAATAATAATAATAATAAAAATAATAATAATTGTAATAAAATATGTATATATATATATATATATATATATATATATATCCCACGTTCTCCCGATGGAAAAAGAAACAAAGACACGAATATGTATATATGTATGTTAGTATATCATAATAATTATGTAATATACCTAAATGTAAATAGAATATAATAATAATAATAATAAAAATAATAATAATTGTAATAAAATATGTATATATATATATCTATATATATATATATATATCCCACGTTCTCCCGATGGAAAAAGAAACAAAGACACGAATATGTATATATGTATGTTAGTATATCATAATAATTATGTAATATACCTAAATGTAAATAGAATATAATAATAATAATAATAAAAATAATAATAATTGTAATAAAATATGTATATATATATATCTATATATATATCCCACGTTCTCCCGATGGAAAAAGAAACAAAGACACGAATATGTATATATGTATGTTAGTATATCATAATAATTATGTAATATACCTAAATGTAAATAGAATATAATAATAATAATAATAAAAATAATAATAATTGTAATAAAATATGTATATATATATATCTATATATATATCCCACGTTCTCCCGATGGAAAAAGAAACAAAGACACGAATATGTATATATGTATGTTAGTATATCATAATAATTATGTAATGTATTTTATATATATAATAAGCATACATTCGCCCCGGTGCATTCCCCCTGATGAAAACTAAATGCAATATATGTATAGATTAGATGTGTATAGCATAGAATATATTATATCTAATATAATATAGTGGTAATGAAAGTTAGAAAATATCAAGCACAGTGGTGCTTTTGGCTTTGCCTATAAAAGGCAAATCCTCTGAAGCTTTGTTTTTCATTTTCCCCTTCTGAAGCAAGCTGCTTCGTTGGCAGCTCTATTTCTTTCTTAATTGTCCCTTTCGTGCACATCGCGGAAGCGCTACCGGGCTCCGGAAAAATAGGATGAGCACACCCACGCGAAGAGGATATTTTTCTCTTCAGTTCTACCGGTTCCGAAACTCATTTTGAGGTGGGTAATCCTAAGCCCACTGTCTATGTGGTTTAGTTTCTAACTGTATATGTGCCTATTTGTGTATTTGACTGTAGAACTGTTAAGTAGTATTTTGGGGGAATACTGTGTAAAAAGGGTTTTGTGAACGGTGGAAAATTGAAACGCATAACTGTACTACTTGGAACCCTAGGAACAGTAAGAATTTACGATCTGGAGTCTCGGGAGGCGATTTTTGTAGTATGCATTCGAATACGCCAGGAATTCAATCGAATGAAAGCCGTATCGAGCTTTCCTTCGAATGAATTCCACTGCAGTCGAATGAAGGCGAATTTTAGGGATTTCAATCGAATGAATTCCCTCGCATTCGAATGAAAGGATGTCGAGGGATTTCAGTCGAATGAAAGCCTATTCCAATCGAATGAAAGAACTCCGAGGGATTTCATTCGAATACCAGAGCAAGCATTCGAATGAAACCTGGTAGAGTTGGGAGTTTAGTGGTTTCAAGGGATCCAATGACTATGGTTAAGCCATTCTTATATATTTGAGCATGCATCATGAGGATGGGATGTCACCTAGGAGTTAGGGCAGCCCTAGAACACTAGAGGTCAAGGACTTAATGTTCAAGAAAGCATAATGGAACTTAGGGAAATATGTATGTAGTTATATGTTAGGAAAGCCCTCTCTTGGCAATGTCTAATTGACACGCCCCTCGCCAGTCCCAAAAGGGTGGAGTGGCCAATGTGTTACCTTGCCAAGTCCCAAAAAGGTGGATTTGGTTAACGAAATAATCCCAAAAGGGTGGATTAGTTCGCAGAGGTTAAGGACACAAGGAAGGAAATGTGTTACCTTGCCAGATCCCAAAAGGGTGGATTTGGTTAACGGATTAATCCCAAAAGGGTGGATTGATTCGCAGAGGTTAATGGCACAAAGAAAGTTAAAGTTAAAGTAAAGTAGAGAATTGCTCATCAAAGCAACAAGAGGTGAATGAAAGGTTGACGTCATACCTAAAAGAATAAAGAAAGGAGAAGAAGGACGCTAACCCGGGTGAGCCGGTACGCGTAAGAGATCCCCAAGTCCCCCAAGCATAAAGCATAAAGGATATGTATGTGTGTTGATGTGATGATTGAACAGCTATATGTATGTCAGTATGTATGTGATAAAGTATATATGCATAGTCATGAATGTTCATGTATGATGTAACGTCAAGGGAACGACCCGAGACGGATAGCTTAATTATAACTGAATTGTAGGATTCATAAGCACGCAGACTTAGTAAGAAAGACTAGTTCCCCTATCACCTAGATAATCTTAGATAAAGCTGTTCAGGACCCTAGGCAAAGATAATAATCAGTAGGGTGTTAGTATGCAAGATCACTTAGAAATCCCTGAATGGCCTGGAGGATATTCGAGTAAATGAACTGTTAGCAGCCACAGGAGACTCACTGAGGACCTAGAGTTCTCACCCCCACTCGATTATGGATCTAGGTGGACATAGCAAAGAGCTTGACCCGAGAGACCCGCTCTAAAGTGACACATGTTTTGTATTATGGTCTATGCCTTTTATATCTTTGTGTATATAATTATTATTAAGGAAAGTGTGTAACTGTATTTTGGGACCTTTGTTGTAAATATGTATATACAATTATTTTTCATGTTCCACTCTAACCTCTACCTAACATGTGGTAGATACTGGCGATTGTTGTTATATGTCTCTTTATCACACACGGCTCCTAATTTATAATTTAATAAGCACATGAACGATTTTCAAATTGGTTCCTATTTCTGTGTAAGAACTATTCACAAAGGTAAAAGTAAGGGCTATAAGTAACCCTACACAACGAACAACAACCCTGTGAGCATTGCTTACTACCATGGAAGTGGGCAGTTAGCAGGGGCGTTGAAGTCACACTGCATGAGCATATGCTGCTGAACCAAATAAGCCTAGTTAATCTTCTCCTTAGTCTTCAACCCATACAAAATCTGCAATTCCAGATCACTAATCTGTACATGATTTGAAACCTGAGGCAGGAGAACATAACTTAAAAGGTAGTGCAGCAATCTGTCACCAGTAGTTAGGGGACCAACAGGAAGGATGTCCCTTGAGCGTGCAGACTCTAACCGTTGGCGTTTCTCTTGGAGTTGTGCCTCTGAAAAGGGACACAAACTCTGGTAGAAAGTCTTCCTGTTGAAGCCTTGCCAAGGACACAGAATCTCAGAACTCAGCTTTCTTCCCTCATATGGAAGTTCCAAATAGTTTCCCAAATCTTCCAGAGACATAACAATATCTATTCCTTTTACTTGGGAAACTAACTTATTTTCAGAAATTTCAGATTGCAATAGAAAGCTTTGACTAATTCAGGATAATATGAACCATGCAGAGAAATGAAGTCTGACATTCCTTGAAACTCAAACATCTCAAGAAATTCTAATCCAGCAGAGGAGAAAGAATTGAGAATACCGTATTTTGGATTTAGAATTGGGCGCTCCAAGAAGTGGGACAAAAATCTTTTCTTCTGCTCTTCCGTAATCAGAAGCTTGGAGATGTTTAGGGGGTCCAGACCATATCCTACGTTCTTGGTTCGTGATCTCTTTGAGCCTGATGCAGAGCCTGAGGCAGCCATTGTTGAACAAAGAGAAGGATTCGATTTTTGTGAGGGGAGATGAAGTGAGTTTCGGTTTTGAGAGAGAGGAGAGGAGAATGGTTCCTAGTTTGGTTATGATAGAGATAAAAGCAAGAACAATGAAGTTTGATGATCAAACTCTTAAGAACTATGAAGAATCACCAAGAGTTTAAGAGAGATTTGAGAAACAAATGGATGAACAATGGAGAAGGAGTGGCTTCGGGTGAGAGAGAAGATGCTTAATCGATTACACAAATGGCTAAAAAATGAATAAGAATTGATATAGACAATTAGTAATCGATTACCAAACTGCCATAATAGATTAACCATTTGAAATTTTAGCCTGGTAATCGACTACTAGCCTATGTAATCGATTACAGAATTGAAAAAGTTAAGAAAGTAATCGATTACTTCGATCTGTTAATCGATTAACAACCCTATGTAATCGATTACTAGCATGTGTAATCGATTACATCAAGCAGTTTTGTTCTTTTGAATAAAAGAAACTGCCTGTAATCGATTACAACGGGTATGTAATCGATTACTTGCCCAAAATTTTCAAAAAAATTTAAATTTTGAAAACTTGTAACGTATATAATCATCAGATATAACATTTACACTACAGAGACTATGCAAGCAGCACAATAAACATCCAATTATATACACACGGTCAATAATGGATGATTTTAAGATATATCAGTCTCGTCCAGAATTCCCAACTCTCGTCTGATTTTGTAAAATGGTTCTTTTGCCAATGGTTTTGTTAAAATGTCAGCAAGTTGATCATGTGTTGCAACAAAATTCAGTTCTACTTCCTTTTTCAACACATGATCTCTAAGAAAGTGATGTTTTATGTCGATGTGCTTTGTTCGAGAATGCATTACAGGATTTTTGGTTAGATTGATTGCACTCGTGTTATCACAATTTATAGGAACACAGCCCAGGTCTAGACCGAAGTCTTTTAATTGTTGCTTGAGCCACAAGACTTGTGCACAACAACTGCCGGCTGCAATGTATTCAGCATCAGCAGTGCTTAGAGCAACAAAGCTTGTTTCTTGCAAGACCATGAGACAAGAGCATTCCCTAAAATGTGACATGTACCGCTAGTGCTTTTGCGTTTGGTTTTACAAACCGCAAAATCAGAATCAGAATAACCAATTAACCTGCAAGTGCTTCCTCTAGGAAACCACAGTCCAACATTGACAGTGCCTTTCAAATATTTTAAAATTCGTTTCATAGTACTCAAGTGGGATTCTTTTGGAGATGATTGAAAACGAGCACACAAGCAAACACTAAACATAATATCAGGTCGGCTAGCAGTTAAATATAATAAGGATTCGATCATACCTCGATATTGTGTTTCATCAATGGGCTTTCGAGATTCATCTTGATCTATATAAGTGCTTGATCCCAATGGTGTTGCTATGGCCTTGCAATTATCCATCTTATACTTTTGCAATAGTTCTTTGCAAAACTTAGATTGGCTAATGAATGTTCCATTCTTAGTTTTCTTAATTTGCAAACCAAGAAAGAAATTCAATTTTCCCATCATAGACATTTCAAATTCTCCTTGCATGAGATTTGAAAATTCCTTGCATAAAATTTCATTAGTTGAACCAAATATGATATCATCAACATAGATTTGAACTAGTAAAGTATGACTTTTAGATCTTTTTATGAAAAGAGTTGTGTCAACTTTGCCTTTTTCAAATCCTTTTTCACACAAGAATGTGCTTAACCGATCATACCAAGCCCTGGGAGCATGTTTGAGACCATAGAGTGCCTTCTTAAGTTTATATACACGAGAAGGATTTTTAAAGTCTTCAAACCCAGGAGGTTGACGAACATAAACTTCCTCTTGTATATAACCATTTAAGAATGCACTCTTGACATCCATTTGATATAGTTGAAAGTTTAAGGAGCAAGCATATGCCAAGAGTAAACAAATAGCTTCTAACCCGGCCACTGGAGAATAGGTTTCATCATAATCAATACCTTCCTCTCGATTGTATCCTTGGGCCACCAATCTTGCCTTGTTTCGAACAATGATGCCATTTTCATCTAGTTTATTTCTGAACACCCACTTTGTACTAATAATTTGTTTGTCTTCAGGAACAGGTACAAGTTCCCATACTTTATTGCGAGTAAATTGATTGAGTTCATCTTGCATGGCAAGAATCCAGTGTTCATCTTTCAGTGCATCATGAACTTTGGATTGCTCGATTTGTGACACAAAAGCCATATGCAAGCAAGCATCATTGAGTTTTAGTCTTGTTGTGACTCCTCTTGATATATCACCAATGATTTTATCAATTGGGTGATCTTTGTGAGTTCTCCATTCCTTGGGTAGATCATCCTGAACTTGTTCTTCAACTTGATCATTTTCAAGATTATTTTCTCCTTGGATTTGATCAGCCTTTCTTGGTAATGAAATTTCACTTTCATCATCATCAAAAGAAACAACTTTTTCCTCCTTGGAGAGGTTAGTTTCATCAAAAGAAACATGAATAGATTCTTCAATGGTATGGGTTCTTTTATTGAAGATGCGAAAGGCTTTGCTAGAAAGTGAGTAACTACAAAATATACCTTCATCTGCTTTTGCATCAAATTTTCCAAGGTGTTCTTTGTCATTGTTCAGAACAAAGCACTTTGTGCCAAAGATATGAAAATGTGCAATATTTGGCCTTCTACCCTTAAACAACTCATATGGTCTTTTCTTTAGGAAAGGTCTAATTAGAACTCTATTAGAAACATAGCAAGCCGTGCTAACTACATCTGCCCAAAAGTACTTAGGCAAATTTGTTTCATTTAGCATGGTTCTTGCTAGTTCCTCAAGAGATCTATTTTTCCTTTCCACAACTCCATTTTGTTGAGGTGTTCTAGGAGCGGAAAAGTTATAAGAGATGCCATGTTCACCACAAAACTCTTCAAAGGATGCATTTTCAAACTCACCACCATGATCACTTCTAATTGATGCAACTTTCAAAGATTTTTCATTTTCAACAGTTTTAGCAAATCTTTTGAATGCATCAAAAGCATGATTCTTGTGTGATAGAAATAAAGTCCATGTAAACCTAGAGTAGTCATCAACAATTACAAGACCATAATAGTTTCCTCCAAAACTCTTTGTCCTTGATGCACCAAATAAGTCCATATGAAGTAACTGAAGAGGTCTAGTAGTTGAAACAACATTCTTAGGTTTAAATGAGACTTTTGTTTGCTTTCCTTTTTGACATGCATCACACAATCTATCTTTAACAAATTTAATCTTTGGTAAACCAATGACTAGATCATGCTTGATAAGTTTATTTAAGTGATCCATGTGAATATGTGCTAAACGTTTATGCCATAGCCAACAATCATCATTGCTTTTTGTAACATCCCACTTTTCCGTTAGCAAGGATTTCACATATTGAAATAGGGTACAGACTCTTTTAGAGGTTGAAAGCTTGAGGTGCAGGCGTTCGTCATTCACGTGGACGTGTGTGACTGTGCGATGAGGGTGAACAAATGCAAGATTTTGGAGAGGTCAGCAAGAGATCTGACCACAGCAAGTAGTAAGGAAGACAGAAGGAAAAGGCCAAGCGAGGGAAGCGTCCCGCAGAACTAGAGGAGCTGGCGACCTTTTCTAGCCTTACGGAAATAAGTTTCGAAGGTGTGGGAAGAGCAGAGAGACTTAAGTGACTGAGACGAGCATATGGGTGTTGGAGCATATTCGGTTGGAAGAGTAAAAGCTCAAGGGACTAGGTTTTGAGGAAGTATAGGTGGAAAAGGCTTACGGAGCAATTGGGATAGAATGACGATAGGTAGAAGCTGTAGTGGAAAAGCGGTCAGGATTTAGCCACACCAGAATTTCGGGGCGAAATTCCAGTAAGGGGGATAGAATGTAACATCCCAGATTTCTCCCCTTGCAAAGACTTCGCGGAATTAACAAATTCGCGTAATTAAAGTGGTTGCAAGATGGTTATTTAGACTGGAAATTTATTATTAATAAGTTTAATCCAAATTACCAATCCCAAATACAGGTCCTGTAAGCCCACAGAGATGGTGCGAGTACTGGGTTAAATTTTGGTCAACACCGGAAGTCCCGTCAGGACCCAAAGGTAGCTGTGAAACATACTCTCACGGAGAAAAGTTCACAAATACCTTAACCTGACATACCAGTATGACCGGGAAAACTAGTAGATCGCGGCAGTATGTCGAGTGTATTTTTAGACAACCGGGTACGAGAGGTTTCGAACAGAATGACCCAGAAACCCTAGGAAAACCTCAATCTAAGATATTTACTAAATATAATATTATAATAATAATAATATAATAATAATAATATTTTTATTAAGAATACAAAACAGAGAAAAGAAAAATAGAAAAGGAAAAAGAAAAAAATAGAAAATAGAAAATAGCATGGCTATAAATTGTCATTCCTTCAGAAGGAAAATATTACGTTTCTCTTTCAGCTTTTACAAATTTCTAGTACCGTTCGTGCACATCGCGGAAGCGCTACCGGACTTCAGGAAAATTCGTGGAGCACGCCATGGTGAAGAGGAAAATCGGCACAACAAAGCTACCGGAGCAGAATCGCCGTTTGATGTGGGTAACCCTAAGCCCACTGTCTATGTGGTTTAGTTTTTAACTGTATATGTGCCTATTTGTGCATTTGACTGTAGAACTGATAAGTAGTATTTTGGGGGGATACTATGTAAAAAGGGTTTTGTGAACGATGGAAAATTGAAACGCATAACTGTACTACTTGGAACCCTAGGAACAGTAAGAATTTACGATCTGGAGTCTCGGGAGGCGATTTTTGTAGTCTGCATTCAAATACGGAAGGAATTCGGTCGAATGCAAGCTCTAATCGAGCTTTCCTTCGAATGAATTCCACCACAGTCGAATGAAGGCGAATTTTAGGGATTTCAATCGAATGAATGCCTCGTATTCGAATGAAGAGATGTCGAGGGATTTCAGTCGAATGAAAGCCTATTCCAATCGAATGAAAGAACTCCGAGGGATCTCATTCGAATACCGCAGTAAGTATTCGAATGAAACCTGGCAAAGTTGGGAGTTTCATGGTTTCAAGGGATCCAGTGACTATAGTTAAGCTATTCTTATGTATTTGATCATGCATCATGAGGATGGGATGTCACCTAGGAGTTAGGGCAGCCCTAGAACACTAGAGGTTAATGACTTAATGTTCAAGAAAGCATAATGAGACTTAAGGGAAATATGTATGTAGTAATATGCTAGGAAACCCAGCTCTTGGCAACGTCTACTTGACACGCTCCTCGCCAGTCCCAAAAGGGTGGATTAGCTAATGTGTTACCTTGCAAAGTCCCAAAAGGGCGGATTTGGTTAACGAAGTAATCCCAAAAGGGTGGATTAATTCGCAGAGGTTAAGGACACAAGGAAGGAAATGTGTTACCTTGCCAGATCCCAAAAGGGTGGATTTGGTTAACGGGTTAATCCCAAAAGGGTGGATTGATTCGCAGAGGTTAATGGCACAAAGAAAGTTAAAGTAAAGTAAAGATTGCTCATCGAAGCAATAAGAAGAAGTGAAGGAAAGGTTGACATCATACCTAAAAGAATAAAGAAAGGAGAAGAAGGACGCTAACCCGGGTGAGCCGGTATGTAGCATAAACAGTATGTAGCGTAAACAGTATGTAGCGTAAAGCATAAAGAATTTGCATAGGTATGAATGTGATTGATTGAACAGTTATATGTATGTCAGTATGTATGTGATAAAGTATATATGCATAGTCATGAATGTTAATGTATGATGTAACGTCAAGGGAACGACCCGAGACGGATAGCTTAATTATAACTATATTGTAGCATTCACAAGCACGCAGACTTAGTAAGAAAGACTAGTTCCTCTATCACCTAGATAATCTTAGATAAAGCCATTCAGGACCTTAGGCCAGATAATAATCAGTAGGATGTTAGTATGCATGTTTTCACTTAGAAACACCTGGGCGGCCTGGAGGATACTCGAGTAATTGAATCATAGGTAGCCATAGGAGACCCACTGAGGACTTAGAGTTCTCACCCCCACTCGATTATGGATCCAGGTGGACATAGCAAAGAGCTTGACCCAAGGGACACATGGTGGGTGACAGAAAGCTGTAGATTGGAGCTGGAGCAAACCGACTATGATCGCTCTAAAGCGATACATGTTTTGTGTTATGTTCGATGACTTTCGTATCTTTGTGTACATATTTATTATTAAGGCAAATGTGTAACTGTATTTTGGGACCCTTGTTGTAAATATGTATATACCGTTGTCTTTCATATTCCGCTATGATCTCTACCTAACATGTGGTGGGTGCTACCGACTGTTGTTATATATTTCTTCATCACACATGGCTCCTAATTTATAACTTGATAAGCACACGAACGATTTTCAAATTGGTCCCTATTTCTGTGTAAGAATTATTTGCAAAGGTAAAAGTAAGGGCTATAAGTAACCCTACGCAACGAACAACAACCCTGTGAGCATTGCTTACTACCATGGAAGTGGGCAGTTAGCAGGGGTGTTGCACTTTTTACCATTAGGCATGTATTCTTAGATGATATATCTTCTAGTGAAATCATGAGAACCTTATTAACTTTGTATCCAGAAAATTTCACTTCTTGGGTTTTCATATCTTTCACTACACATATATCATCTTCAATCCAACTATAAGACCTTTGTCACATAATTGGCTAATACTAAGCAGATTATGTCCTAGGCCTTCAACATATAGCACATTTTCAATGGTAGTTTGAGGAGGCGTACCTATTCTTCCAATGCCAATTATTCTTCCTCGTTCATTGTTGCCATAAGTTACAAATCCTTTGTTTCTTGGCATAAGAAATGAGAACTTTGTTTTGTCTCCCGTCATGTGTGAGGAACAGCCACTATCAAGGTAACATAAGTCACTTGCCATCCTCATACATATCTGCAAAACAATTTAGAAATGAGTATAAGGTACCCAATGTGCTTTGGGTCCTTGTTTGTTAGAATCTTTCTCAACCCACTTATTTTGACCATTTGGAACACCATACCTCTTAAAATAACATGCATTATTTGTGTGTCCTTCTAAACAACAATAACTACATATATACCTTCTTTTAGGAATCAAATGAATTTTTCTTGGTAAATTCTTTTTCAAAGCATAGTAGTTATTTGGTTTAGAAATAGGCTTTGAAGTAGGCATATGATAGTTGTTGTTTCTTACTTTACTATTACCATCAGCTTTAGGCTTAGATTGTAAAACATTTCTCTTTGCATGCACATTAGGTTGCAGATTAGGGTTTTCTTTACATCATTTTTACCCTTTTGTGGAGTATAGCCTAATCCACTTCTATCTTTAGTATCTTGTTGCATGCTTAAAATATCATCTAATCCATGCTTGCCTTTTTCAAATTTGCATACAATCTCTTATAAATTATCAATTTTAGATTCTAAGCATATGCATTTCTTACAAGCATCTTGATTTTCTATCATAAATTTAATCAAGTGTACTTCTTCCTTCTTAGCATAGATTTTGGAAAAATTTAAACATATTTCTTGTATGCATTCAAAGGCTACTTGTAAATCTTCATAAGAGAGTTTATCAGAACTAACCTCATCATTTTCATTTTCTGAATCATGAGTTATCATCAATGCGATCTGGGCTTCTTCATCCTCAGATTCAGATGAAGAACTGACATCGTTGTCTTCCCATGCGACATATGCTTTCTTGCCCTTCTTGTGTTTGTTGTCCACTTTGTCTCTGAATCCATTTTTCTTCCTTTGGATGTTTGGACAATCGGACTTGATATGTTCGGGCTGTCCACACTCAAAGCATGTGAATATTTGAGAAGAAGATGAATCGTTCTTCTTTATGAATCTTTTGTTTTGACCAAACCGCATGCCTTTCTTTTTGAAAAATTTTCCAAGATTCTTAACTAAGAGATTCATGTTTTCAAAATCATCATCTTCAGAATCTTCTTTATCAGAATCAATTTTTGCTTTTAATGAAATTGACCTGTGTTTCTTCTCGTGTTGCTCAAGGCGACTCAGTTCTAATTCATGCTCTTGCAGTTTTCCGAATAGTGTTGCTAGAGTCATCTTGGATAGGCTTTTCTTTTCTGAAATTGTCGTCACTTTCGGTTGCCATATCCGAGTCAATGATCGTAGCACCTTTAGATTCAAATCTGCACTAGAATAAACTTTGCCAAGAGCAGACAAATGATTAATTAGATGAGTAAATCTTTTTTGCATATCAAGGATCTTTTCTCCAGGAAGCATCCTGAACATCTCGTATTCTTGAGATAGAGTATTCAACTTTGATCTCTTGACTTCATCAGTACCTTCATGAGTGGCTTCTAGGGTATCCCAAATTTCTTTTGCTGATTTGTGTAACACCCCTGCTAACTGCCCACTTCCATGGTAGTAAGCAATGCTCACAGGGTTGTTATGCGTTGTGCCAGGTTAACTTTTACTCTTATCTTTACCTTTGGAAATAGTTCTTATGCGAAAGTATGGACCAGTTTGAAAATTATTCTTTTACAGTATCAATTGGAAAGTAGGAGCCGTGCGTGATTTGGAGAACATATAACAACAGTCGCTATAGGTTAGGTGTAACTGAAGCCGAACATAAAGGGTATATGTGCATACATATATAAATACAACCAAGGTCCAACATCAATACACATTGTCATAATAATAAATATGTACACAAAATGTATCTGAGTCCTAACACATAATGCAAAACATATGCCATCAAAATGTCATTGTCATCCCGGTGCCTTGACTTCCACTTGCTGTCAGTCCAAACGCTTCGTACACCTGCTGGATCCATAACCAAGTGGGGGTGAGAACTCTTGGTCCTCAGTGGGGTTCCTCAGTACTAACAACAGTTCATTTTTCTCGGGTATCCTCCAGGCCGCTCAGGAGATCTCTAAGTGATTCATGCATACTAAACAAACCTACTGATTATTATCTTGGCCTAGAATCCTGAACAACTTTATCTATGTTACTACGTGATCAGGGAACTAGTCTTGCTTACTAAGTTCTCGCGCTTTCTACTCCTAACCATCGTTACATAACCACATCATAAACATGTATACTGACAGATACACTGATCATCACGCATATGTTGCGCAGTAAACCTTCCACCATGCTTGCCAAGCACGGGACATTTCATAGTATCAATGCAAGGGGTCATCGTACTGATGAGGCATGGATTTCAATGCATGTCCTCATATCATTCATCATATCTTTTCCTGTGTCCCCATACTCCCTCGTACACCTCGAGACCGTCGTCCCCATGGTGGTGTACGACCTGCCTTCTCTGTCTATTCCCCGGGCCAACATGACTCCACCCTCTTGGCTAAGCCAGAAGCGGACCATATCATACACATATTCATCACATTATAATTCATTCATTACTATCACATGTCATGCATCTCATCATTCTTTTCTCTCGTATGCACCTTTATCTTTTCTCATTATGCTCTTGTTCCTACATTTCATTCTCAACTTTATTCATTACTCATTCGTTAAACAATCACCTCTAGTGATCTATCCTCATGATGCATGCTTGCTCAAACACATAAACATATAATCACATAAATCCTATACTTAAGCTTCGGTGCGGGTCCACTTATAATCGTGCCCATTTTAATTATAAGCTTCTTCGCACCTCCACTTATGTATAGCTATAACATTGATGATTGGACTACGTGCCTCAAGACAACCTTGAAAAACCCCTTCTAGGGAACCACTCGGTCACTCCAGGGAACCTCCGCGGAACCCACTCAGTAACTCTCCAGGCTCTCCGCAAAACTACTCAGCACCATCACAGGTGCCGCTCAACAACTCTCTAGACTGCTCTCAGTCACTCTCCGCGAAACTACTCAGCACCGTTCCAGGCGCCGCTCAACAATTCCCTAGACTCCTCTCGGTCACTCTACGTAGAACCACTCAGCAACACTCCTAGTGCCCACTTAGCACTCTTCACATAACCCTCTCAGCAACTACAGGGATCCTCCGCAGAACCCGCTAAGAACCACTCCTGTTGTAACACCCTAGCTTAGCAGCTTATGCGTAAGTCATAATCTGCGTCTGCTAAGTTGTTATCTGCTGTGTGGGAATACTGGTAGTCCCTACTTTACTCTAGAAAATAGTTAGGTTATTTGAAAGTAAGGACCCTTTTTTTTTCGAACATAATAAATCTGTCAATCTAGAGCCATGCGTGTGAACTATCATAAGTTCCATATAGTCGTATAACAGATAAGTGCGAGCGTTGTCCGTCATACCAGTACATACATAAACAGTAAAGTAAACAGTACCAAGGGGGTCCAACATATAAAGTCATACATGGCAGAAATTATATATAAATGTCATAAATATTGTACTGATACATCAAAAGGGCCATACGTATCCTAAGCCCGTACATATCATTAAGTCTGCAAGTAACACACATCCAAATACACATACAGCTATGGCTACTAGCAAAAAGGTGCTATCTCTGATGACAGGGTCTGGTCCGAACTCTGGCTCGTCCTCGTTGGGCTCCTCCTCTGGCTCAGGGTCTACCGTCCTAAGTCTGCTGCGAAGGATCTTCCACTTCTTCGGTGGTGCAGTCATCAGGCTCTCCTGAAGCCATAAGTGAGTGGGGGTGAGAACGGTGGTTCTCAGTGGATAACTGTAGGGTCGTGGGGATCTGGTTACTCAATTATGCTTCGGCCGTCCAGGGATCTCTAAGTGATTCATGCATCTAGACATCCTACCAATTATTTCTTGCCTAAGTTCCTGGGCGGCTTTATCTAATTACTAGGTGATGG
>QANU01001398.1:0-17926 GCA_003254905.1 Nissolia schottii
TTTTCATTCGGTTCACACAGTCTCAGGATCCAAAGCTTGTACCGAGGTAGATACTTCGGAACACTTTCTTTGTTCTTTCTTTCTTTGTTTTCCTTGTCTGTTCATGCACTGCTGTGATGCTGCCGAACGCCAAAAAAATATCAGGATCATCATGCAAGTGCTCAGGGAATTTTCCTCTTCACTTCTACCGTTTCCAAACTGGATTTGGAGGTGGGTAGTCCGATCACCCCTGTCTATGGGATTTTTATCTGTATGTTTATGTATGTATTTTTGCGTAGAAAAATTAGAAATATTATGAGAAAAATATGGAGTTAATGAGGCTTGAAGGATTTGTAGAAATATTGAGGTTAGAAAATATAACTGTGCTGGTGGGTAAACTTGGTTTCGTCACCCCTTGGTGGCTTATGTTTGCTTGTATGTGTTTATGTGTTTGTATTCCTTATGATAAATTATGTTAGAAATGCTATGTTAGGACATAGGAGACGATTCTGAAGGGTCCTGTGACCTGGACTAGCTTAGTATATGATGGTTGAAATATGTGAAAAACCCAAGGAGCATCCATGAGAAAAGAGGAAAGGAAAGAAAGAAAAACAAAGAAAAGAGAGTATGGTTCGTCAGGTGTAGCTGGGTAGTTCCGCGGAAGGTGAGTGAGAGGAGTATGTAGAGAATTGTCATGCGACGCCTGGAATGGGGCCGAGCGGGCTCCGCGGAGGATCCCTGAGGTGTGAATGTGAGAATGAGAGAAAATAAGTGAAGGAGTAAGCGTTGAGTGGTTTCCGCGGATAGTGACGGAGAGGAGTCTGGAAAATTGATGAGCGGGCACCAAGAGTGGTGTTGAATGGGTTCCGCGGAGGATCCCTGGAGTGCTAAGAGGGTTACGTAAAGAGCGCTGAGCGGCCACCAGGAGTGGTCCACGGAGGATCCTTGGAGTGCTGAGAGGGTTACGTAAAGAGTGCTGAGCGGCCACCAGGAGTGGTGTTGAATGGGTTCTGCGGAGGATCCCTGGAGTGCTTAGAGGGTTACGTAAGGAGTGCTGAGCGGCCACCATGAGTGGTGTTGGACGGGTTCCGCGGAGGATCCCTAGAGTGATGAGAAGGTTACGTAAAGAGTGTTGAGTGGGCACCATGAGTGGTGCTGAGTGGGTTCCGCGGAGGATCCCTAGAGTGCTGAGAAGGTTACATGAAGAGTGTTGAGTGAGCACCAGTAGTGGTGTTAAGTAGGGTTCCGCGGAGGGACCCCGAAGTTGATGAATGATTACAAGTATGTATATGATGAATGAGTAAGTTATGTTTATGATGATGTATGATGATGTGTGATGATGTATGAGGAATATGTTATGAGGTATGTTTATGATGAGTGCATGACGTATTTGTATGATGATGTATGTGGAACATTGCATGTAGAATATGTATGCCAGGAATGGTTATGCTATCATGCATCATGAGAACTAGAGGTTAATCACGTAAAGTTTAAAGAGCATAATTGCACCTTAGGGAACAAGTATATAGTTATATGATAGGAATCCCTTCTCTTGGCACGTCTACGGACACGCCCCTCACCAGTCCCAAAAGGGTGGATTGGTAAATGATACTACCTCACCAAGTCCCAAAAGGGTGGACCGGTTAAAGAGGTTAATGGCATGATGATGAGATATGATGAATGAGAAGACGCTAACCCGGGTGAGCTGGTATGCGTAAGAGAAAGAATGAGAAGACGCTAACCTAGATGAGCCGGTATGCTTAAGAAAAGAAAAGAAGGACGCTAACCCGGGTGAGCCGGTATGCGTAAGAGAATCCCCATGATCCCCAAGCATGAGCATATGATGTATAAGTTACATGAGTATATGAGCATATGATGCATGAGTATATGATGATGTATGAGTATGTAAAGTATAAGTATATAATGATGTATGTCTGTGTAGTCGTCAAAAGGACGCTCGAGACGGCCTATGTATATACGCGAAGTAAAGATAATGAGCACGAGAACTTAGATAAGCAAGACTAGTTCCCCAGTCACCTAGTAAAGTAGATAAAGCCGTTCAGAACTTTAGGCCAGATAATAATCAGTGGGATGTTAGTATGTGAAACACCCCTAGCCGATTCCGTACGCTCGAGCCGTACGTAATACCGCTAGGTTGTTTACTTCCGGGTCTTTTTCCTTAGTTTTTCAAAAATACTAGCTTTAATAAAATAGGGACCCAATTTCTGTTTTTCCTTTTTATGTTAAGCATACAGTTTAAAACATAAGAACCGTGCGTGCAACAGAATAATATAACAAACGGTACCACTAGTAAGTCGAAATTTAAGTTAGTGGATACATAGATTACACACATAAGGGGTCCTCTACAGAGACAAATACATTCCATATGCTAGTTATATTACATCACCCATACACATGTTTCACAACTACATTTATTCTCCTTATGATATCGACTACACAGCCATCTAGGTCTCCTGGTGCACATCATCCTCAAGTTCCACAGCATCTGCATAGTAAGACCCATCTTCCATCCCTGGAGCCATACACGAGTGGGGATAAGAACGACTGCGTTCTTAGTGGAAACTCTACGTGGCTACTACAGTTCAGTTACTCAGGCATTCTCCAGCCACTCAAGAAAACCTCTACGTTTCATGCAATACTAGTTCTTGCCAGTTATTAGCTTGTACCTACATCCTGAGCAGCTTTATCTACTTTACTAGGTGACTGGGTGTCTAATCTTGTCATTACCTAGGCTTCGTGCTTATTAACTGTACGTTGTTACTTAGGGACGTACTATTCGTCTTGGGACGTTCCCTTGACGATACATAATGCATGAACAGTTATACATAATGCTTAAACAATTATACATACATAGTTATCACCATATCATCATTCATCAGTTCATACATTCAATTACTATAGTGCATGAGGGGACTTGGGAATCTCTTACGCGCTTTGTGGTTGCGTCCTACTTAGTCCTTACACCTTTGTAGTCGTGGCCTTGGCCTAGAACCTCTTTTTGCTACTATTGCATCGACCTAGCGGCACTTTTTACCGATATGGTAGCTAACCATGTAAGGCTCATAGGAGATAAACATCGAATGCAATTAGTGCAACCATCCCCTCTTTCTAGAATGGCGAGGGATCAGACCTATGAATGATCAGGCGTGGACATGCTTTGACCGCCCCTATGGCTCGATCCGTTTCTCTTTTTCTCTTTAGTGGGGCCCCTTGGTCATCATTTCATTTATACAGACCTATGCCTATTTTACATGTGTGGGCCTATGCCCGTCTTACATATCGTAGTCAGGTCTTTTTACCTGCGTTGCTCGTAACCAATTCGTCTTGCTGAACTGGCAAGGGGCGTGTCTGTACGACGTTGCCAAGAGAATAGGGATTCCTAATCATATAACTACTGACTCTGGCTAAGGCCATCCGAACCCTTGGTGATTCGTCGCCTCTGATATATTTTTATTCCCTAGGGTTCAATTATGATCTTCGTTAACTTTTAGCATAAACTTCTAATCATCTAAGGTCGTCCTAACTCTTACGGCGGCCTTCCCTCATGATGCATGCTCCAATTACACAAGGTCATACATAACAATGCAGGCTGGACTCCATAGAACCTTTAAAAACATAAGTTTCCAGTAGTAGGCATTCGGATGCTTACAAGTTGTGCATTCGATTGCTTTTTTCAATCGACTACCTTAGGGATTTAATCGGCTGAAATCCTTTTCGGGGTTTCATTCGATTGAAATCCTCAAGTATTCGACTGAAATCCGTCGCGGTCTTTCATTTGAGTGAAATCCTCAAGTATTCGATTGAAATCCAAACTCTTCTTTCATTCGAATTCGTGGGAATTCAATCGAATACTACAGTAAAAAAATCGCCCCAGAGAGCAAATTCTCCAGGGTTTGCTCCGCGTAACATTTTTCACTTCTACAGTAATCCAATCCATACAGTTATGATTTCCAAACCTCAAAATCCTCTAAATCTAGCTTCCCTAACTCATTTCTCATAGTTTTTGTAAAACAGTTTTTCATTCACATACACAGAAATGCATTTAAACAATCATCAAACAAACCACATAGACAGTGGGCTTAGAGTTACCCACTTCCTACGCGGATTTGACGTTGGTAGGTGGAAAGTGGAGAAAATCCTTGTTGCAATGGTATGCTCCAAGAAATTTTCAGAAGTCCGGTAGCGCTCTCGCGATGTGCTCGAACGATACTATGAAAGTGGAAATTTGAAGAAACAGCGGAGCATTTATGATGCTCTGCGGTTTGCACACAGTGGGCTTTTATAGGCGTGGCCCCCCTGTTGCATACAATTAATTATTTAATTTTTAATTAATTATTATTATATTATTATTATTCTATTATAATTATTTTAATTATCCTAACGCTTATCCTATTTTAATTATTTCTAACTGTTTCGAGTCCACACACGAGTCTCCAAAATATCTCAAATTATATATTCGTGACCTAGGAATTTTCCCGGCCAGGATGGCAGTCCAAAATAAGATATCGGGGAACCTGTTTCCGCCCATTATTCCTTCGCATATCACTTTGGGGCCTGACCGGATTCCCGTTTGTACCCAAAATTGAGCATTGCCTTCCGGGGCTTAGCGGGGTCACAACCTCCTAATTTCCTCCAATTTAAAGGGGACTGGCTTCCTAACTAAATTTTCTCTGACCCTAATTCGGGTTACTTGGCACTTTCTGCCTAGTCAAAGTTGTGGATCGTGCCTAAGACCTCCCTTTGGAAAGTCGGGTTGTTACATTCTACCCCCTTAGAAAAATTTCGTCCCCGAAATTTAAGTATAGTTGGGATTCGTACCTTTAGAATAGCTCGGGGTAAGCCTTTCGCATCTCCTCCTCTAGTTCCCACATCTGTTCTTCTAATTCTCCGTTCGCCCATATCACCCGTACCATGGGAATCTCCTTACTTCGTGTCTGACGAGTCTTGCGGTCGATAACTTTTTGAGGAGTAAGAGGTAAAGCTAGATCTTCTCGTAACTATACCTGTTCTGGCTGCAGTACATGGTCTGGAGAGGCATGGTATTTCCGTAGCTGGGAAACATGGAAGACATCATGGATGTTGGCCAAATTCGGTGGTAGAGCTATCCTGTAGGCTACTGGCCCTACGCGCTCCAGGATTTGAAAGGGACCCATAAATCGAGGGCTCAACTTCCTGACTTTCAAGGATCTCCCAATCCCAGTCGCTGGCGCGACCCTTAGAAAAACGTGCTCTCGTTCTTGAAATTCCAACGGTCTCCGGCAAACATCCGTATAACTCTTTTGCCGGCTCTGTGAGGTAAGCATTCTCTGACGCACTAGTTTTATCGTATCTTCGGCCTCTTTCTTTTCCTCTGGAGTTAGTCCTTGGTATTGCCTACTATCATTCCAACACAGCGGTGACTTGCATTTCCGTCCGTAGAGAGCCTTAAAAGGGGCCATGCCTATACTGGCTTGATAACTATTGTTGTACGAGAACTCCACAAGTGGCATCAGTTCTTCCCAATTTCTGGGAGTATCAATTGCGCATGCCCGCAGCATGTCTTCCTAAATTTGGATGGTTCTCTCTGACTGGCCATCCGTTTGAGGATGGTAAACCGAACTCAAATGCAATTGCGATCCTTGAGCTCTTTGAAAGGATGTCTAGAAACGGGAGGTAAACCGGGGATCTCTATCTGAAATAATAGAAGAGGGAATTCCGTGCAACCGTACCACCTCCTTCAGATACACCTGCACTAACTTCTCCATCGAGTAATTCATTTTGACAGGGATAAAATGAGCGGATTTAGTCAGCCTGTCAACTATCACCCCTACAGCATCCATTCCCGTTGGGGTACGTGGTAGTCCGGTGACAAAGTCCATCGCGATACCAATCCATTTCCATTCAGGAATTTTCGGAGGATTCAGTAATCCGGGCGGCTTCTGGTGCTCAATCTTCACTTTCTGGCAAACCAAGCATTTCTGTACCCAGTCTTCTACATCCTCTTTTAATCCCGGCCACCAAAACATCTTTCGCAAGTCGTGGTACATCTTGGCAGTCCCTGGGTGTATCGTAAACTGGCTTTTATGCCCTTCTCGTAAGATATCCTCTCACAGGCTGCCCTCGCTGGGCACACAGATGCGCTGGCGGAATCGCAACATCCCTTCTGGATCAGTGGTTACCTCCTTGATCTTCCTTGCGGCTACGGCGTTGCGAAATTGGCGCCACGTCTTTTCCTGGCAGGCCTCTTGAGCCTTCATAATCCGTTGTTTAAAATCGCTCGTGACTTGCAATGGGTATAATATTAGACGATTGATGCGACGGGTGACAGTTAGATCGAGATCACAAAACTCCTCTAGTAACTGTGTCTCCCGTACCATCAGATCAGCCATATACAACGACTTCCGGCTTAAGGCATCAGCTACCACATTGGCCTTTCCCGGATGATAATTCAGGCCGAAGTCGTAATCCTTCAAAAACTCGATACACCTCCTCTGTCTCATATTAAGCTCCTTCTGATCGAAAAGTTATTTCAAGCTTTTATGATCAGAAAATACTTCAAATCGTACCCCGTACAAATAATGCCTCCAAATCTTTTGCGGAAAAACTACTGCAGCTAACTCCAAATCGTGCGTAGGGTAGTTGGTCTCATAGGGCCTTAATTGTCTCGAGGCATAGGCAATTACATGCCGTTGCTGCATCAACACGCATCCAACCCTACTTTTGAGGCGTCGCAATATACTTCAAAAGGCAACTGGGGATCTGACAATTTCAAAATCGGAGCCGTGGTCAACATTTCCTTCAGCTCCGTGAAGCTCCGTTCACATTCGGGTGACCACGTTAGTTTGACTCCCTTACGCGTCAACTTGGTCAGAGGCAAGGCGATTTGGGAGAATCCTTCAATGAATCGCCGGTAGTACCCTGCGAAACCTAGAAAACTCCGGACCTCCGTGACGGAAGTGGGCTTTTCCCAAGTTTCGACTGCCTCTACTTTGCTGGGGTCCACCGCGACACCCTTCTCTGACACCACGTGCCCTAGGAACTGTACTTCTTTTTCCCAGAACTCGCATTTTGATAGCTTAGCATACAACTTCCTTGCCCTCAGGATTCCTAATACAATCCTCAAGTGCCGGGCATGTTCCTCCTCATCCTTCGAGTACACCAAAATATCATCTATAAAAACAATCACGCAATCGTCCAAGTTGGCATGGAAAATGCGGTTCATATAATCCATAAAAATGGCAGGGGCATTGGTTAGACCGAACGACATTACCCTAAATTCATAGTGTCCATAACGGGACCTAAATGCCGTCTTGGCAATGTCCTCCTCGCGTACCAGTATCTGATGATATCCCGACCTCAGATCAATCCTCGAAAATACCTAGCTCCTTTTAACTGATCCAAGAGGTCATCTATCCTCGGTAGAGGGTACTTGTTTTTAACCGTCACCTTGTTAAGCTGTCTATAGTCAACGCAAAGCCTCATAGTGTCGTCCTTTTTCTTGACGAATAACACCGAGGCTCCCGACGGCGATGCACTCGGCCTAATGAATTCTTTGTCCATCAACTCCTCTAATTGCTTCTTCAATTCTTGCAATTCTAGCGGGGACATACGGTAAGGGGTAATGGAGATGGGTCCGGCACCCGGTATGAGGTCAATGGAGAACTCTACTTCCCGCTTTGGTGGGAACTCAGGGATATCGTCAGGAAAAACTTCGGGGTACTCACATACTACTAGAATCGCCTCAATCCTTTGATCCATAGTCTTTACCTCTGAGGATGCTAGGAATACACACCATTGGTCCTCCAACCGGCAACAGTATAGGGTTGGCAGTTCTTCGCCCAACCCTGTCGAAATTGCAACTCCTGAGGAAAGAATCACTAATTTGTTGGCGCAATCCAGCACCACCCCATTGGCCTCCAACTAGTCCATCCCTAGTATAACATCCAGTCCGACTAGGGGAGGCAAATTAACTCAGCTACGAACTCCTTTTCCTGTAGCTGAAATGGGCACCTAAGACACACCTGACAAGTCTTGACAGATGGTGCGGTAGGCGTCGACACGGACAGAGTATATGGTAGCATCGTAGGAGATAATTGTAGCTCCTTCACACTACCCTGAGAGATAAAGGAGTGCGAGGCTCCAGAGTCATACAACACAGTCAACGGTTTCCCATTGATAGAAGACGTACCTAGGATTAGTCCTTCGTCCTGCTGGGCTTCCTCTGCAGCCATAGTGAACACACGACCCTGGCGCTGGGACGATAGGAGGTGTGCTCTGCAATCCCTGCGAAATGCCCTCCTTGGCCACACCTGTAGCATACATTCTGCCCTGCAAAACACTCGCCTGCATGAGGCTTATTGCACTTTGGGCAAGCCGGCCTGGCCTCTGGCAGTTTCTGGTTCGCTCCTCCTTGTGACTGAGGTCGTGACGCTGCTGGCCCGTTCCTGCGCTGATTCTGCGACCTGCCAACCCCTTGCGGTGGTCTCTGAGAGTACTGGCCCCTACCCCTTCCTAGGAATGGGGCTTGAAACGACCCTTTCTTCCGCGGGTCCATCTGTGAGTTCCCTGTCTCGGCAAACCTCCTCTTGTTGCGCTCGCTGCGCACCTCTGCGAGATCCCGGTTGGCCTCTTCTTGAGCCAAGCAGGTATTCACTAGCGTAGCATAATCTCGCACACCTGAGCTTGCGAGAAACACCTCCATCTCAGCCTTCAGGCCTCGGTGGTACTTAGCACATTTCCAGTTATCATCTGGGCAAAACCCACCCATTCGGGAATAACGGCATAACTTCTCAAATGTTGTAGTATATTCCGTAACGCTCATTGTTCCCTGCTTCAGCTCCAAGAACTCCGCCTCCTTCCTATTCTGTAATTCCCTGGGAAAATACTTATCCAGGAAGATCATCTTGAACTGCTCCCACGACATTTCTGCCCCCTCCTGTTCCACTGCCAGACGGGTCATATCCCACCATTCGGCAACTGCCCCTTCTAGTTTCCTCGAAGAAAACTTGATCTTCTGAAAGTCCATACAGGGAATATCCTGGAAGACCTGTTCTATCTTCCTGACCCAGCCATGCACCAGATCTCAATCCATCAATCCCTCGAACACCGGCGGATTAGCCCGCATAAAGTCCTTGTACCGGAGAGTTTCCATTTCTTGAGTAGTCGGGATCACATTCCGCTGAGCAGTGGCAGCCGCAATCTGAGCGGTGGCCTCAGCTTGGGCCTGAGCAGCTTGCGCCACTTGTTGTAGTATCTCGGACAAATCCACTGCAGCAGACTCTCGAGACGTGTTATCCCTTCTTGGAGGCATGTCTGAGTATCAGCACCTGCAAAATCCTGAGTTGATCAGTCTCAAAAATAGCCAGTGCACATAACCAGAACACGCAACTTAGGAAGGTATACACTGTGCATCATGCTCAGAAGCATAGTGCAGCTCAGTCCGCAGGCTCACTCGGACCAAACTGCTCTGATACCAAATGAAACACCCCTAGCCGATTCCGTACGCTCGAGCCGTACGTAATACCGCTAGGTTGTTTACTTCCGGGTCTTTTTCCTTAGTTTTTCAAAAATACTAGCTTTAATAAAATAGGGACCCAATTTCTGTTTTTCCTTTTTATGTTAAGCATACAGTTTAAAACATAAGAGCGGTGCGTGCAACAGAATAATATAACAAATTGTACCTCTAGTAAGTCAAAATTTAAGTTAGTGGATACATAGATTGCACACATAAAGGGTCCTCTACAGAGACAAATACATTCCATATGCTAGTTATATTACATCACCCATACACATGTTCCACAACTACATTTATTCTCCTTATGATATCGACTACACAGTCATCTAGGTCTCCTGGTGCACATCATCCTCAAGTTCCACAGCATCTGCATAGTAAGACTCATCTTCCATCCCTAGAGCCATACACGAGTGGGGATAAGAACGACTGCGTTCTTAGTGGAAACTCTACGTGGCTACTACAGTTCAATTACTCGGGCATTCTCCAGCCACTCAGAAAAACCTCTACGTTTCATGCAATACTAGTTCCTGCGAGTTATTAGCTTGTACCTACACCCTGAGCAGCTTTATCTACTTTACTAGGTGACTGGGTGTCTAATCTTGTCATTACCTAGGCTTCGTGCTTATTAACTGTACGTTGTTACTTAGGGATGTACTACTCGTCTTGGGACGTTCCCTTGACGATACATAATGCATGAACAGTTATACATAATGCTTAAACAATTATACATACATAGTTATCACCATATCATCATTCATCAGTTCATACATTCAATTACATAGTGCATGAGGGGACTTGGGAATCTCTTACGCGCTCTGTGGCTACGTCCTACTTAGTCCTTACACCTTTGTAGCCGTGGCCTCAGTCTACAACCTCTTTTTGCTACTATTGCATCGACCCGGCGTTGCTCTTTACCGATATGGTAGCTAACCATGTAAGGCTCATAGGAGGTAAACATCGAATGCAATTAGTGCAACCATCCCCTCTTTCTGGAATGGCGAGGGTCTGAACCTATGAATGATCAGGCGTGGACACGCTTTGACCGGCCCTATGGCTCGATCCGTTTCTCTTTTTCTCTTTTAGTGGGGCCCCTTAGTCATCATTTCATTTATACAAACCTATGCCTGTTTTACATGTGTGGGCCTATGCCCGTCTTACATATCGTAGTCAGGTCTCTTTACCTGCGTTGCTCGTAACCAATTCGTCTTGCTAAACTGGCAAGGGGCATGTCTGTACGACGTTGCCAAGAGAATAGGGATTCCTAATCATATAACTACTGACTCTGGCTAAGGTCGTCCGAACCCTTGGTGATTCGTCTTCTCTGCTCTACTTTTATTCCCTAGGGTTCAATTATGATCTTCGTTAACTTTTAGCATAAACTTCTAATTATCTAAGGTCGTCCTAACTCTTACGACGGCCTTCCCTCATGATGCATGCTCCAATTACGCAAGGTCATACATAACAATGCAGTTGGACTCCATAGAACCTTTAAAAACATAAGTTTCCAGTAGGCATTCGAATGCTTAAAAGTTGTGCATTCGATTGCTTATTTCAATCGAATCCCTTAGGGATTCAATCGGCTGAAATCCTTCTCGGGGTTTCATTCGATTGAAATCCTCAAGTATTCGACTGAAATCCAAACTCTTCTTTCATTCGAATCCGTGGGAATTCAATCGAATGCTACAGTAAAAAAATCGCCCCAGAGAGCAAATTCTCCAGGGTTTGCTCCGCGTAACATTTTTCACTTCTACAGTAATCCAATCCATACAGTTATGATTTCCAAACCTCAAAATCCTCTAAATCTAGCTTCCCTAACTCATTTCTCATAGTTTTTGNGATGCTCTGCGGTTTGCACACAGTGGGCTTTTATAGGCGTGGCCCCCTGTTGCATACAATTAATTATTTAATTTTTAATTAATTATTATTATATTATTATTATTCTATTATAATTATTTTAATTATCCTAACCCTTATCCTATTTTAATTATTTCTAACTGTTTCGAGTCCACACACGAGTCTCCAAAATATCTCAAATTATATATTCGTGACCTAGGAATTTTCCCGGCCAGGATGGCAGTCCAAAACAAGATATCGGGGAACCTGTTTCCGCCCATTATTCCTTCGCAGATCACTTTGGGGCCCGGCCGGATTCCCGTTTGTACCCAAAATTGAGCATTGCCTTCCGGGGCTTAGCGGGGTCACAACCTCCTAATTTCCTCCAATTTAAAGGGGACTGGCTTCCTAACTAAATTTTCTCTGACCCTAATTCGGGTTACTTGGCACTTTCTGCCTAGTCAAAGTTGTGGATCGTGCCTAAGACCTCCCTACGGAAAGTCGGGTTGTTATAGTATGCATGTTCACTTAGAAACACCTGAGCGGCCGGTTGATAAGTGAGTTAAAAAGATTCCCCCCGATGCCAAGGTAAACCACTGAGGACGAATGTTCTCACCCCCACTCACTTATTCTTCCAGGGGTAGACGTGAGCTATGAAAAGCACTAAGAGAACCAGAAAGAACAAAGGACAAGTTACCGAGGACGGACAGACAGATCTTGAAGGCTATGAAGACATGCTTAGCTGGTTATATGATGGATGATTATAACATGTATATGTACTTTATTATAATATTATATGATTGGTTGTACTTATCTGTGAAGGACCAGGTACTTGCTTATGTAAATATTTATGCTATGAATGACTATTGGTTGTAAGCCTCAAGCTCTATCGTTTGTCTTATATATACTTTGATTCACACATGGCTCATATTTCATAAATAAGCACTCAGTAACAAAGTTTTAAATTGGTCCATACTTTCCTTAACTCAGTATTTTTGAAAAGTAATAAGGGACAATAAGTATTCCCACCAAGTGATTAACAACTTAGTGAGCATTGCGTACTACTCGAGGGTATGCAGTTAGCTAGGGTGTTACAGTTGGTATCAGAGCAGTTTGGTCCAAGTGAGCCTGGCGATTGAGCTTATCTGCACTTCCGAGCGTACTCTTTTGTTAGCTTGCACGGTGTTTAAGTATAACACCTTTGTGTATAAGGTCCAAGTGTATCACTAGTATCGGAACACTGATCTGTTCTTGTTTCTTGTGCACATTCGCCATGCACTTTGTCTTGTCTTTTAAGATGAGGAGTAGTGTGGCATAATGCACTCTAACACTTTGCTTTCATTCAACTGTTGCATTTTTTAGGAACATAGAGCCTAGCTAACTCTGTGTCTTGTTAAGTGTATTCAAGGCTTGATAGCTAGTGCAGAGTGGACTCTGTAAATCTTATTCTCGAGGAACTTGGCCTTCTGCTAAGTGTCTCCCTGCGATTAGACCGTTACTCATTGGAAGAGAACGGATTGTCCCTTTATCCCTAACCTAGGGAAACCCTTTGTTCATTCTCTCAATTAAAGCACTCCTTTACACAATGAATCCTCTCTCCCCGTAAAGGATTCTTTGGAAAAATTCCTTGCTCCTATCCTTGATGAAACACTCCCCTATGTCTTATATTCCCACCTTTGTAAAAGATCCCATGGAAAGGCCCGAGCCTTTACCTCCTTTTAAATTCAGTGTCTCTGTAAGTCTTTGACTTTCCTTGCGGAGGGTTTTCAGGTAAGGATTGAATGTTCTACTCTTCCGAAGGAATTCCCCTTCCTCCCGTGGCCTATCTTAAGAATCATGCCATCTCGTTCCCTTATCATCTAGTTGGTTTTCACAATTGGTTCCGATAGAGTCAGATCACGATTCTTTCTGCTTCGGCGTCTCGCATAGATCAAGCTTTCGCTTTCCAAAATTCGAGCCATGATGCAAGTTGTACCCTTTGCATTTGATAGGGAAACCCGACTTAATTGTAACTCTGGATAGTGATAAGTGCCCAAAATACACAATTTTCATTATTCAAAATGGCACTTATTCTCACATATTTTAAAGAATTATCTAATTAAATCTCTATGTTTTGTAGGTTTTAAATATGTTTTGATAAAAGGATGCAAGCATGATTTAATGAAGAATAATCCCATGAAGAAGGGAAGAAAATGGCAGAATTGGAAAAGAGCTTAAAAAGAAGATTCTGGACGAAGGCACCGCTCAGCGAGGAACAAGGAATCGCTCAGCGCTCAAGGAAGAACCTCTCAGCGACGTTGTTAGTATCGCTCAGCAAACTTAAGTCAGTAAGCCACTTGCGCCGGCGCAATAAATGCGCCAGCTGGAGCCAGCCTGGCGCCGCCATCCACGTCAGCCGCCGCCCTGCAAAAGCTGCCGAGCATTTAATGAAGACGCATAAAAGTACAATCGTTCAGCGATAGTGCGCCGCCGCCCAGCGATTCAGAACTTATCGCTCAGCGATGGACCCCAAATTTTGCCTATAAATAGGGAGGCCGAGACCACTTCGAAACCATCCTCTTCCACCCCCAAAAACACCATTCTTCCTCTATTTTGTTGTACTTTAAAAGCTTAGTTTAGTTTAGGTTAGGTTAGGAGCAAAGACGAGGCTTGTGAAGGAGCCGGAGATCGAGGAAGCTAGGCGAAGCCATGGCCATGACGGCGTGAGCACGTGTCATGGTAAGTGCCTAAACCTTGCCTCCAAGATTCTCTTGTAAGATGGGTTCCTAACCCTCTTTTTGTTGGGATTTTGATTACTATTGTAGTTTGCTTGTATCCATGTAACTATTACATATGAATCTATCCTTTTCTTATGATTTGCTTGAATGATTTCATGCCTAATGCTAGTTTTGTTTAGTGTTTTGATTCTTGATTTGGGATTTAGTTGTATGAACGATAGTTGTACTAATTAGGTCATAACCAAATTAAAATCAATAATGCCATGCTTAACTAGAACCTAGACTTGAACGTTGTGAACGAAAGTTACAATCGTTAGAGTCTGACCTAAATCATTTCATCTAACCTTGTTGCCATAAATGGAATAAAGGTTAGCCGTTTTAACATCTGGATTAATGCTGGCGTACCTTGTTAAGCTAGTGTGCGAAAGTGACAGTTTAACAAGGGAAACCTGTGATGTTGTCATGCGCAAAAGTGATGACAAGTTAAGAACTGATGGCGGGCAATCAAACGATAGTTCTATGTAATAAGTAACTGGATGCATGAAACTATAATGTGATTGAAATTCCTAACAAGCTCCGGAACTACCTTTGATTTGTTTCCTATTTACTTTTTATGTCACTTATTTACTTATTTATTTAACTATCCAAATTATCAAGTCCTTCACTCTATTGTTTAATTAAACGAACTCAAGAATGGTATTTTACAACTCCCTGTGGGATCGACCATACCCTATACTGCAATTGGATTCCTTTTGGAATCTGAAAGCCGTAAAGTAGGTATGTATATAAATTTAATTTGAACGACAAAAGCGCATAAAAGCTTTCAATGAGCTTGGCATGGTTGTGACAAAACCTAAGCCGTGTCAAGGATAGAGAACGTGCGTTTGGCTTTCATCAGATAGCAACCTAAGAGGGGGGTGAATTAGGTTTTTCTTATTTTTCTCGGATTTTGATTCTTGGAAGTATGTGAAACCCTAATCCCCAAATTAAGAACAAGACCCAGCAATAAACCGAACAAATGTTAAAGTTAAAGTAGCAGAAATTGTAAATTGCTGAATGTAAAAGTGTAGGGATAAGAAAGATCACACCGGAGAATTTATCCTGGTTCACCTTCAACCACCGAAGGCTACGTCCAGTCCCCTGTTCTAATTCAGGGATTTTCGACTATGTAAACTTGTGTTGTGTACAACCTCACCCGAGGCACTTACACCGACAACTACAAGAGAACAACCCGTTCCCCTGGTTATATAATGCCCTTACCGAACACTACGGTGATAATCAGAATCCACACCGAATACTACGGTGTTTACAAAACCACACCGAACACTACGGTGCCACAATTGATTCACAATTGTTGAAGAAGTAATACAATGGCTTTACCAATCCTAAATTCAGGGTTGGAAGTTTTCCTGAATAGAAAGCACAAATGATATAACAGTTAAGGCTCAAAGGGCTTTCTTTAAGTTTAGGATTGAAAAATCATTGAAATTTTGATCAGAACTTTGTGAATATGAAAGTAATAATTGAGTTCTGGAGTGGTGTATGAGTTTGCACGAGTTTGGCACTTATATAGGCATAGGTGCCTCTTCATGAACCATTGCCATGGCTTCCAAATGCCAAACAACACATTGTTTCATGAAAAAACACACCAGTTCGTGCATGTAATCGATTAACCAACTGTGGTAATCGATTACACTCATAACTGTTACCAATTTTGAAATTCAAATGATGGTAATCGATTACCATGAGTGTGTAATCGATTACACTCATGAAAAACCACTAATTTCAAAATTCTCGAGTGTGTAATCGATTACCATAAGTGTGTAATCGATTACACACACAACAAATGCCAATTTTGAAAGTTTTTGAGGTAGTAATCGATTAACACGAATGGGTAATCGATTACTCACATAAAGAATGGCATATTTTCAAATTTCTAAGGATGGTAATCGATTACAGCAAGTGGGTAATCGATTACTCATGCTGAAAATGTTTTCCAAGTGTTGCAAACCCTAGAAAAGTGTTGCTAATTGATTTTAGGGTTTTAGCAAAAGTGTTAGACTTGTTATAATGAAAACCTTATGAGCCAATAACCATGATATCATAAACAAGTGGTGAAACACCCTAGCTAACTGATTACCCGTACGTGGCAACACAGTGCACTAGGTTGTTATCTACTTGGTCGGAATACATAGTCCATCATGCTGTTTCAAAAAATAATCATTTAGGAAAATAAGGACCCATTTAAAATTTTCATTTTACATTGCATCATTACTAAAATAGAACCATACATTGGAATCAGTAATATAACAAAACGTATATCTGTATATTACTAAAGCATCTCTATATACAACAAGTGGTCCATAATACAAAGTCACAAAATGTATGTATAATATACAACCTAACATCTCATATACAGAAAATACTGAATACATCAGTTGCTACAGCATATCAAAATACACCATCTATCTATCTACCAGCCGCTCATGGCTCAGCTGGTGGCTCTTCTTCAGCATCTTCAAAATATGAGTTGTCTTCTCCTGTACCTGAAGTCATAAACAGTGGGGAATGAGAACGGTAGGTTCTCAGTGGAAATAACTCTAGTTCCTGAGTCTCGTAACAGATTATGTCGGACTTCAGGCCGCTCAGAGATTTCTAAGTGAACATGCATACTATAACCTACCATTTTATTATCTGGCCTATCTGAACGGCTTTACATACATCATTAGGTGATCTGGGAACTACTCTTGTTTACTACATTCTCGTGCTTATTAACAGTTCGTAAGAAATCCGTCTTGAGCAGGCTCTTGACGGTACGGCATAACAGAATAATAAATTACATAATAATGTACATTTAGCATAGCAGTATCATTCAACATCTAACAAGAAGTTGTTCATAATACACATCACAGCAGGTTCATCACCAACATGATAACACATAGCAGCATATATCAGCATATTACAACATATAGCATCGTATAACAATGTGCAACAGCATTTAATGCCTTGAATCTGCATCACAGCTTAACCTGCTTGGAATACTGTTATTCCCACCATAAAGACATCCCCTGTGGACATCACTATGACGGAATAACCTCACACCTCCAGTGTAGGCCGACACTGTCCTGACCTCACTGCGGTGGGCTTCCACTGCCGTGTGCCCCCTCGGGACCCTTCGGCAGTGGGCTGGGGTGGTAACTCCCCACCTAAGCTTGCCCCCTTTCGACAATGCATAGGCGTGGTACCCGCACACCTCCAGGTATGCCATATAGACACCACCTGTGGCGGGCTTCCACATTCAGGATGCCTAGACCTCCTGAAGTAGGATCATAGTGGCTCACGTGATCACGGCCTTTTCAGCATATGGCATTTAGCCTGTTCAGCAGCATATTTCCTTTCAGTACCTGCAGCATGTCATGACTTGTTTTCCTATGGTTCATTTCAGCATCTTTAGTTATTTCATAGTTAATTATCAAGCCTTTGGTCTAAGTGAATCACACCAACATAAAAAGATACCATGGTTAGCATAGATTTCACATATTTCATGTTCGGCATACTTGATCATCATACAGCATATACATTCACAGGTTTCAAGTCTCAGTCATCACATAGCATCAGGAACTAGTTTAGGACCCTCAAGAGGGTGCCATCAGCTTTTATCAGCTTCAGACCGCCCAACGGATTTCTTTATCGCTCAGCGGTTTGAGCTCAAGCGCTCAGCGGTGAGGGTTGCATCGCTCAGCGGTTATAGCTTCACCGCTCAGCGATACTAGCTCCATCGCTCAGCGACCTTACTTTCTCGACTTTTCTTCCACCGACTCCCACCGCCTTACTTTTAAAAATATCTTTTTACTTTCCACATCAGCCCAGCGTCGCTCAGCGG
>QANU01001403.1:0-31204 GCA_003254905.1 Nissolia schottii
CAAGGTACCGTCTACAAGGGCATGCTAATAGATGGGAAAATTGTGGCAGTGAAAATGTTTAGGATGCAAGGAAAAGTTGAAGAGTTTATCAATGAATTCGTCATTCTTTCACAAATTAAGCATAGAAATGTGGTCAAGTTGTTAGGATGTTGTTTGGAGACAAAAATTCCATTGCTTGTCTATGAATTCATTCCTAATGGTAATTTGTTCGAATATTTACATGACCAAACTGAGGATTTACCAATGACATGGGATATGCGCTTGAGAATTGCTACTGAAGTTGCAGGAGCTCTATTTTACTTACACTCGGCTGCTTCTCAACCCATTTATCATAGGGACGTAAAGTCAACAAATATATTATTGGATGAAAAGTATAAGGCAAAAGTAGCAGACTTTGGTGCATCCAGAATGATTTCTATTGAAGCTACTCACCTCACTACAGTAGTTCAAGGAACTTTTGGATATTTAGATCCTGAATACTTCCACACTAGTCAATTTACAGAAAGAAGTGATGTTTACAGCTTTGGAGTAGTTCTTGTTGAACTTTTGACTGGGCAAAAGCCAATATGCTCCTTAAGATCTGAGGAAGCCAAAAGTTTAGCTTCATATTTTGTTCTCTGTATAGAGGAAAATCGTTTGTTTGATATTATTGATGAGAGGGTGACAAAAGAGGGGGAGAAAGAACATATCGTTGCAGTTGCCAATATTGCATATAGATGCCTAGAGTTAAATGGAAAAAAAAGGCCAACTATGAATGAAGTGACAATTGAATTAGACAGGATCAGAAAATTGGAGAGGAAGTCTAAAGCTCAACAAGACCATGAAGAAATTGAGCTGGCTGCAATTGAAGATTTCCACCCTGCTTGGGCTGAGTATTCTGCTTCAGATACAGGGCCAACTCCAAGCAACAGTACAGCCACCTCGGAGGTTATGCCTATTTTAATCAATTAATTGATGATTTTTCTCATTTTGTTTTGTCATGTGTAAAATAAAATAATTCTGGTTGGAGATATATAAACTCCAAGAGACATAACTATTTCTAGTTGTTCGTGGTATGTATATTATATACGTTCTATGATACCATCATATGAAAAAGATATCAACTTCTGTGTCCTTGAACAAATAATACGATGTAGAGCATGTTTGAAAATTAAGTGGGTATCCATAGAATTGATTTTGGCTACTCAAGTGAGATTTTTTTCAATTCTCAAAACCCACAAAACCAATTCTTTTATGATGGAACAGTTTTTTTAGATATATATATATATATATATATATATATATATATATATTTATATTTTGAATGATGTGTCAGTCTCAAACTGAATGTAGAAAGTTAAAAATTAATAAACTAAACCAATAAATTTTTCAAACACACTAGTAGATAGAAGACACTAGCGTATGTTAAAGAGAAAACGAAATTGTTTATCTAAGTTGTGTTCAAATGCTAGAGGCACTTTGTTTGTATAGCGAACTAGCTAAGAGAAAATGAAATAATTTATCTTAGTTGTCCGGTATTTTATGAATCTATTTGAGTTTTTCTAAAATCTTACATTGAAACTCAATAAATAAGTCTTAATAATTATTAGTGTCACATGAGCTTTTATTAGTGGTGCCAAATGACAAAAAAAAAAATTATTCATATGGCAAAAACAAAGTCCAAATGGCAGAATCACTCCAAGATCTTCTTTTTATATATAATATTTGATTATATCCTTTCCAATCAAATCTCTATCATCAAGAGGCTATATATACTCTCACTTTCATGAAGACAATTACCGTGTGTGTCTGACACAAAAAAAATTCTCTAAAAACCCTAGTCAACATAAATCCTTATTAGCCAAGCAAAGTCAACACCAGATTTCACTCCATAACTCCATGCATATAATTAAGGGGAGTGTGATTTGTGAAATCTGTCAACATTTTTAAGAATTTATATTTGGGAATGATAAATTTATGCATTTAATTAGCAGAATAGAAAAATAATCCTAAGAAAGTTATAGTTTTAAAAATTATAAATGCCCCACTTTCCCTCATTTTCAATCTCAATCTTCACCATAGGAATCAAACACTCTCATGGAAAGGAAACGCTTCTACAATTGTAAATAGAAACAAATTTATCCTTATTTAATACTGAAAACTCAACATTATCCTCCCATAATAATAATAACAATAAATAATAATATTTTTGGGAGTTGAGAAAATAATTAATATTAAATAATAATAATAATTATAATAAATATTAAATAATCAAAAATAATAATGATTAAATAATAATAATAATAAATAATAATTAATTAATAAAATAGCACAAGAATAAATAAACAAGAAGAAGAGTAATAAGAAATCACAGAAGAAATTTAATGTGGTGTAGCTTAAAGCTTACATCAGCAGACAGCTTAAAGCTTACATCAGCGGACAAAGGTAATGAACAATTTTCATTAAGAAAAAAAAAAAGGAGATATAAAAGGAGGTTAACTCCACATGAAACCTAAATTCAAAATACATTCAAAACACATCTTGTTATTTCTACATTGATGTATACATTCAATACAAATAGAGAGTACAAAGGAAACCAAAATAAATTCTTTGTGAACCAACCTAAATAAATGGACCAATGAGTATACAAAAAAAAGGTCACATTTCACTCAAAATCCAAATTTCAAATATAAATAAATATACATATAAAAGTATTTTCCAAAGCTATGATGCCCCTCCATTTATAATGTTTGAGGTGCATTATTTTCAAAGGGAAGCATTAATGCAGTGGGTTGCATTAGTTTGGCTTGCACTGTCCAATTAATTGACTCTATCCATGCCTTTGGGAAAAGGTTAAAAACAAGCCACTAGGCTTTAAAAGTCAAGCCACATCACATCACAAATCTCCATCATCACTTGATTTTTATTAAATCTCAAAATTTGCAAAATCGCCTTCTCTAAATTAAATTGCTCGAAATGACACTTAACTGAACAAACATTGAGCTCCACAAATAAAAAAGTTGATAAAATTAATATTGCTTTTAGTTTTGTGAATGGTAGTTATCCGCGCCACGCGGGATTCACCAACAAGGGAGGCGAATATACACTGAATTCACCAATAAGGGTGGCGATTTCACCCTGAAAGTGGCTAGGCAGTTGGCAAATCCTTTGCAAAGAAAAAAGACCTATTTGCACCAAATTCGCAACAAGGTTGGCAAATTCAAGCTAAATTCACCTCCCTTGTTGGCGAATTCCGCCCCCTGGATATATAGGCTATTTCCCAAACCCATACACCATACACCCCAAACCCCACACTCAAAACCCCAAACCCCAACCCAAAAACCCTAACCCTTAACCCCACCCTATACCCTCACCAAATATCATAAACCTTACCATAGACCCTATACTATAAACCATAAATCGAAACCATATACCATATACCCTAAACTTTATACCCTAACCCTAAACCTAAATCTTAACAACTAAACCCTAAACTTATACCTAAACACTAAAACCCAAACCATACCCTAAAACCCTAAACCCTATACCTTAGCCTTAAAACCTAAACCTAGCCTTAAACCCTATCCCAAAGCCTTATAACCTTTTAGGTATAAGTTTAAGGTTTAGTTATTAAGGTTTAGGTTTAGGGTTAGGGTATAAAGTTTAGTGTATATGGTATATGGTTTCGATTTATGGTTTACAGTATAGGGTCTATGGTAAGGTTTATGATATTTGGTGAGGGTATAGGGTGGGGGTTAAGGGTTAGGGTTTTTGGGTTGGGGTTAAGGGTTAGGGCTTGTGGGTTAGGGTTTGGGGTTTTAAGTGTAGGGTTTGGGGTGTATGGTGTAACATCCCGATTTTTCTCCTTACGAAGATTTCGCATGATAAATAAATAAGAATAAATTAATTAAGAAAAAGCGCTGGGGGCTGCTATAAATAAGACCCCTAGGCCATTTTCTTTCATTTTTCTTCCCTGAAGCAATTCTTGCTTTTTTCTTCTTCGTTCTTTTTCTTTGTTGCTCCGGTTGTGCACTGCTGTTATGCTGTCGGACGCTGGAAAAATAGCGGGGACCACTATAACGCAACCAGGGATTTTTCTCCATCACTTCTACCATTTGTAAACTGGATTTTGAGGTGGGTAATCCTTGACCCACTGTCTATGTGGTTTATTATAATGTTTTCTGTATATTTATATGAGAATATAACGTAGTAGATTTTATATGAAAAATATGTTTGCTATGAGGTATAGATGATTTTAGGCATTTTTGAGATTAGAGAAATACAATTATATCTGTGTTATTTTATCTGCTTATATTCGTGAAACTAATTTCGAAAATATTATGTGAAAATATAGAGGTTAAACTGTGAAAATGATTTTGAATAGTTCTGGGGTTAGGAAAATATAACTGTGTTATGTTTTATGTTCTATGTCTTATTATCATGCATCATGAGGGTAGATCACTAGAAATTGCCACATAATATTTAACGAAGGTCATAATTGAACATAGGAAACAAAGGAAAGTTGATAAAGAAAAGATAAGTGTGAGGCGGTCAATGGTACGAAAGAAAAAGGAATGACTGATAGGAAAAAAAATGGCAAACGGTCTGCTTCCGGCTTAGCCCAAAGGAAGACGGCCCCTCGTCACCCGGTAAGGGGGTGGAGTCATGTTACCTCGAGGAACAGGCAGAAAAGGCAGGTCGTACACCGTCATGCGGGTTGATGGGCTTGGGGTGTACGAGGAAGTATGGACAGACAGAACACAACAAAGAAAGTGTGGACAGACAAATGTGACAGAACACACCAAAGGAAGTGTGGATAGACAGAACGTGTGAGAGAGCTTTGCATGCATGAGATATGTGATGAATGGCTAAGTCAGTAAGCATAGATGTGTACTATGCACTACGTTACGTACGCGTATAACGGTCAGGACTAGAAATCGCGAGAACCTAGAAGTAAAAGAAAGATTAGGTTCCCCGATCACCTAGTAAAGTAGATAAAGCTACTCAAGACCAAGGCCGAAGATAATAAACAGTAGGAAGTCTAGTATGTATGATCACTTAGAGACCTCCTGAGTGGCCTGGAGGATAACCGAGAAAGTGAACATTAGGTAACGCCAAGGAACCCCACTGAGGACTAAGTGTTCTCACCCCCACTCTGTTATGGATCCAGGTGTGCACAGCGAATGCATCGACGAGAGGGACGCGTGGTAGGCGACGGAGGGCTACAGCAGGACAGTTCCAGTGCCAAGGCCAAGTGACGATGTTCACTCTAGAATAATAGATGTTTTGTATAATGACCTATGACTTTTATGCATTTTGTGTACATATTTATTACTAAGGCAATGTGTGACTCTGTGTTGGACCTCGGTTGTACTTCTATATATACGTACACTTTTCATGTTCTACTTTGGTTACCACCTAACTTATGGGAGACGCTAGCGATTGTTGTTATATGCTTCCTTGATCATGCACGGCTCCTAGTTTATAAAATGATAAAGCACATGAACGATTTTCAAACGGTCCATATTTTCACGTAAGCAATATTTTGAAAAGGTAAAAAATACGGGCTAAAGGTAACCCGACACCACAGATAACAACCCTGTGAGTATTGCTTACTACCATGGAAGTAGGCAGTTAGCTGGAGTGTTACATATGGGTTTGGGAAATAGCCTATATATTAGGGGCAAAAGAGTAAAAGACTCCAGGGGATGGAATTCTCCAACAAGGGAGGCGGATTTAACTTGAATTCGCCAACCTTGTTGGCAAATTTGGTGCAAACAGGTCTTTTTTCTTTGTAAAGGATTCGCCAACCGCCTAGCCATTTCAGGGTGAATTCGCCACCCTTATTGGCGAATTCAGTGTATATTCGCCACGTCAGCCCAAACGGTGGTAGTTTGGTTAAATATTTTGAAAGGGGGTATTTTGGTAATTAGTTTTAATTAGAAGGGCAAAAGAGTAAAAAACTCTCCAAAACTTGACACAAGTTTGCCACTAACAAATACAAAGTTTACAAAAGTCATGTATTACAATTTTTTTTCTTTCTAAAAGTGTCATTTTCTAACCTTGTTGTATAAGGATAGCTATCATAGATACTTTTTACATGTCAAAATTCACGTGATCATCGAATTGATGACTATCAAACTTTATGGACAACATCTTTAAAAATAATTTTCTCATAACTTGATTAGAGCTCTAATATCACTTTACAAAATGGAGAGTCTCAAAAGACACAAATAAAATAGCACAAGAATTAGACACACGAGCAGAAGCATAATAATAAATGACACAAGAAATCTAAAGTGGTTTGTCTTAAAGCTTACATCTACGGCCAAATGTGATCAACAAATTTTATTAAGGAAACAAAATAGAGATACAAAAGGACGTTACACTCCACCTAAACCCCAAATCTCAAATACACCCAAAATGCATCTCAATATTGTCTCATGAGAGTACAAAGGAAACCAAAACAAACACTCTATGAACCAACCTAAACATATGTGGTTCCTAAATTGTTAAGTGCCTAAATGGATTGATAGGTATATAAAAATGATCACATTTAACTCAAAATCTAAATTCCAAATACACCAAAAAAACATCTCCGTATTTTCTCATTGGTTTATAATAATATAAGGGGGAAAAAAAATCAACCAAACAAATTTCTTCTCTATCAAATAGTTTGGAGATCACCATCCTGAAGTTGTGATAATTTTCCAAAGCTTTGATGCTCCTCCATGTATAATGTTGGAAGTGCATTATTTTCGAAAGAAATGTTGTGTGTATAATATAAATATGAAAAATAAAAATTAATTTTCTTACGAAAACATAAGTTTTACTATGGAGAGAAAAAATGTGAACATGATAAAACTCATATTTTTAAAAGAGTTGACTCTTATATATTATATACATTTATATCATACAGAGGCTTCTAACATGGAACAACCATCTAGTTGGCCCAAATTGGTCATAGTATTAATTTTTTTTTAAATTACAAAATTAACCCCAACCCCTCTTTCCCTTCCCCCCTCTCTCCCCCTCAACTCCACTCTAGATCTCCCCTCCTCCCTATTTGAGATCTGCTTTTCTCTCAGTCTATATATCTTTCTTTCTCATCTCACCCTTGATTTTTCTATTTCTCTCAAGCTCACTCTCTCTGCAGCTTCAGGGGGTTGCCGCCGCCATGGCAGGTCGCCGGCGATAGCAACTTTCCCCTTCTCTTGGATCTGTCATTCTCAGCTCACTCTCTTTCTTTCTTTCTCTATCTCTCTCTCGGTTTCCTTCTCTCTCTCTCTCTCTCACACACACAGATTCTCGAATTCGCTTCTTTCTCAACTCACCCTCTCTGTGTTTCCTTTTCTGTCTCTCGGTTTGGTGTATGTGTTGTGCTGTTTTGGGTGGTGGGTGTGTTGTGTTGTTTTGGATGGTGGTGGTGGTGAGGTGGTCCGGTGATGGTTAAAGGTGGTGGTGAGGTTCTGTCTCTCTCCCCTTCGTCGTCTCTCTCTCTGGTTGTTTGCATGTGTGTGTTTGGTTTGAATTTTCTATTTTGTGTGAGTTTCTTTCTTTGCAGGTAGGTGAGGCTCGGTGGTGGAGGGCGGTGATGGTGGGGGTTGTTAATGAAGGATAGTGGTGACGGGGGTGGTGATTCCAGCTATGTAGGGCGGTGATGGTGGATCAGATCTGTGATTTGGTGTGAGGAAAGGGTTTTGGGGCTATTGATGGTGGATTGGAGGGTGGATGGTGGAGGTGGAGGGATGTGATTCTGGTGGTCATGTGGCTCAGAAAAAACAAAGATGGTGATGGTGGAGGGTTGTTGATGGAGGATGGTGGTGGTAGTGATGAAAGGTGAAGGTGGCGCCAGCGTCGGCACCGCCAATGTAGGCAGAGGTGGAGGAGGGACAAGGGTTATGATAAAATTAAAAAATTAAAAGGATGAAGAAGGATAAAATTGACAAATAAAATAAAAAATTATTATATAATTTTTTGATAAATTTAATCTTAGTCATCCATTTGTGTTTTGGACAACTAAAATTTAAGAACCAATTTGGTACAGGTAATCACTTGGACCATTGTCTATATTATACATACTTTCTTGTATTTTCAAAAGGAAGCATTAATGGAGTTAGATGCATTAATTTGGCTGTCACCATTAATGGACTCGGTACATGCCTTAGGAAAAAAAAGTCCCTACGCTTGAAAATTACATTACACGTCACCGTAGTCAGCACTTTTTTACTTCTTTACTAATAAGAGGGTTTTTTAGTAAAATAAAATTCTCCACAAATATTGTTTTTTAAAATTTTAATATAATATTAATTATTTATTTTCATGTTTTATTTTCATTTAATAGAAAAGAATTTAATAGAGTAGTTGAGAAAAATAAAAAGGATAATTTTATTAAATTAATATACATTTTTTATATATTTTTATAATATTAATAATTTTTTAATAAATACAAAAAAATCTTAAAAGGCATTTAGTTGTAAATCAAAAACCAAAAATATGTTTTAGTGAGTAATCATGCCAGCATGGTGGCCCATTTTGATTGATCTGTATCATATAGAATAAATTATACTAACTTCTTCTCACATTCATTAAAATTACACTCCCTTTTCTATTTAAAAAATATTACATGCCTCCCTTAATTTATTAAAAGACCTTACATTAACCTCTCTTATATATATAAAATAACTTTTATACCCTTCATTATTTGTTCACTTTTCATTCAATGTCATTCTTACCCTTACAGTCCATTTTTCCAATTTTCCCATGACAACCTCCTCCTTGTTCACCATCACCGACAATCTAATGTACCCTGCTACCACTATGGCACTATCACACTCACATTTGACAATTTTTTTTATTTTGAAACCCTCCTCCCTCTCTCTCTCTCTCTCTCTAACCCCCACCCCTAATACGTTAGAGCACTGAACACTAGGTAATGGGGGGTGGGTGAATCTCTCACACCTCTTCTTGAAATCCTTGTTTTCAACTGTCAGTCCTCTCCTCTTATTTATGTTTAAAAACTCCAAATCTGAGTCCCCCAAAGAAGGAAACCGCGTGACTGGTTGTGGATGTCTTAGTAGCAGCGAAGGCTGAGGGGGCTGAACACTAGGCATCATAGATCTGATGTCGATGGTGGGAACTGGGAATCGGTGCATGTGCAAGACGGACGGTTGCTCCGTGTGGCGGGTGAAGAGGGGGTCGGTGGATGCAGCAACGGTGTTTATGATGGTGGCACCGGCGGTTGATGTGTTGTTCTCAACTTGACTGATACGGAGGAGAAGAGGAAATAGAGATGGCTGCAGGCAGAAGAAAAGGGAGGTAAGTGAAAGGGGTAATTTTAGAATTTTAGCAATTATTTAAAAATAGAGGCGGTGAGTGTTAATTTACAAATTAAAAAGATGGTAAATGTAATATTGATCTTAAAGGAGATGTGTGTAATTATTTATTATCTATATTTGCACATTATCATTTTTATTTTTTTAGATACTTTTTTTTAATGTATCTAAATATAATTTGAGTTTAAATATAATTAAATGTATTTTAAAAAAAATGAGAGTAACAGTCATTGTCTAATGAAGAAGTTACGTGAGAATTTCTCAGAAGTTGCTTGGGTCAAAGCGCGTCAAGTCTTCCTACCACTGCATCTGCATCTCAAAGATTGGCTACTCAAAGGGGAGAAAACTAAGATATTAATCGTGGCAAGGTATATAACCATTAAAAATGTTAGGTGTGTATTCAATTTGATACACTTATTTATATATTATTTAAATTAAGTAATTAATGATTATACATATATAATATAATTTTTTAAAATAAAGCACAAACTTAAAAGCATTAAAACATAAATATTACAGGCGTTAAAGTACAAATTTTATGTCCATTCATGCACAAACTTTATTTAGACTATACTACAAACCTATAGTTTAGAGTTATACATAATCTAAATTTTATTAAAAAATGTAAAAATATTATAAATAGTAATGCACAAATTTTATATATATGAATGCACAAACATTATAAAATTATTAGAATGTTTTACAATCTGAACTTTATTTAAAAAAATACACAAACATTATACATAATAATGCAAAATCTTTATTCTCACTAGTGCATAAATATTATAAACTTGTAGATAATATTTTTAATTGTATTTAATTAAATGTATAAACATTACTTACGATAAAATATAAATTTTATATATACAAGGACATAGTGAATGGATGATGCATTTTTTTTTTTTTTGCTGTAATTGTAACAGGAGTCATACACCATGCTGCGGAGTATAAATGTGCGTCTTCTAAGATAGATGCAACCCCGATCACCTCAACCGTTCTAGCAGCAATGATTCTAAAATTCGCATTCCATATCAACACTTTCTTGATAATATGGTCCATGTTTCCACTGTCAACTGCACAAGATTCAATTATGGCAAAACATGATTGCGATTCGGCATGTGGAGGTATTGACATCATTTACCCGTTTGGGATGAAAGACCCCAAATGCTATGCACACGAATGGTTCGAGATAGAGTGCAGAAACAATTCTCAAGGAGTTCAGAAACCTTACCTCAAGTCCTTCAATCAGCTGGAGGTGAAATCCATTGTTCAGAACACAAACAAGGTTAACATCATGAACCCAATTTACCGTTGGAACTGCCAAAGCAAAAACGCAAGGCCGGTCATAGACCTTAGCGGAAGCCCTTTTGTGTATTCCCAGGAAAATAACACATTCTTGGCCATTGGTTGCAACAAACTTGCGTTTCTCCGGTCCAACGGATCAACAATTGGTGGCTGTGTTTCCATTTGTGACGACAATGAAGAGGGTATAAGAGACATTGATGTCGACGCCAGAAGCGATGGTTGTCATGGCAGGTATTTGCGGTTTGATTTGTTTACATTTTCGAATTTTCATTAAAATGTTTACAATATGAAAAATTACTTTTTACATGTGAATTAACCTTGATTACAATATGAGGTACCAATACTTTGGCATCAATTATGTATATTGCACGTTATTATTATTTTAATTTTATAAAAAATTAATTTTTTTAAATTTTTAACTAATTATTTAATGACATGTGAGCAAGATATCAATATCTATAAGATACTAGAAAAGAAACCTTAAATTATACTGATGGGTCTTGACTGACGTTGTATTTGTCAAATATTAAAAGAGGTGTAAATTTTTTTACCGAAAACCATTCTCTTGCAACCCACTAGATTAAAAAAAAAAACTTTGGAAGAGTAAACAGAACTTTTCAACTGGTAATGAGGAGTTGAAACTTGGGTTTGGAAAAAGGAAGTGCAGTGTGGGCAAAACTAAAGCCGAATAGGTAAATTACAAATTGTTATGTAAGGGTACAAAAAAGAAAACAAATTTGGACATTAAGTAGCACTTAAATTTAGATATCTCTTTTATTGTTTTATTGTATATATATATAGATGTATATTTTTATAAAACTATACAAATTATAACATCTAAATTAACTATAAAAAGTTATACGAATATTTATTGTTCTCAAGTTAAATAAAATATAATATTATACATGAAGAAAGTCTTATATATAATATGTAATATTTTTTATGAATCTATACTTCTATATTAATATATAAGGTGGATATGAAAAGTAACAGCCATTTTAGTCTTTAACTCTCTATTTTTATGGGTTAGAATATAAACTCATCACACTAATTACATGAAGCAACTATCCGTTACTCACATTTTTGTTAATGAAACCTCTCCTCTCTTTCTCATAAAAAAAAAACCTCTCTTTCTCCTATTTCTCAAACTAGATCAAAACCTTTCTCTTTCTCCCGACTACGTGATAGTGGACAAAACAATGCAATTATGACGACAGTGTTAGTGGAGACAACAATACTTGAAAGACACTAAGTGTCTGTTAAGGCCTACTAGTATATATAACTAGGCTTTTTTTATAATTTTCACTAAGAATATTCACCATCAAAAGAAAAGACTTATGGATCCTAGAAATTGAGTTCATCGGTGTTTGTATATATTTGATCACTAGACCCCCTCCGCACACATTGTCAGGTTTAAAATTGAAACCGAATCAAACCGATCAATTTTCCTAATTTATTTCGATTTTGATCTGTTTTCAGTTTTTTTTTATATTTTTATTTACTGATTTTCGGTTTGAATTGGATTTGGTTTGGTTTTGAACACCCCGGCGGGCAGGTATTGCTGTGAGACTTCGCTGCCTTTGCATCTCTCAGAATACAACGCAACACTCCAAGATCTAAAGAACGAGAGCGCGATCAGTCTTGAGCTGTGTAGTTATGCGCTGATCGTTGATGAGCTTTGGCTTCAGAGTTTCTATAGGTACGGTTTGGGGATGCAGAATTTCAGTGACCTCAAGAACATGGGTTATGTTCCAGCGGTGCTTGAGTGGGAGATTCTGAATGATATGCTGACCAATTCATCCCTGCAACTCCCTTCAGTTGCTCATGCCTTTTGCAATGACTCTAGTATCACGTCTTCACAAAACACAACCTCTGGTCGCATATGTCGCTGCTTCCCAGGCTACTTTGGCAATCCATATCTCCAAGGGGGCTGCATAGGTATGATTATTTCTTGTGTTACATTATTTGCGAAAGGCCGTGTCTACTCATAATTCATTTATTATTGGATGAGATTTTAATAGATTGAAATATGAATCCCATTAAAATCTCATTCAATAATATGAGTTATAAATTAGTACAATATCTTACAAATAATGAATATAAATAACGATCTGCATTCTTACACAGCCTCATTTTTAGATCATCATATAAAGTTTGAATATTGGAGCTGACTTTCATGCACAGTAGAACTTTGGTTTGTGATGCATGTTGTAATCCACGGTTGCAACCTGTTATATGTGTGGTTTGCCGGTCAAAGTTATTTTAGACAAAAAGATTAGTATTAGACTTTATTAGACATTAAGTATTCATTCATTAATTAATTAATAATGATTAATTCTTATCACAACAAACATTAATATCTCATCGGTGAGTTGGTCGTTGGCCGGAACAGCAACCCACACCACCCCATGTCCAACTCCAGCATCACACAAAACTGAATCCATTCATAAACCAAAATAAAACTGAATCCATTCAAAACCAAAGAAGACCAAATCAATTGATCTTGCTATTTATAGTGATTGATTCACCAAAACCAGATCTGGAAAAGAAAACAAAGAACCTAAAAACAAATAGCAGAATTATTTTTTCGTATTAAAGGAAAAAAAAAAACTGCAGATGAAGAGATAAAAATGCTTCCTACAAGGAAGGAATTTTAATCTTTTAACACACAAAAAAATAACTAAGATCCATAACTAGATCTGCTTCATACATGCTTCAATGGCTAATAATGGAAGAACCATTATCAGCTTCACATTGAAAAACAATTCAGGGTCTCAAAAAAATAAAGAAAAGATAAAATCACCCAAAGAAAGTGAAAGAGAGAACCAAAACCAAAAGAGTAACTCAGATTTAGAACCAGACGCATCCCACCCTTCATTGTTGGAGGAATAGTTGTGCGTGCTTTGCCGCCGCCGTGCACACGCCACTTCCGCTGCCGCTTGTGGGTGTTGCTATTTGACCTCAACTGCAAAGGAAAAGACTACTGTTGTGTTGTACATGCAGATCCAGAAGTGGTGGTGGATCGTCGGAGTTCTGGCTAGCAGTGTGTGGCATCAATGTATTTGAGTTTCAAGGATTTTTCTTTTTCTACAGAAATGTGTTTCTGGTTTGTTGGCTTGAGGAGGAAGAAGATGGAGAGGGGAAGAGAAAGAAGTGGCATTCTTTCCGTTATTGTACGAAACAAGATTTGAGCTTTTTTTTTATTGATTGTCCGTTAATCCGAATCGACTCGGATTGCGCACCTGATTGTGGGGTAAGTCTCCCAACTGGGACTGCCTACACAAAATCTCCAATTCGGACCTTGTTTAAACGATACCGAGCCGCTTACCACTTGGATCAACCCCAGTTGGTTAAAACAAGATTTGAGCTTTAATCCTTCTTTGCTTTGTTTCAAGTGATCAGAGATCTGGCCTCCGCCGGCAAAGACCTGCCATTCCTCCATCTCTTCCTCACGGAGCACCATCACCGTCACTCCCTCCGCCCCGTTGTCCCCTCCCCCTCTATGTCTCTTCCCTATTTGGGAAACATACTTGGGACTTGTGATGCCGGCATTGACTAAGGCAGCGGTGGCGCATTGCCACAGTGCAACCGGCGACCACCATTGCAGCTGCTGTGCCCAGGTGGGGTAAAAAAAATAGTCCGACAAGTTAATAATTTCAACCATAGATCAGCCATGGATGACCTTACATTATAGATGGATGCTTGAAATATATTTGTCCAAGGTGCACCATGCACTAATATTGTTAAGATTCATTTAAGTCTCCGCCTTAAATTTTATATACACAATTTTTCTTTGGGCAGTTATTGGATGTTTTTCAATATATAAGAAAATGCTAACCAAATTTTTCTTTACCATTACAAGGATGATATGACTTGATTGTTAATTTTTAGATGAAAATGTAAATTCTACTATTTTATTTTTTAATAACTACAACATGTAATTTCTTCCATTGCGACTATTTTTCTGATTTTGTAGCATCGCTTAATGATATATAATTAATTGATTTACGCTATTGTGAACGAGTGTCGGGTGTATATATGAGAAAAATAGATGTACCAATAACAATATTGTGACCTGGTAGGAAAAGGTTGGCTAAGGCCTAAGGAAAGCAAAAAGTAGTCGGCAAAATAGTTTGACCGTACAATGAAGCCTCTTCTGGGTTGTAATTAATGATTTTTTATTATCCTAATTGCAGTCATAAGTTACAGAAAAAAAAGAAATATACATATGAGCTCTAACTAAATACTTAATTTGGTTCTCGATGTTTCAGCTATACGAGGACCCATTATTGATCCAAGGCGACCGAAGTGGTATCTAGGAGGTACGTGTTCCAGTTCCATTCCAGTTATTAGCCCTTATTACTGTCTTTCCGAGTTATATTCAGATTTACATTACTTCGACCAAAAAAAAAGGCATAAATAAAAAATTTACTCATCTCACTCTCAAGGCTAACCACCTCTCTCACTTGAGTCATTTTTGTTTAATGTATATAAGCAGATCAATTTTTGTTTTGAAAAACTAGTCTTACTTCACCGTGCGTCAAATGTGTAGGAGTACTATTATTAACTCTCGGATCCATCATTTTACTGCTTGGTGTGTGGTGGTTGTACAAAGTTGTAAGGAGAAGAATGATAAAAAAACGCAAACAAAAGTTCTTCAAGAAAAATGGTGGCATGTTGTTACAACAAAGATTGTCTTCGGGCAAAGCAAATGTTGACAAAGGTGTTCTCTTCAGCTTAAAAGAATTAGAAAAGGCCACCGACAACTTCAACCTAAACAGAATTCTTGGAAAAGGGGGTCAAGGTACCGTTTACAAAGGCATGCTAGTAGATGGTAAAATTGTTGCAGTGAAAAAGTTTAAGGTGGAAGGAAAGGCTGAAGAATTCATCAACGAATTTGTCATTCTTTCACAAGTTAACCATAGAAATGTGGTCAAGTTGTTGGGATGTTGTTTGGAGACAGAAATCCCTTTACTTGTTTATGAATTCATTCCTAATGGTAACCTATTCGAATATTTACATGACCAAAATGAGGACTTACCAATGACATGGGATATGCGTTTGAGAGTTGCTACTGAAATTGCAGGAGCTATATTTTACTTACACTCAATTGCTTCTCAGCCTATTTATCATAGAGACATCAAAACATCAAATATATTGCTAGATGAAAAGTATAGGGCAAAAGTAGCAGATTTTGGTACATCTAGAGTAGTTTCCATTGAAGATACTCACCTCACCACGGTAGTTCAAGGTACGTTTGGATACTTAGACCCTGAATATTTTTATACTAGTCAATTTACAGAAAAGAGTGATGTCTATAGTTTCGGAGTAGTTCTTATTGAGCTTTTAACCGGTCAAAAAGCAATATCCTCCGAAAGATCTGAAGAAGCCAAGGGTTTGGCCTCGTTTTTCGTTGCCTCTATGGAAGAGAATCGTGCATTTGACATTATTGATAAAAGGGTCATGAAAGAAGGGAAGATAGAACATGTCACTGCAGTTGCCAACCTTGCATATAAATGCTTAAAGTTGAATGGGAAAAAACGACCAACTATGAAAGAAGTCACATTGGAATTAGAAGGGATCCAAAGATTGGATAGGAGGTCTAATGTACAGCAAGACCATGAAGAAACTGAGGTTGCTAGAATTGAAGACTACCAACCTTGGGCTGGGTATTCTACATCAGATATATTCCCAACTACAAGCAGCAGAGAACCCTCCTCAGAGACGATGCCTATTCTTGCCTTAAAATAGCTGCTGAATTTTCTTAATTTTGTATTCTCATGAAGGAAACAAATTCGTTTTGGTTGGAGGCATATAATCTCTTGCCAGAAGTAAAATTGTTCTTGAGAATTATTTTGTTAAAAAAACAGTCCATCATTCAACGTGCGGGTGCTTATTTTGTCTAATTAAGGCCTTGAAGCTGGTGTTAGGGATTCTGTTATATGTATTTAGTATGTGTTTTGCTTTCTATTTCAAACTATCATAATCTATTTTGGAATCTCAAAAGTGAATATTTTTCACTTTTTCAACTAGCAAAATCGATTCTGGCACTGTCCCACTAAGAATCCAAACATGCTTTTAATGTCTAAGTTCTTTTTTGAATTTTCAACGGGATCTCTAAAATCAATTCTAAGCATGAGTGAAAGTGATTTTATTGAGTTGGTATGTTGGTACAGGGTACTTTAATTGAGTTCTTCTTTTTGTTTGAAGTTCTTTATTAAGTTATCTTTTTTTAAAAATAAATTTATTTTTAATAGAATTTGAGAACTTATATTAAGAAGACATTTCTACTCTTGAGTGAAACAAGCGCTAGTCAATTTTTATTTGTTTTATTGATTATTGATACTAAAATACAAACGAAATACACACCAAAAAAATAGAGTTAAAGATAGTTATGGTAGTTAATAAAAAACTACACCGTATCTTACAACAACACAAGTTGAATTCTTAGATAAAGAAAATAATTTGTAAACTGAAAATAGTTCGTGACCCATACTCGAAGGGTTTGATTGGCTGCTTCACCCTAACTTTTTAGCCACTATCCATTTTCTCCCTTTTGATTTGGTTCTTACTGAATAGTTACTTTGCTCATTCTAACAAATTTTCCTAAGATGGCTTCGGGCTAACTAGCATCACCCCTTAGATAAATCTATTCATACACTTTAAAAATAATCACTCAACAAAACAAATTAATATTGCAAAATAGAAAAATAATATTATATACCAAAAAAATAAATATTGTCACTAAACATTTTTGTATGTCCGTGCACATGTGAGTTTAGTATTGTTACAAAACAAGAAATAAATATTATCACCAAACATTTTTACGTGCTTATGCACACATGTGTTTAATATTGCTCATTTTAGGTGTTGACAATGTTTATTTTTTTGTTTTGTAATGTTTATTTTTTGGTTTGGTAATTTTTGTTTTTATGTTTTGGTTGTTGTTAAATAAACTATTTTTAAGGTGTACAAATAACATTTTTTAAATAAATACTGTTTAACCCACTTAAAAATAAAATAAATATTGTCATTTATCTGGTCTAAGAGGAGGTGCAAAACGATAAACCTTCAAAGCATAATATTCAGCACATATAAAAAGTCCTGTATGTCTAGTTGATTGTTTAGACCAGCTGACTGCGAAATTTGTGAAGTCTTAGTTGTTCAAAGTTTCGTGTCTTTGCAACATTACAATACTCAAGTTAAGCAGCTACAAGTCTTCCATACTACAAGTAAAAGTTTGACTTCCTCAAAAAGGGGGAAACTACGCCGAAATTGCTTAAAACAGCTAGCTAGGTTGGTAGCAATGTTACAAGACGAAATCATATATATATATATATATATATANTAGTTCTGGTTGAGCTTTTAACCAGGCAAAAGCCAATATCCTCCATAAGATCCGAGGAAACAAAGAGTTTAGCTTCATATTTCGTTGTCTCTATGGAAGAAAATCGTGTATTTGACATTATTGACAAAAGGGTCATAAAAGAAGGAAAGAAAGAACATATCACTACAGTTGCCAATCTTGCGTATAGATGTTTAGAGTTGAATGGAAAAAAACGACCAACTATGAAAGAAGTCACAACGGAATTAGAGGGGATCCAAAGATTGGATAGGGGGGCTGATGTACAACAAGAACATGAAGAAGTTGAGGTTGCTAGAAGTGAAGACTTCCAAACTTGGGCTGGGTATTCTACGTCATATACATTCCCAACTACAAGTAGCAGAGAACTCTCCTCAGATACGATGCCTATTCTTAACACAAAATAGTGGGTGGTTCTTAATTTTGTTTTCTTGTGAAGAAAATTGTTAAGCATCTTGAGTGAATAGGTTAAAGAGATATGAAAAGTACAAGAGACAGACAGAGAGCAGAAAAATAATAGTGTTGTATTATGAGAATTTTTTTTGTTTGAGTACAAAGGAGCCAACGCCTATTTATAGGCTAGGTAGAGAATAAAGTAATAATGACAAGAATCAAATTAAATCAAGAGTAAATCAATTAGAAATAAATCTAAGATACTAAATTATTCTTAACACCCTCTCACAAGCTAAAACTTCTCGAGCTTTAAGCTTGTCACAATTCAACGGAGGGCCGAGTGGGGGCAGAACCAACAAAACGACAACAGTGGTTGGGCAGAACCAATAAAGAGACATAGAGACATATTTTAGGGCATATATTTTACTTACACTTGATTGCTTCTCAGCCTATTTATCATAGAGACATCAAAACATCAAATATATTGCTAGATGAAAAGTATAGGGCAAAAGTAGCAGATTTTGGAACTTCTAGAGTAGTTTCCATTGAAGATACTCACCTCATCACAGTAGTTCAAGGTACGTTTGGATACTTAGACCCTAAATATTTTTATACTGGTCAATTTACAGAAAAGAGTGATGTCTATAGTTTCGGAGTAGTTCTTATTGAACTTTTATCCTATCAAAAAGCAATATCCTCCAAAGATCTGAAGAAGCCAAGGGTTTGGCCTCGTTTTTCGTTGCCTCTATGGAAGAGAATCGTGTATTTGACATTATTGATAAAAGGGTCATGAAAGAAGGGAAGAAAGAACATGTCACTGCAGTTGCCAACCTTGCATATAAATGCTTAAAGTTGAATGGGAAAAAACGACCAACTATGAAAGAAGTCACATTGGAATTAGAAGGGATCCAAAGATTGGATAGGAGGTCTAATGTACAGCAAGACCATGAAGAAACTGAGGTTGCTAGAATTGAAGACTACCAACCTTGGGCTGGGTATTCTACATCAGATATATTCCCAACTACAAGCAGCAGAGAACCCTCCTCAGAGACGACGCCTATTCTTGCCTTAAAATAGCTGCTGAATTTTCTTAATCTTGTATTCTCATGAAGGAAACAAATTCGTTTTGGTTGGAGGCATATAATCTCTTGCCAGAAGTAAAATTGTTCTTGAGAATTATTTTGTTGAAAAAACAGTCCATCATTCAACGTGCGGGTGCTTATTTTGTCTAATTAAGGCCTTGAAGCTGGTGTTAGGGATTCTGTTATATGTATTTAGTATGTGTTTTGCTTTCTATTTCAAACTATCATAATCTATTTTGGAATCTCAAAAGTGAATATTTTTCACTTTTTCAACTAGCAAAATCGATTCTGGCAGTGTCCCACTAAGAATCCAAACATGCTTTTAATGTCTAAGTTCTTGTTTGGATTTTCAACGGGATCTCTAAAATCAATTCTAAGCATGAGTGAAAGTGATTTTATTGAGTTGGTATGTTGGTACAAGGTACTTTAATTGAGTTCTTCTTTTTGTATGAAGTTCTTTATTAAGTTATCTTTTTTTAAAAATAAGATGACTTTTAATAGAATTTGAGAACTTATATTAAGAAGACATTTCTATTCTTGAGTGAAACAAGCGCTAGTCAATTTTTATTTGTTTTATTGATTATTGATACTAAAATACAAACGAAATACACACCAAAAAAATAGAGTTAAAGATAGTTATGGTAGTTAATAAAAAACTACACCGTATCTTACAACAACACAAGTTGAATTCTTAGATAAAGAAAATAATTTGTAAACTGAAAATAGTTCGTGACCCATACTCGAAGGGTTTGATTGGCTGCTTCACCCTAACTTTTTAGCCACTATCCATTTTCTCCCTTTTGATTTGGTTCTTACTGAATAGTTACTTTGCTCATTCTAACAAATTTTCCTAAGATGGCTTCGGGCTAACTAGCATCACCCCTTAGATAAATCTATTCATACACTTTAAAAATAATCACTCAACAAAACAAATTAATATTGCAAAATAGAAAAATAATATTATATACCAAAAAAATAAATATTGTCACTAAACATTTTTGTATGTCCGTGCACATGTGAGTTTAGTATTGTTACAAAACAAGAAACAAATATTATCACCAAACTTTTTACGCACTTATGCACACATGTGTTTAATATTGCTCATTTTAGGTGTTGACAATGTATATTTTTTTGTTTTGTAATGTTTATTTTTTGGTTTGGTAATTTTTGTTTTTATGTTTTGGTTGTTGTTAGACAACTATTTTTAAGGTGTACAAATAACATTTTTTTAAATAAATACTTGTGAACCCACTTAAAAATAAAATAAATGTTGTCATTTATCTGGTCTAAGACGAGGGGCAAAACGATAAACCTTCAAAGCATAATATTCAACACATATAAAAAGTCCTGTATGTCTAGTTGATTGTTTAGACCAGGTGACTGCGAAATTTGTGAAGTCTTAGTCGTTCAAAGTTTCGTGTCTTTGCAGAATTCTCTTCAGCAAGCGTCAAAATACTAAGGATTGATAAAACGTGCCACATTACAGTTTACAATACTCAAGTTAGGCATGCGCTACAAGTCTTCCATACTCCAAGTAAAAGTTTGACTTCCTCAAAAAGGGGGAAACTACGCCGAAATTGCTTAAAACAGCTAGCTAGGTTGGTAACAATTAATGTTACAAGACGACATCATATATATATGTTTTGATCTTCTGACAAAGATTTTGACACACGTATATCCACCCTCTTCAAAAACTGGGATTACTACCTAATTAAAACAAAAACAATATGGTTCCGCAACTTATTGCAACATTTCACATCATCATAATGTTGATGATATGGCCCATGAGTCCATTGATGCTGGCCTCCGCAAGACAAGAACAACTCATAGACACAGCACATCCCGATTGCGTTTCAACTTGTGGATCCTTGGGCACGATCCCTTACCCGTTCGGAATGAACGATCCAAAGTGCTACGCAGACAAGTGGTTCGAAATTGAATGCAGAAACGTCTCTAAACAAGTCCAGAAACCTTACCTTAAACTGATAAACCTGGAGGTGACGTACATCACTCCATACGGCAGCAGGGTCGAGGTCATGAACCCGGTTTTCCATTCGAACTGCAAGGACAAAGACGCAAGGCCAGCCATAAACCTTGGCGGAAGCCCTTTCGTGTATTCCAACGAAGGAAACAAGTTCACGGCCATCGGTTGCAACAAGATCGCGTTCTTGGAGTCTAACGGGTTAGAAACCATGACCCACAAATATTATATGTTTATGTGCATTAGAAGTGAACTGTCTTAAACTTTATATGTGTAACTAACTAATTGTATCTATTATTATTTGTGAACAAATGATCTAATTACATATGAATATTAACTAACGTGTTTCCTATATATATCACTCATAATATATAGTATTGATGCAAACACGTACAGGTTGGAAGTGAGTGGCTGCGTGTCCCTCTGTGACAAGTACGACAACCAAGAGGTTCAAAACGACGTCACCTTCGGATCGAACGGTTGCCTAGGCAGGTTCTGCTGCGAGACGTCGCTGCCGCTGTATCTATCGGAATTCAACGTGACGGTTCAAGACATGAAGGACAGAAACTCGAGTGAGCCGTGCATTCGGGCGCTGATCGGAAAGGAAGATTGGAGGACAATGGAGGTGGGTGGCGGCGTGGAGTATAGAAGCCTTCAAGACCTAACGGGTTTGGACTATGTTCCCGCGGTGCTTGACTGGGTGGTTTTCATGAACTCTAGCCTCAAACTCCCTGCAGATGCTAACTGCACCCAAGTTGCGGCTTCGCAAAACAGACCCGCGGGTAGGATATGTCAGTGCTACCACATAGACGACTCCTATGGCAATCCCTACCTTGATGGCGGCTGTATTGGTATGAATATGATCCTTCCTCCAACATATATATTTACTGTCTTATATATGAACCCGAACTAGTACTTTATTTTATTTATTAGGCTCATAATATTTATACGCACAAAAATCTTCGACATACAACAATTACATTCATAAACAAAAGTATCAAGTCTCCCATGGATAGAAAAGAAGTGAAAGTAGACCCCATGCCGGTGTAAGTAGGAATGATCGATGGATGTTTAGGATTTATAGGTGTGTGAATAACGTTACTCAGACAAAAATGTTTGTTTTTGTTCCTTATTTTACAAATCGTCTTTAGCTAATTACGATTATGTTATGTAACTGACGGAAAATGTTAAAGTTGAACAATTCACGCCACATAGAGCCGAAAAATAGAAATGAAACAGACCCTTAATTTTCCGGCCGTTTCTTTCACGTTCCATTCATTTTTGTGTGATTTAATTTCACTCTAAAAAATATATTATATTTGTGTTCAAATATATAAATTAACTTTGCTCTTGATGGTCCAGCAAGTGACTCTTCTAATAAAAACAGTCGGGCAAAGTGGACTATAATAGGTACGTATGCATAGACTCATAAGCCATTTACTGTTCCTTTTCAAGTTATATATCTGTTTCACTTTTACTGATTGATATCATCATTAATATTTTGGAACGGTATAGGTGCTTGCATCTATTTTTGTATTGGACAAACTAATGACTTATCTTATTGTGTCAAATGTGTAGGAGTTTCATGTACCCTCGGATTCATCATTTTGCTTCTTGTTCTATGGTGTTTGTATGTTGTTGTACGGAAAAGAATGATAAAGAAACGCAAAGAAAAATTCTTCAAACAAAATGGTGGTTTGTTGTTGCAACAAAGATTGTCTTCCGGAGAAGTTAGTGTTGACCAAGCTAAACTCTTCAGCTTAAGGGACTTGGAAAAGGCAACTGACCACTTTAACGTGAACAGAATTCTTGGGAAGGGAGGTCAAGGTACCGTTTACAAAGGCATGCTAGTAGATGGTAAAATTGTTGCAGTGAAGAAGTTTAAAGTTCAAGGGAATGTTGAAGAATTCATCAATGAATTTTTCATTCTTTCACAAATTAACCATAGAAATGTGGTTAAGTTGTTGGGGTGTTGTTTGGAGACACAAATTCCCTTGCTTGTTTATGAATTCATTCCTAATGGCAATCTCTTCGAATATCTGCACGGACAAAATGAAGATTTACCAATGACATGGGATATGCGCTTGAGAATTGCCATTGAAGTTGCAGGAGCTATATTTTACTTACACTCAGTTGCATCTCAACCCATTTATCATAGAGACATCAAATCAACAAATATACTGCTAGATGGAAAATATAGGGCAAAATTAGCGGATTTTGGAACTTCCAGAATAGTTTCTACTGAGGTCACTCACCTCACAACAGTAGTTCAAGGTACCTTTGGATATTTGGACCCTGAATATTTTCATACTAGTCAATTTACAGAAAAAAGTGATGTGTATAGCTTTGGAGTAGTTCTTGTTGAACTTTTAACCAATCAAAAACCAATATCCTCCATAAGACCCGAGGAAGCCAAGAGTTTAGCTTCATATTTTGTGCTCTCTATGGAGAAAAATAGTTTGTTTGACATTATTGACAAAAGGGTCATAAAAGAAGGGGAGCAAGAACATGTCATTGCAGTTGCCAATCTTGCATATAGGTGCTTAGAGTTGAATGGGAGAAAAAGACCAACTATGAAAGAAGTCACATTGGAATTGGAAAGGATTCGTAGATTGGATGTGAAGTCTGATGCACAACAAAACCATGAAGAAATTGAGCTCGCGGGAATTGATGTGCCTTGTATAGGATATTCTACATCAGATGCATTATCAAATGTAAGTAGCAGGGCATTCTTGTAGGTTAAGCCAATTCATACATTAAATAGTTGGTTATGAATTTTCTTGATTGTGAATTCACACGTGGGAAAGAAAATCATTTTCGGATTGGAGACAACATCCAAATACATAATTATTGTGGTTGAGAAATATTTGTAATTAAACACAACAGAGTATTAAGGCTGATGGTTCTCTTATATGATATCATGAAACTGTAGTTGACTTTTTTTCTTTTTCTTTTTTCTTTTAGAAAAAGTATGTGTTGACTGTTGTAGTTTCTCATCTGCCCATTGGATAAACATATCATGTTAATTAATTTATCAATATTTGATCATTTTTATAATTAAATTCATCGATTTTTTTTATTTCATGTTTTAATATAACATATTGATGAATTATATGATTTAATGTAATAAATTAATAGCTTTCAATACAATATTTGTGGAGAGGTGCATTGTAAGCTCAAATGGTCCACAAATGTCTAAAATCTCTAAACGTCTTATAAGTTGGTTCTTTCAATTATTTAACTAATGAAAAGTTTATTACGATCATATAGAACATAAAATAATACCAAAATTTGATGAATTTAGGTATAAAAATTATTTTAAAAAAATAGATTAACTAAATAACATGTGGTATTTACCCTATAAGATAGATAAGAAACCAATTAAAGGATATCTTATTATTAATTTGTTCTACTATTTCGGCTTGAGAGTGAGGGTGTGTTCTACTAATGCGGCTTGTGAGATTTAAGTCAAATATGTGTACGGAAGCAAACACAAGAATTAGCCGAACTGGGATTAATTGAATAGCTCAGCTAATGTATTGGGCAAAAAAATTGCTGATCACAAAGTATAAGGAAATTATGCTAAAGATCATGAAAAAGATCATGAAAAATATGGTTAAAATAAAAGTATGTTTCTTTTAGAAAAATAAGTGTTAAAATATAACATAAAAGAAATTATTTAAAGAAAATAAGTTAAAAATATCACTTTTTTTAAGTTAGCAATGCTCAACTTTAAAAAAAAAAAGGTGAAAGTAAATCTAACTTTTAGTAAAAGTACCCTAATGATGCAACATCAAACTATTAAAAAAAGGCTCAACCAAAAGAATTGAAGTAAAAAAAAAGTGCTTTAAAAAAAAAGCATATCCAAACGGGCCTCTAGTTATAGAAAGAAAGTGCTTGGAAGGTAAATCTATTATCTATTTATAATATATAATTTTTTATGTAAACTCTTTTTATTATGCCACATCAGACTATTTGCCATGTTGGCAACATTTTAATGAATTCCTATTGTTGATGCCCAATTCAAGTTAGTTTATCTCATATCAATTCTCTAATCCACTTCCACTCTATGTAATTCTCCTCTCATGCCCCTTTTTTGTAACCCCTTCATCCCCAATCCACATCCCCCTTCTCAATACCATCATTCTCTTCCCCATTCCCTAATCCATATCCTCTTTTTTAATATGTTTCTCACTCGTCATTGCTCATTCTACCATTTCTTAGATCACTTGCATTAAAATTTGATTTTGTTGCCGTTGTTCGAGCTCCTACTCGTTGCCACACATTGAGATTTGCTTTGCTTCCATTGGATGTCATGTGACTTTGGGCTCCTCCACGTGCCACCGCTCGAGATATGTCTAGTTGTCGTCAACATGAAGGTCGTGTGGTGCAAGGGAGTGATGTTTGATCTCCACCACGTCATGCTGCCACGTAGCCTCCACGTGATGAAAAACCTCCACCTTTTGGGCTTCCACCACTATGGCCAGATTCAACTTAATGCAATATCGGATTAAATTAATCTGAATTTTCTGATTCTTAATTACCTTGGGTGTATGAAGAAAGTCAAATATCATAGACAATAATCCATGGGATTATTAGAACCTTAAATTGTATCATTGGTATTGAATTTCATTCTTACTAATTTATCTGCCTTAATATTTCATGTGTTGAATCATTTTTTATTTATAAAGTATCCTCTGTGTTTTAGGGGTATAACTAAAAAGCAGATATTGAAATATATGGGGGCAAATATAAGTTTATCCCCTTCAAAGGTTAAGAAATTTTTAGAGGCCTTTTTGTTTCCTATAAATATTTGTAGCACCACCAAAAAGTTGGTTTTACTTATGTAAGTCACTGTGAAGTTCTCTCATCAAAACCTCACCAAATATTATTAATCTAATCCTTATTGACTTTATAAAGTAAAAGGGCTTTCATTGGAAAAGTTTTGATGCTTTTCTTTTGAAAATTTTAAAATTTTGATGTAATAGGCCTTATGTAAGTCACTATTCTCAAAGGTGTCGTTCCTAAGATGTGTTACCAGCGAATATATCTGTCGCTAATTATTGGTGCTTAATATATCTGGCGGATACTAGTTACCAATGATCATTATCGGTGAATAGTATCCAACGTAGAATCTGCCAAAACCTAAATAATCTGCCAATAATTCATATATATCCACCCAAAAATTCGTTAGTTAGTAGTGTTTTTTTAGTAGAGATTGTATCATTTCTCTATATTTTGTCGAGAGAACATTCCACTTGCTTTAGCATCAACATCCTCTTTTAACACCCCTCTCTCTCTCTCTCTCAACTTGAACCGGAAATAACTTCCTTTAGCTACTCCTTGTAGGGTGTGCCAAATAGTTAGTTAGACATCAGTCTTATGTTTAGGTTTAGACATCTAGAGCATAAAGTTTGTAGGATTAATATATGTGAATGAGTAACAATCTTAGGATAAACTTTAATTATATTAAGAATTAAGTAGACTTAACCTCAAAATCTAACTTAAATGAAAGGTGTGCCCAACTCTTAAAAAGTTATTTATGTCTTATTTATAAGTAATGTGAGACTCAAATAACTCATCTCTTCAAGACTCTTAAGCTTTCTCCAACTATCCAAAGGGGAAAAAAAACAAAGGGCATTACTCCTACACCTATATCTTAATAACACTTTAAAAAGCTCAACCATAATGGGACCGTCTCTCTTCTTCCACCTCACATGTAGCTGTATCCCATTTGTATGGAGAGCCACCAGCCTTTATGAACTTCGCCTCTGTCCTCTGGTGCCTTTTGGGTTTATCTCATTTATGATGCTGAGCTAGCTATTGCAATTTCTGAAGAGACGATACGTGATTAATCTATTCTTCCTATATTCTCTTAATTAAATTAAAAAGGTAACATAATCATTTCACAGTTTACTTTTCTCAGAAAAGTATGAGCAATAATACATTGCATGATGTGAGTTTACCTTTAATAATAATAAAGCACTATAATGCATTGCACGATGTGAGTTTTCCTGTAATAAAATATTAGAAAGGAGGGAAGAGATGCGTAAAAAGATGTAGCAAAGGCAACTTAAAAGAAACAAAGAAAGCTAAACAAGAAAAAAGGAACGTTTTGTGTTCTCACTTCTCATATCGAAAACACCACGAAATTACATTAGTGACCAGGGAAACACAACCCATTTGGATAAGCTTTTGGAAAGAGTACTTTAGAAATAGAATTAGAAGCAGAAATAACAGTAGAAGTGTAGAGTTATCCAAGTTTGAACTTAATTGTATAGAAATATGCCACCATGCGTCTTATATTTTTGTGAGTACGGTGGTCTTGAGATTTTTTATTTTAGTTATTATCATAAGTACATTATTTAAATTTTTTTTGTTGAAATCAGCTGTAGTTAAATTATTTAAATGTGATAAATATAAGAATACTTTAATTTTTCTAGTCAAATTACAAGTAACACAAAATTACTTTTTAAATATTTTAATTGGCCATTTTATAAAATGTTTAATGATGAATTTATAAATGCATCTCCTCACACAAAAGTCATTTGAGTTAAAGTGTGGTCAATACATAGGCACACCTATCTTTTAAAATTCACCTTCCTTTTTATTTGTAATAGAGAGTAAAAATGATTAAACTCTAGAATGTAATCATAAATACTCTAATATTATGTCAATAATCAAATCTCACACACATAAAGTAAATATTTTTATAAGTATTTAGAATTTAAAAACATGTCATAACCCTAGTGAGATACTGATGTCTACCCCCACCTAAATTTTTAAGAATAAAAAAAAATCTCACACAAAAATGGGAGCATACATACACATGTTCATTCAAATCTCTAATTTTCACAACAGTACAAGGTTGGTCAAAAGATTAGTAAGTTCGTTCTATTTTTTAAAAGAGTCTTAACATAAATTTTGAGGGCGACCACCGCACTACCTCACATTCAACCACTCAAAATCAGTGCAAGAAAATGGATATTCCATTTCCACGAAGTCACCGCAAGTCCACAAGTCTCCGACAGTACTTTACCTTTTAGTAAAGTTTGGTTCCATATAAGAAAAATACAAAAACAATTATCATAGAGTGTCGTGTCGTTTAGCTCCTAAAATAAAGAAGAAATAAATGATATTTGTCCCTTAAAACAAGATAGTTTGCATTTTTTTTTACATACAAATAGCACAATAATAAAGTAAATATACATCTCAGATTAAGATAAGACACACAACACCTACCACAAAAACTAGAAAGAAATTAATTATAGAATTGGCATGAGCAAACAATGTTTATGACAAGTAGAGAATAACACTAGTCTAGTATAAGTGTCTTTACTGTAAGATACACGACACCCACCTCAAAAGAGCTCCACAGTCCACACTCCTTAACTAAGCCACAATGGTTCTGCAATTCAAACTTCATATCATACTAATATCATGCTCCTTGCACATATTGGCATCTGCGCAAGACACACCTATAGCACAACCTGGATGTGTCTCAGAGTGTGGAGATTTCGACATCCCTTACCCTTTTGGAATGAACGAGCCAAAGTGCTACGCAGACAAGTGGTTCGAAATAGAGTGCAGAAACGTTTCAAGAAAAGAACGCCCGAAACCTTACCTCAAACACATAAATCTGGAGGTGCAATACTTTGATGTGGCATACAGCACGATCGATGTGATGAACCCAGTTTACCATTGGAACTGCAAAAAGCAGAGGAATTCTCCTCCGCAACAAGTCAGAGACCTAAGGGGAGGCCCCTACAAGTATTCCCAGCAAGCTAACAAGTTTGTGGCGGTTGGTTGCAACAACATTGCTCTGTTGATGTCAAATGGAACACAAGTTAGCGGCTGCGTCTCCATCTGCAACGGCGACGAAAAGGAGAACAATAATTCTGACCTTCAAGCCGATGATTGCAGCGGCAAGTACTGCTGCGTCACTTCCTTGCCTTCTTTCCTCACGGAATACAACGTCACGTTGGGAAGTATTGGTAAGAACCTCTAACTAAATGATGCTCAAATACGTAGTTTATATGTATTTCTTCAATTTCAACGCATTCTTCTCTCTCTCAACTGCTGATGCAACACAGATAAGAAGCACGTGAGCGGTAGTGATGAGTGCAGCTACGCGCTGATCTTGGTGGAAGACGTTTGGGGAAGATATGATGATCACCAGATTCGGGATTTTAGGGATTTGGAGTACGCTTATGTGATTCTTGAGTGGGAGATTGTGAACAAAAGTGTGAAGCGACCTTGGGATGGTAGCTGCTTCCCCAGTAATATTACATCACCGAGCAAGTACTCGGGTTGGAGATGTAACTGCAGCGAGGGATCCTATGGTAATCCCTACATTGAAGGAGGCTGCATCGGTATGATCCCTACTACTCAAAAATATTTACCATTGATTACATGGTGTTAGGATGAGAAATTTAAATAGTATATTTTCTTAAAAATATATAGTTGAATATTTTAAAAATTATTATTTTATTTAAAAAATTAGTTTTTTATTTCTTGTTGTATGTATTTGTAATAAGAGTATAAGATTACACTATTAAATTAGAGTTTAGTTGTTGTTCACCATCAATATAAAGCTTTTTACATGTTATCACACGATCAAATTTTGTTATGTAGACAAAAATAGTTAATTTTCTAACTTAATATTTATAAAGCCGTATATATAACATAATTTGATTAGATAATAATGTAAAATTTTTATGTCCATGGCCATTATACTCTTAAAACTTTTCCACTTTTATCAAAATTGATCAATGCTCCATTCCATTCCATCTCATGCTTTATTTTTGGTTAAATTTTCAAATATATATATATATATATATATATATATAACTTGATAAATGATATATATATGAGTCAAAAAGAAAAATAACTTGATAAGTCACATGACAGTTTCAGATATGGGGGCGGACTACGACCTGACCTACCACCACAATCGAGCAAAATGGGTTATAATAGGTACGCACAAACTAATCAATAATGCTAGTTATACATCTAATAATTTCTAACCAAGGAGGCCACTCCTTGTAGCTGTAACTATATGTATGAGAAACTTTTATATAGAGATTTTCTTTTTCTTTCTCTACCGTACATATCCACCATCAAATCATTTTTCACTTATATTTTTCTCTTTTTTAATTTAATTTTAAGGGCCAAGATGTTTTTGGGAGGAAGTAACTCTTCCTCTATGATTGTCTAGACAAAATAATCTCTTTTCTTTTTTATTTTTTTAATGTGCCAAATGTGTAGGAGTTTTCTCAAGCCTTGGATCCATCGTTTTTTTCCTTGGGTCATGGTGGTTGTATAAAGTTGTAAGGAAAAGAATAGTGAAGAAACGCAAAGAAAAATACTTCAAACAAAATGGAGGTTTGTTGTTAGAGCAAAAATTGTCTTCCGGTGAAGTTAATGTTGACAACGTTAAACACTTCAGCTTGAAGGATCTAGAGAAGGCCACCGATTACTTTAACATGAACAGAGTACTTGGGAAGGGTGGCCAAGGTACCGTCTACAAGGGCATGCTAATAGATGGGAAAATTGTGGCAGTGAAAATGTTTAGGGTGCAAGGAAAAGTTGAAGAATTTATCAATGAATTCGTCATTCTTTCACAAATTAAGCATAGAAATGTGGTCAAGTTGTTAGGATGTTGTTTGGAGACAAAAATTCCATTGCTTGTCTATGAATTCATTCCTAATGGTAATCTGTTCGAATATTTACATGACCAAAGTGAGGATTTACCAATGGCATGGGA
>QANU01001403.1:31785-51704 GCA_003254905.1 Nissolia schottii
TATATATATATATATACCGAATATAGAAAGTTAAAAATTAATAAACTAAACCAACAGATATTTCAAACACACTGGTAGATAGAAGACACTAGTGTATGTTAGAGAGAAAACGAAATAGTTTATCTAAGTTGTGTTCAAATGCTAAAGGCCCTTTGTATGTATAGCGAACTAGCCAAGAGAAAATGAAATAATTTATTTTAGTTGTCAGGTATTTTATGAATCTATGTGAGTTTTTCTAAAATCTTACATTGAAACTCAATAAGTCTTAATAATTACTAGATTATATACCCGCGCGATGCGCGGAGTGATTTAAATATTTATAATATAGAAAAAAAAGGAATATATTTATATTAAGTTAATTTTGACTAATAAAAACTTAAATGAGATATCCACAAAATACATACATATATCCTAATAATAATTGTACATCATATTTAATATTATATTGTTGTAACTCAGATACAATGAAAGTTTGACAACACTTGAGGAACAACATACATAATTATATAATCATAGTTCATTACACAAAGTTAAATACTAAACGTAGTATGTTTTAAGTCATAGCTATTTTTGGCACTGGAATGACTTGATCCAAACCTGGAAATCAAATAACACATAGTGAAATTATTTATATTTGGACCAAAAGACTTAACTACTAAAATAAATACACAAACAGTTTTCGTCACTAAGCAAATGCAAAACTTTCAAGTTTCACAACTATATCAACTACTAAAAGAATCATCAAGTTGACAAAGGTAAATTCCTCTCTTAAAACAAAAGAAAAACCAATGGAATGCTACCTCATTCTTATGCTTTGTTAGCAGCATCCTCTTTGAGTTTCCATTAATGTAAACTCATTACCTTGATTTTTTCCCAAAATTCCATTGTCTTCTTATACCTATATCTAAAAGGCTTTTCAATGGCTTCCATTTGAATGATGTTCAAATTGCCATTAACAGCAGTGTGTAACAAAAACAAAAGCAACATCAACTACTAAAATAAATACACAAACAGTTTTAGTCACTAAGCAAATGCAAAACTTTCAATTTCTACAACTATATCAATTACAAAAAGAATCATCAAGTTGACAAATGTAAATTCCTCTCTTAAAACAAAAGAAAAACCAATGAAATGCTACCTCATTCTTATGCTTTGGTAGCAGCATCCTCTTTGATTTTCCATTAATGTAAACTCTTTGGGAGAACAGAAAAGGATTCAAAACAAAAAAGTTAGAACAGAAAATCAAATGAACTAAATGAGCAGATAATTCTTTTTTAAAATATCTATATGAAAACAAAAGTGATTTATAATGACCGGATCTTACAAATTTAAAGATTAGATGCAAAAAGCATAATTCTTTTGACACTATTGCTTCTTTGGTTTGAATTTGTTAGTATGTGTTTTGTATATAAGTTTGACCTGTCCTGCTCTTCAATGTTACATTGTCTGCTTAAACCTATATCTAAAAGGCTTTTCAATGGTTTCCATTTGAATGATGTTCAAATTGCCATTAACTGCAGTGTGCAACAAAAACAAAAACAACATCAACTACTAAAATAAATACACAAACAGTTTTCGTCACTAAGCAAATGCAAAACTTACAAGTTTCACAACTATATCAACTACTAAAAGAATCATCAAGTTGACAAAGGTAAATTCCTCTCTTAAAACAAAAGAAAAACCAATGGAATGCTACCTCATTCTTATGCTTTGTTAGCAGCATCCTCTTTGAGTTTCCATTAATGTAAACTCATTACCTTGATTTTTTCCCAAAATTCCATTGTCTTCTTATACCTATATCTAAAAGGCTTTTCAATGGCTTCCATTTGAATGATGTTCAAATTGCCATTAACAGCAGTGTGTAACAAAAATAAAAACAACATCAACTACTAAAATAAATACACAAACAGTTTTAGTCACTAAGCAAATGCAAAACTTTCAATTTCTACAACTATATCAACTACAAAAAGAATCATCAAGTTGACAAATGTAAATTCCTCTCTTAAAACAAAAGAAATACCAATGAAATGCTACCTCATTCTTATGCTTTGGTAGCAGCATCCTCTTTGATTTTCCATTAATGTAAACTCTTTGGGAGAACAGAAAAGGATTCAAAACAAAAAAGTTAGAACAGAAAATCAAATGAACTAAATGAGCAGATAATTCTTTTTTAAAATATCTATATCAAAACAAAAGTGATTTATAATAACCGGATCTTACAAATTTAAAGATTAGATGAAAAAAAGCATAATTCTTTTGACACTATTGCTTCTTTGGTTTGAATTTGTTAGTATGTGTTTTGTATATAAGTTTGACTCGTCCTGCTCTTCAATGTTACATTGTCTGCTTATACCTATATCTAAAAGGCTTTTCAATGGTTTCCATTTGAATGATGTTCAAATTGCCATTAACTGCAGTGTGTAACAAAAACAAAAACAACATCAACTACTAAAATAAATACACAAACAGTTTTAGTCACTAAGCAAATGCAAAACTTTCAATTTGTACAACTATATCAACTACTAAAAGAATCATCAAGTTGACAAAGGTAAATTACTCTCTTAAACAAATTGATACTTAGCATGAGAATGTCGCTCTCTTCCCACGTGAGTTCTTCCTCCAGGTTATCAAATCCCTTCAGTATAATAAATCTAAATCGAAATTCGTCACCAAAATGAAAGAGTCTAGGAAAATCTAAAAAGAAAATGTAACANCCAATTGATACTTAGCATGACAATGTCGCTCTCTTCCCACGTGAGTTCTTCCTCCAGGTTATCAAATCCCTTCAGTATAATAAATCTAAATCGAAATTCATCACCAAAATGAGAGAGTCTAGGAAAATCTAAAAAGAAAATGTAACATTGTGTGTGTGCTTTCTGCTACATACTTCAAAGAAAAAATATAATATTTGTTAGTTCTCTGAGGATTTTTATCAAACATTTGGTGCTCATAAATCCTTCATTTTTTCTACTCCAAATTTGATATGCTAAAATGGATAGAACAATACTAAATTTCATTGCAAGGGTTCTAAGAAACATACCTATAGGGAAATGCAAATGTTACTACTGGACCCTCACATTTCATCAATGGAATCTTTAAGCTTTCTTAAATCAGTTTAACTACAATAATAATAATTATTTTATTGGAGAAAAATAAACTACCATACCCAAAGGTAGGCACTTTAAAAGCCCTCTAGCAACTATTATGGAGTAAATAAAAATTATCCCAATTGCCTTCATACCTATAGAGTAACCAAAACATTATCCCAATTGCCTTCATACCTATAGAGTAACCAAAACATCTCTTCCTTGATGAAATTTTATTGCTTCATACCTCAAATACCAGTAGCAAACAAACAAATGGAAGCAGAATCAGATCCCTCGAAAAGTCTCGTAGGGTGCAGAACCAAATTTGAAAACCGAATGGAAGCATGTGGGAATCTTTAAGCTTTCTTAAATCAGTTTAACTACAATAAATCATGTGCAGAACCAATAAGCTTTCTTAACTACAATAAGCTTTCATTAAGCATGTGCAGAACCAAATCAATGGAATCTTTAAGCTTTCTTAAATCAGTTTAACTACAATAATAATAATCATTTTATTGGAAAAAAGAAACTACCATACCTAAATGTAGGCACTTTAAAAGCCCTCTAGCAACTACTATGGAGTAAATAAAAATTATCCCAATTGCCTTCATACCTATAGAGTAGCCAAAACATCTCTTCCTTGATGAAATTGTATTGCTTCATACCTCAAATACCAGCAGCAAACAAACAAATGGAAGCAGAATCAAATCCCTCAAAAAGTATCGTAGGGTGCAGAACCAAATTTGAAAACCGAATAGAAGCATGTGGGAATCTTTAAGCTTTCTTAAATCAGTTTAACTACAATAAATCATGTGCAGAACCAATAAGCTTCTTAACTACAATAAGCTTTCATTAAGCATGTGCAGAACCAAATCAATGGAATCTTTAAGATTTCTTAAATCAATTAAACTACAATAATAATAATCATTTTATTGGAGAAAAAGAAACTACCATACCCAAAGGTAGGCACTTTAAAAGCCCTCTAGCAACTATTATGGTGTAAATAAAAATTATCCCAATTGCATTCATACCTATAGAGTAGCCAAAACATCTCTTCGTTGATGAAATTTTATTGCTTCATACCTCAAATACCAGCAGCAAACAAACAAATGGAAGCAGAATCAGATCCCTCAAAAATTCTTCTTTGCTGGCACAGAATCAGATCTTCTTCGCTGCCACATGTTCACCTTCACCTTCGTCGTTGTGTGGGTTGTCTTGAGAGAAGACCCAATAGAATATTGAGAGAAAGAGAGTCTTGAGAGACTCAGAGCGTGTGTGAGTGACCTCAACTACACAGGCGGCTTCAGCGTGGCAGACGGGTGACGCTACCAACAGTGGCGCCTCGGTAACGGCGACCGGCGAGGGAACCCGCAGGTGGGTGGCTGCTGGCACGACGGGCATGTCGAAGGAGCGAGAAACCGTGGTGGTGGGGAAGATGACGCAGCGCGAGTGGGCCACCGCGAATCTTCAGGTGCTTCACGTTCGCCGGTGCTTCACGTTCGTCGCTGCGTGGGTTTTCTCAGAGAGAGTCTTGAGAGAGAGAGAGAGACGTGAGAGACTGAGAGAGAGAGAGAGAGAGAAATGCATATTTTGAAAACTGATACACAGGAACTACTGCATAGGTGCTGTGGGGGGTTANTCTTCTTCGCTACCACATGTTCACCTTCACGTTCGTCGTTGTGTGGGTTGTCTTGAGAGAAGTCCCAATAAAATATTGAGAGAAAGAGAGTCTTAAGAGACTCAGAGCGTGTGTGAGTGACCTCAACTACACAGGCGGCTTCAGCGTGGCAGACGGGTGACGCTACCAACAGTGGCGCCTCGGTAACGGCGACCGGCGAGGGAACCCGCAGGTGGGTGGCTGCTGGCACGACGGGCATGTCGAAGGAGCGAGAAACCGTGGTGGTGGGGAAGATGACGCAGCGCGAGTGGGCCACCGCGAATCTTCAGGTGCTTCACGTTCGCCGGTGCTTCACGTTCGTCGCTGCGTGGGTTTTCTCAGAGAGAGTCTTGAGAGAGAGAGAGAGACGTGAGAGACTGAGAGAGAGAGAGAGAGAGAAATGCATATTTTGAAAACTGATACACAGGAACTACTGCATAGGTGCTGTGGGGGGGGTTAAGCTTCCCTCGGAAGTCACAATCGTCACTGTTTACGCACGTGCTGCATCCGTGAGGCACATTTGGGCGGGAAAAAAATGATATAGATTAGTGTCACATGAGCTTTTATTAGGGGTGCCAAATGACAAAAAAAAAATTATTCAAATGGCAAAAACAAAGTCGAAATGGCAGAATCACTCCAAGATCTTCTTTTTATATATAATATTAGATTATATTCTTCCCAATCAAATCTCTATCGTGAAAAGGCTATTTATACTCTCACTTTCATGAAGACAATTAACGTGTGTCTCTGACACAAAAAAAATTTCTAAAAACCCTAGTCAACATAAATCCATATTAGCCAGCAAAGTCAACACCAAACTTCACTCCATAAGTCCATGCATATAATTAACGGAAGTGTGGTTTGCAAAATTTGTCAACATTTTTAAGAATTTGTGTTTGGGAATGACAAATTTCTACATTTAGTTAGCAAAATAAAAAAATAATCCTAAGAAAATTATATTCTTAAGAATCATAAAAGCCTCACTTTCTCTCATAATTTTCAATCTCAATCTTCACTATAGGAATCAAACACTCCCATGGAAAGGGAATGCTTGTACAATTGTAAATAGACAAATTTAGCCTTATTGAAAACTAATAACTCAATTTTATCCTCCCACAATACTAATAACAATAAATAATAATATTTTTGGGAGTTGAAAAAATAATTAATATTAAATAATAATAATAATAAATAATCAATAATAATAATGATTAAATAATAATAAATAATTAATAATTAATAATAAATAGGATAATAATAATTAATAATAAAGATAATAATAGTATTAATAAATAAAAATAATAAATAATTTTATGGGAGTTGATAAAATAATTAATATTAAATAATAATAAGTAATAATAATAATTAATAATTATTAATAATAAATATTAAATAATTAATAATAGTATTAGTAATAATAAATAATTAATATTAAATATTCAATAATAATATTACTAAATAATTACTTAATATTAATAAATAACTAATATTAAGTAAATGTAAATTATATTTAAATAGGGATTTAATGTGTGTAATGGTCAATATTTTTTTTTTCATTTGTTAGGGATATTTTTGGTAAAAAAAAATTTTTAAGAATATTAGTATTGTCAACCAAACATATGAATGATTCATTGTTAGGAATATTTTGCAAGATTCCCATAAATTTAATGAGTGAACTAAACTCATTTAAAAAAAGTCATTATTGAAAGTAACATTCTCAAAAATGTTATTCATAAAAATGTTAATTTCACAAACCACACACCACTAGCAACATCTCCACCAATGTGAAAACAAGATCTCGGTTCCATTTTTTGCTCTACACAATCTCATACCCAACTTGTGAACACCATTGGGGTTGCAATAGAAAGTGGAACATTGCCTGGTGCTTGAAGGACCAATGCCAACTCTTCTAACACCAATATTTGATCAGACAATGATATCTTTTTTGTTACAGCCACTTTATTTTAAAAATTGGATAATGTTATGTGTACAATATATTTATGAATAATAAAAGGTAACTATTTCACAAAAGCATGGTTCTACTATGGAGAGAAAAAATGTAACTACAGTGATACTCATACTTTTGTGAAAGAATTATCTCTTATTGTTTACAAATGTGTTATATACATAACATTCTTCTTAAAAATTATGTAGAGTCACTTATAGATTAAAGTTGATCTATTTTATTATAGTGTCATTCTTCAGATATTTTTACTTTTTATAACGTGTAGATTATAGTGTTGATGTGGCAAATTGTGGGGATTAAAAGTGAGATTTGAGATGAAGATAATGTTGGAGATGTTCTAACACCTAGATATGTGTTTAGCCAAAATTTACCTCTGAACGGTTGAACATTGAATTACGTCGACAGTCGATAATTAAGCACATGGACGTAGAGGAATTGAGCACACACTCAGCAGTTGGTCACGTGAAGGCTACAACAGTTTGATTCTAACGGAAATGTTGACATTCATGTGATACCAATACCATGCGAATTTGACGTAAGTGGCAATTATTACTAGGGAAAGGATCGCTAATGATAAGAGTGGGCATAGTTACTAGACATTTCAAAAAATGGATATTGGCGCCAAGATTCATAGTAACAATCAAGGGAGAGGCAATTGCTGGTGCTCAAATTTTTAATAATCGTTAGGCACGGCTTGTCTAAAAATAAGCGTAGACTCTCCACGTTGTAAGAAATCTCTAAACACCCCATCGTCGTGTTGACAATGTGAAGTATATGTCTGAGGAATATTAAGCATGTACATTTCCATGAACTCACTTCGTTAGTTTCCTCCCTTCACTGTCATTTTATTTTACGAAAAATGCTTGATGTACACCTTAAAACATGTCATTTATTATTACTCACATATATTATATTAACTTTTGTATTTCTCTTTCTCATCTCTTTCATGCGCACTTTTTTTTTTTTGGTATTCTTTCTCTTCCTCCACATTCGTCCTCCTCCTCCTTCTCCTCTCAGATGACTCTGGTTTTTTTTTTTTTTTATATTCTTTCTCTTCTTCCACACTCTTCCTTCTCCTCCTCTCACTTGATTCTGTTTTTTTTCTTCGTATTCTATCTCTTCCTCCACACTCATCATCCTCCTCTTCCTCTCCTCCTCCTCCTCCTTGACTGGCCTGGCACTCACTTCCCTGCTATTTGCTCTCACTCCAACGCAGCTCGCACCTTGTTCGTGAAACCCTCATCTCTATTGTCCATCATCTCCATCGTAACAGTGCGCCGTCAACTTCATTTTCTTCATCAACATCCATTGATTGCTCATGGTTTTTCAGCATTCTTGTTCGTTTTTCATGTTGTTTATCAACATTCATGTTCGTTTTTCATGTTGTTAATGTTTGTGCACCCATGTTGTTAATGTTTGGGCACCTACATTGTTAAAGTTTGTGCACTGAAATTGCTCACAGTATAATATGTGTTTTCATATTGTTAATGTTTGTGCACTCGTGTTATTAATGTTTGTGCGCCTGTGTTGGTAAAGTTTGTGCACTGAAATTGTTGGCAGTATAATATGTTTTTCATGTTGTCAATGTTTTTGCATCTGTGTTGTTGATGTTGTGCACTTACATTGTTAAAGTTTGTGCACTATTGTTTTAAAAGTTTGTCCATTGAAATTGTTCATAGGATAATATGTTGTCAATGTTTGTGCACTCATGTTGTTAATGTTTGTCCAGTAGTGTGACTAGTGTTTTTTGCACGTGAATGAAAACTGAGAAGTGTAAACAATTATGTGAATCGTGTGTGCACGAGTGTTTAAGCGGGGAGCGGGGATCGTGCAAGAGATTTGTGGTTGGGGAGGTTGGTAATTGGCCCAAATGTATTTAATGCGTGGGTGGTAATATGACGGCAACTTTTAAGGTGTATATGTAGTAGTTCTCTTATTTTATTCACTTTATTGGCAATATATTATGGTGGTTTCTTCCGTTTGCGGGATAAAAACTTTTTTCACTAATTTTTAAAATAAAATTTATCAAAATTTGTCATTATTTCATGTTCCGTGTGATATTAACAAACATTTTACTTGCCAAATCGATAAAAGAGTTAACTTATAATAAGTACAAAGATTTGTAAATCATTTGAGCTTGTGACATATTTCTCTACAAATATTGTATTAAAAAGTATTAATTTATCACAAAAAATTATATGACACATCAATATATCATATTAGATCATGAAATAATAATAAAAATTGATGAGTTTAAAAATAATAAAATAAATTGATGAGATTAATTTTAAAAATTGTTAAAAATAAATAAATTAGTGAAAAAAGGTATTTACCTCACAAAGTAGTAGACAAACCACCATATATTATATGCAGTAATATAATATTATTTTGAGTAATACTTGGGCCTCCTAACTCGTTTTCCCAAACTTCGTCCTAATTATTAATCGAGGTGAAAAGTGAATACATTTTATGTATAAATTTTTTTTAAAAGAAAAAAACATTCATTTTTTTGACCATTTAGTAATTAGAAGAAAATTTAAAAGTATGATTTAGGAGGTTCAAACATTATTCTATTTTATTTCCATCTTCTTCCTTGCTTCTTCTCTTAGTTTATTTCTTTACTTAAACATCGAACACCACAGGATATACACACACCAATGGAAGAGAGGAAAAATAAGGAGATAGATCTTAGCAAATGAGCAGAGGCAGAAGTGGGAGATCCAGAAGCTTGAGGAAGACAAAGAGAGTATTGTGAGACATATAGAGGACCAAGCGAGATTGCGAGCGGTTGACATGCATGCAGTTAAAAGCTTGGCTCAAGAGGAAAGATCTATAGTGTCAGCAACTATCTAGAGAGAAGCACGACAACTTGGGTGATAGGAATTAATACCAAGTATTTCCATGCTATAGTGGTAGGGAAGAAGATATGAGTAACCAGATCAACCTTCTAAGAATGAGAAACAGAGTCATAAGGAATCTGAATGTAATCAGGAAAAAAATAAAATAGTTCTTTAGGAACTTTATACTCAGGAACCTGTATAACACTGGGTTCCTCCCCCGGATCAGTGCGTCACAGGCTCCAGCTCTTGAAATTAGACCCACCAAGGAAGAGATACAAGATGATGTTTGGTCCTGTGATACGACAGGTTCAACTTCAAATTCTTTAAGCAATTTTGGCATCTTATCGGGAATGAGGTTACTGAGTTCGTTATGAGATTCTTTGACACTGGGACATTCCCAATATAAATTCACACTGCTTGGGTAGCTCTCAACCGCAAGTTTGACGGGGCGGATGAAATCAAAGACTTCTGTCCGATAAGCATGGTGGGGTGCTTATACAAGATCATAGCAAAGCTCATTGAAAAATAATTAATTTATATTTTTTGATGTTTGAATTTTGGTTTGGATAAAAAGTAAAATTTTTTAAATCTCATCCAAATCTGGGATACGTTTCGATATCCAAATCGCATTAGGATTGCGTTATATCCGATGGATGCAATCCTTTTCGCGGCAAACCTTTTGAACACATTTCTTTTTCTCTCTAGGGCTATTGTTTCGCCTTTCTAATTGAACCAAGACATTGTTAATTTATCTTGGGTTAAATATGTTTTTAGTTTCTATAAACTTAAAATTTATGTGTTTGGTCTTTGAAATTTTTTTCGTGAATTTTTTTTATTGGTTTTAGTCCCTGTTATGAAGGAAACGTTAAGTGCTGACATGACCGTTAAATATGGCACGTGGCACCATCAACTGTGTCATGTGACATGTCACGTGTGGTGCCACGTGACACATGGTCATATCAGCACTTAATGCTTTGAAACAGTGGTATTTTAGTAATATATTTTGGTAACCGGGGTATTATAGTAAAAAAACTCGTCTAAACATTAAAAACTTGCTAACTGTCTACTAAATCTTTTATATATTCTTCTTAATTATGAACAATGTTTGAAAGACTTAATAAATTAACTTACAAATTAATTTTTTAATTAATTTTTTTGGACAAAAATTATTCGCTGAAACGTGAAACCGATTACAAGAACAAATTCCAAATGGTAAAAGATGCAAAAGAAAGATGAGGGATTCCCAAACATAATAACTAGACTAACAGATGAAGAAAATTAAAGAACTCAAGAGCGATAAAACCTAGAGTCTCCAATCAAATAACTAGTAGTTATCAATTGCATAGCTACTAAACATTACTTGACATTTTTATAAACAAGATAAGAAAAAAAAATTAGGTGTCATTTATAAGAATAAATAAGTTTCTCAATCATTTTTCTCTTAAGTTTTTAACAAAATACAATTACAGTTCTACTACATGTACACTCATATTCCATACACCATACATACACCTGTATAATAATATTGTGGGTCCCCAAAATAACCACCTCATCCATTCTCTTTCCCACTCGTGCCTCAAAAACACGCGTATATCAAAACTTTTTCGTTTCCACTTTCTTCCGTTTTCTCTCTTCACTCTCGTTGCTCTCATCCTTAGCTTTAAATATACAGGATTTGACTTTCAATCTCTTTAATTTCTCTATGATGATGAGCTTGCAGCTATAACTATTTATATAAAAGCATATCTAGGATTTGTTAGAGCGATGAGTGATTGAAAGAAGAAAGAAACTAAGATCAAAAGAAGGACCTGAAAGCATACCTGAACTCGCTTAGCGATGTGTCTTAGATAGAAGCTTGCTTAGGGGTGAAGTAACTTAAGATTGAAGCAATCTCAACCGCCCTGCTATCCGCTTAGCGCTCTAACAGATAATGTCAGAGCCCCTTTTCAGAACTGAAAAATCTTCATGGCAAAGAAAGCAGACCGCTCAACGAGGCCCTACATCCGCTCAGTGGACCCTCTGAAATTTGCATATAAAAGGGCACGAGCAATCCACTTCAGAAGGCATTCATTCCATTCTTCATAGAGCACGAGCCAAGAACAGAAAAGAAAGCTTAGGAACCAGAGAGTTTGTCCCAAGGAGCACAGGGAAGATATTTTGAGGATCATTGCTCGCCATGGGGTGGAAACGCTGCCCCGTCGTCCACCGATTGTCTTTCTTTCCTTGGTGATTTAGTAAGCCTGTAATCTATCCATGGCTATGGATTGCTAACTTTCCTATTGTTGGGATTTGACGAGTTGTATTGCTTGAACGTATCCGTCTTAACTTTCTTATATATGAATCTATGATATTCCATGATTTCAATGAATTGATCTTACGCTTAATGCTTGTTCTAGTTTAGCTATCTAAATCTTGTTTTGAAACTTGATTGTTGTGAGTGAAAATTGCATCATTAAGTTGGAATAAAATCAATGTTTTAACTTAGTTATCCTAAGTATGAATCTAAACTTGATTGTCTGTGTATGAAAATTGCATTCGTTAAGTTGGAACTAGATCAAATCATCTAATATGCCTAATTGCTAGAATTAGAATTGAGAATTAGTCGCTTTAACACCTAGAATAATGTCCGTTTGCTTTGTTAAATTATGCAAGATATTGGCAAAATAACATTGAGAATCAAGTAATCTTAACACGCTAGATATAGATGATGGAAGATAAGAGCTGTTGGTGATGAAATCAAGAATTCGTAGATCATATTTATAAGGTTATTAGATATGTAGAATTAATATTATAATTCAAATCCTGACAACACTTTCTTAACTATTTACAACTCAGCTCACTTTACTGCTTATGTTACTATTTGACATCTTTACAAATTTCTCACACAAATGATAAATCAACCATTTACTGCTTAAATAACAAGAATCTAAGAATGACATTGGATTACCAGTCCCAAAGGACGACAACCCTTCCGTTGTACTGCAATTGAATCCCTTGAGGATTTGAAAGCAAAACAGTAGATAGGAAAAAACAAAGAGAGGGTGCTAAAGCTTTCAACAACTTATACCCATTTAAAGTTTGCACACTTCTACAATACATCAGATTCTGCATTTTTATGCATTTGTGACAAACACATAATGCTTATAGCACACCATCTAATGTTTATTCACGACAATATGTAAAAAATTGTGTCAAAATATTTATAATATTTATGCATTAATTGTTGAAAGGTTGAGAATGTGCGAAAATGCACATCCTTTTTCTCAACAAAGACAGAACTTGTGGCATGTGGATAATGTTTGTGTATATGCCCATTTAAAGTTTGCACACTTCTACAATACATCAAATTCTGCATTTTTATTTGTGACAAACACGTAATGTTTATATCACACCATCTAATGTTTATTCATGACAATATGTAAAAAAAATTGTGTCAAAATGTTTATAATATTTATGCATTAATTGTTGAAAGTTTGAGAATGTGTCAAAATGCATATCCTCTTCCTCAACAAAGACAGAACCTGTGCATAATGTTTGCGCATACCCCATATAATGTTTGCACTTACACACATTTAAAGTTTGCACATTCCATTTTCTGTCATATGCATGTCAGTGATGAATGTGCATTAGAATGTATAAAGCTTCAGTACACAAGAATTTCACAGAGACGTCAAAGAGCAAAACTCTCCATGGAAATCAAAGAAAAAAAACATGAAAACAATGATGACGATGATGATAAACATAACAGAAAATTGAATAACGATGATGAGAGGATAATCAAAGAAAGGATGACGATGATGAGAGGATGAGAGAATGACGAGGATGACGATGATAATCATAACAGAACAAGGATGAGAGGTTGAAGACGATGAATGAAAACGATGACGACAACAAGTTTGGGATTAGGGCGCGCGCAGTGTGTACAATTATACTATATACGTATAATGATCATTAATTGCGTATAAAATTGTATAAAATAGTGGCATATGTGCATGTGTATGATTTAGGGATGTACACAGAGCATTTTCGATACAATTAAATGCATTTTAAGTTTTTGAAACATTAAATAGTACCCCTTTCATCCCATAAATGTCACATATTTTTTTAGCTTATATGCAAATAAATTAATTTATGAATGTACCTAAAAAGTAAAAAAGGACATTTAATGTGAAACAAAATGAGTATTTTTATTTAATGTTAGGAAGGATGTGTTTTGTAAAGCTGTAAAATTAAATTTATTTTAATAATCACTTTTTTTTATACAATTGATTATATGATAATCAATTTATATTTGGATACTTTAATTAAAATGTGTTTTCAAAATAATATGTTTTGTTCAGATTAATTGTATGAAAAAAATTACTTTTGTACGATAAAATTAAAGAAAAAAGATATGAAACAATTATTTATGTTATATAATTGATAGTTTAGATTAATTGAGTATAAGTATGAAAAAAATAATATTTTAATCATAAATGCAAAAAAAAAAAAATCTTGCATAATGTCCAACTTTTAAACTTAAGCTTATTTTCACAAAACAATTTTTTTATTCTTCTTACAAAATAACTTTAATTATTTTTTTTTATCTTTTACCCAAACAACTTTAATTATTTGGAAACAACTTTTCATTAAAAAGAAAAGAAGTTATTTGTCCAAGAACCCAAACCCACACTAGTAGCTAGGGAATTTGTACCAAAAACAATGAAAAATTTTAAAATATTTGGCAAGTGAATAATATGTAACATTCATTCGTTGTTACCGTGCACAATTTGAAATTTGAATACTTTATTTATTTATTTATTTATTTTTATCAAAAACCTCAATTTTATTAGTATAAATTCTCACTTCGTCCATTTTATCCCTAAAAAAATTATTAATCAAAATCGTTACTATAAAATATAAAAATTAGTTAAATTGACTAAAATAAAAATCTATTACGACGAAATTGGAGCTTTTACCCTTTATCTTATTACCGAGAATCAAAATAATTAATCAAACCATAAAATAGAAGTTAGTTTCAAATTCCTAAAATTTCATATGGACGAGGTGATCCTTAAAACGACACGTCGTATTGGGCACCACTAAACCATTAAAACTGAAAAATCTTAACAGTCAAAGTAGCAACGGTTATGTGTTGTTGCAAGGTTAACACCTCAGAAAACACTTAAAAAGCCTTCTTTCTAAGCACAACTCAAGGATCAACACACACACACACACACTCTCTCTCTCTCTCTCCCCTAAACAACAAAGCTTAAAACTACCCCACAAATTCTCCGATGTTTTCCTGCAGTTTTTCTGCTATGTGCGTTTTCCTTCCGGGTCAGCAATGCTGTTGCTGCTGCCACGTGGCTCAAACACGCGTTGCTCACTACCCCATTTGAGTGTTTTTATCCATGTTTGGATCATCGTTTTGCAATGTTAAATATGTTTGCTTTGAGAGAGAAGAATCACTGTCACAATGGATGAATTCGACGAACCTAAGTTCGTGTTGCCAACCAACTGGGTAGATAATCCTCAAACCAAGGTAAAGAAAAAGAAAACTATTTTTTTTTTTTTTTGTTTTTCAACCATTTGAGCTTGGAAATTTTTTTCACTTAGTTACTGGGTCTGCTTGAATTTTGATGATCTTTGTAATTAAGATGTGGAGTGGGGTGGGGGGTTGGGGGGTAAAAACAAAAAAATTGATTTTGATTACTTTATTCTGTGTTTTGCTTGGTTGTTTTTTCATCTTTCATTTGCTGAATCTTTGAGAAATGGGTTTAGGGTATTTGTTATTAACGCATCAGGGTAAAACCAATTGTGAAACAGCAGAGAAATTACGTGCGGTAAAGGAGAAACCAGTTGATCTTGGTGCCATTCAAACTGCAGCAATGGAAATTGTTCCCAATAAAGCGAGGGTAGTTTTCTCTTTCTCTCTCTCTCTCTCTTGCTTTTTTGCTTGTTTTCTTGTTTGTTTTCTTTCTTTCTTTCTTGTTTTCTTGCTTACTTTATTTCTCTCTCTTGCTTTGGGTCTATGTTTTGATTACCTATCTGGTTCCACTGTCTCAATTGACATTTTCTTTACAGTGGTATTGAAATTTCGTTTCAGTAGTAGTTTCAAGGCGACACATAGCTTTAAAGTTCTTGGTATTCTGATTTCTGAATCAGATGGTTGGTCTCTGATGAGGGGCTTAATCACTTAGCTATTTCCAGAGGCTACTTTTCTTCTCTCACAGAATGTTGTGGTTTTTCATATTTTTTTATATAAACAAAACGAGAAGTTTACAGAGCCGTGTGTGTGTGTGTGTGTAAGATTACAATCATTGTTCTTAGCACTGAAACGGAGTAAACTCTGGGCAGTTATATAACGATACCCATTCTCATATTTTCCTTCTTTTATTTTATAAGTTTCTAGGATCTTCCATTTTCCATGCATGCTTTAAGGGAGTTGCTAATCTCGAGTCGTGTACTATATGTGTGCATGAATTTCGTGCATCAACGCCTGCCATTTCACTACTATAAGTTCCTCGATTTCTTTGTGATGAAGGCTTGTTTTTATTTGTTTAAGTGCTACATGCATCAAATTATTATACCTTTTAGAGAACGATAACTTTCATTTTATGATTGCAGTGTTACACAACCAGGACACATCAGCTACATTCTGTTACAGGGAGGGGGTGTGTTGCTTCATAGATCCACCTCCTAATGAAACTCCTTTTAAAGATGTGAGAACTTATTTGTTTTTTCTCAATATTGTTGAATCATTTTCTTTGTGCACAAGCAGGATAACAATTAGCATTAGTGGTGTATGTAAATTTATTTTACACTCCTTGGTTGTAATTATTTTCTAACTGTTTTTGGCTTGAAATACTTGTGGAATATTAAATGCGATGTGTCATTATTTTGGATTTGATTTTCTCTTGTTCTGTAGTAGTGCTCCTTTGGAAAAAGGAGAGAAAGGAAACTCGAGTTTTAGGATTGAAAATCAATTTGTCTTAATACTTATAAGCTTTTAGGTGAAGTGCTATCGGATTTGTTGACAAATAGCTCTAGATTTTGGTTCTTATTACTTTAAATTTCGAAACAAAAACTTTATTAATAGAAATTTAAGAAAATTTACGCATAGGTATGATATGACAGCGACATGCATTTATCTCATACCAAACTACTAGGAGAAGTGATGATGATCGATGAGTTTACTAATACCAAATGTTTTGAATGAAAGTTTGTTTGCAATGACCTCAATAGGTTATAGTATGAAGGCACAAGCTGATTAAATTTGTATCTTTGAATATGCGAGTTTTCTACTTGTAAATCTTATAGGCAATTGCTTAATGAGTGTGCGAATATAAGTGACTACTCTCAATTGTCAATTTGTTTAAGTTATATATCAAGTTCCTCGAAGTCTTTTTGGTGGAAGGAGGTCCTTGACGATCCATTCTTAGAAGACTTGATTTTGATTTGTGTGGATAACTGGTACATGTTGTAGGTAATTATATTTCTAAATAAAAGTGCAAGTTTTCTCTTTGTGGTTTGTAGGGTAAAACCAATTGTGAAACAGCAGAGAAATTATGTGCGGTAAAGGAGAAACCAGTTGATCTTGATGCTATTCAAACTGCAGCAATGGAAATTGTTCCCAATAAAGCGAGGTAGTTTTTTCTTTCTATCTCTCTCTTTCTTGCTTTCTTGCTCTCTCTCCCTCTCTTGCATGCTTTCTTTCTTTCTTGTTTTCTCTCTCTCTCTCTTTTTCTTTCTTTCTTTCTTTCTTTCTTTCTTTTTTTCTTTCTTTCTTGCTTGCATGCTTTCTTTGTCTCTCTCTTTCTTTCTTTTTCTCTATTTCTTTCTTTCTTTCTTGTTTTGCTTTCTTGCTTGCTTTCTTTTTTTTCTTTCTTTCTTTCTTTCTTTCTTTGTTGCTTTGTTTTCTTGCTTTCTTGCTTTCTCTCTTTCTTTCCTTCTTTCTCTTGCTCTCTCTCTATCTCTTGCTTTCTTTCTTTCTTTCTTTCTTTCTTTCCTTCTTTTCTTTTTTTCTTTCCTTCCTTCTTGCTTGCTTTTATATCTCTCTCTTTCTTGCTTGCTTGCTTTCTTTTTCTTTCTTCCTTCTTTCTTTCTTTCTTCCTTTTTTCTTGCTTGCTTTCTTTCTTTCTTTCCTTCTTTCTCTCTCTCTCTCTTTCTTTCCAGCTTTCTTGCTTGCTTTCTTTCCTGTTTTCTTGCTTTTTTTCTTTCTCTCTTGCTTGCTTTCTTTCTTTCTTTCTTTGCTTGCTTAATTGCTTTTTTTCCTTCTCTCTTTCTTGCTTTCTTGATTTTTTTTTCTTTCTTACCTCTCTCTCTCTTTCTCTTTCTCTCTTTCCCCCTCTCTTTCTTTTTCTCTCTTTCTCACTTTCTTTCTCTCTTGCTCTCTTCTTTCTTGCTTTCTTTCTTTTCTTTCTTTCTTGTTTGCTTTCTTTTTCCTATTTTCTTTCTTGCTTTCTTGCTTTCTTGCTTGCTTTCTTTCTTTCTTTCTTTATTTCTCTCTCTCTCTCCTGCTTTCTCTCTTTCTCTTTTTCTTTTCTGTTTTCTTGCTTTCTTTTTTTCTTTCTCTTGCTCTCTCTCTCTTGCTTTCTTTCTTTCTTTCTTTTCTTTTTTTTTTTCTTTCCTTCCTTCTTGCTTGCTTTCTTTCTCTCTCTCTCATTCCTGCTTTCTTGCTTGCTTTCTTTCCTTCTTTCTCTCTTTCCTTCCTTTTTTCTTGCTTTCTTTCTCTCTCTCATTCCTGCTTTCTTGCTTGCTTTCTTTCCTTCTTTCTCTCTTTCTTTCCTGTTTTCTTGCTTTCTTTCTTTCTCTCTCTTGCTTGCTTTCTTTCTTTCTTTTGCTTTCTTTTCATTTTTTTTTATTGCTTGCTTTCTTTCCTTCTCTTTTTCTTGCTTTGTTGATTTTTTTTCTTTCTTTCTTTCCCCCTCTTTCTCTTTCTCTTTTTCCCCCCTCTCTCTCTTTCTCTTTCTCACTTTCTTTCTCTCTCTCTCTCTTTCTTGTTTTCTTGCTTTCTTTTTTTCTCTCTCTTGCTCTCTTCTTTCTTTCTTTCTTTCTTTCTTTCTTGCTTTGTTTCTTTTCTTTCTTTCTTGCTTGTTTTCTTTTTCCTATTTTCTTTCTTGCTTGCTTGCTTTCTTTCTTCCTTTCTTTCTCTCCCTCTCTTGCTTGCTTTTCGTTCTTGTTTTCTCTCTTTCTCTCTTTTTCTTTCTTTTCTTTCTTTCTTTTTTTCTTTCTTGCTTGCATGCTTTCTTTCTTTCTTTTTCTCTATTTCTTTCTTTCTTGCTTTGCTTTCTTGCTTGCTTTCTTTTTTTCTTTCTCTTGCGCTCTCTCTCTCGTGCTCTTTTTCTTTCTTTCTTTCTTGCTTACTTGCTTTCTTTCTTTCTTTCCTTCTTTCTTTCTTTTTTTCTTTCCATCTTTCTTGCTTACTTGCTTTCTTTCTTTCTTGCTTTCTTTTGATTTTTTCTTTCTTGCTTCCTTCTTTCTTGCTTTCTTTCTTTCCTTCTTTTTCTCTTTCGATCCTGTTTTCTTGCTTTCTTTCTTTCTCTCTCTTTCTTGCTTGCTTTCTTTCTTTCTTTCTTCTTGCTTTCTTTCTCTCTCTTGCCTGCTTTCTTTCTTTCTTTTGCTTTCTTTTCATGCTTTCTTTCTTTGCTTGCTTAATTGCTTTCTTTCATTCTTTCTTTCTTGCTTTCTTTACTTCTTGCTTGCTTTCTTTCCTTCTCTCTTTCTTGCTTTATTGATTTTTTTTTCTTTCTTTCTTTCTTGTTTTCTTGCTTTCTTTTTTTCTTTCTCTCTTCTTTCTTGCTTTCTTTCTTTTCTTTCTTTCTTTATTTCTTGCTTGCTTTCTTTCTCTCTTTTTCTCTCTCTCTCTCTCTCTCTCTCTCTCTCTCTCTCTCTTTCTTTGCTTGCTTTCTCTCTTTCTTTTCTTTCTTTTCTTTTCTTTTCTGTCTTACTTTCTTTCTCCCTTGCTCTCTCTTGCTTTCTTTCTTGATTTCTTTTTTTTCTTTTCTTTTCTTTCTTACTTTCTTGTTTGCTTACTTTCTCTCTTTCTTTTCTTTCTTTTCTTTCTCTCTTCCTACCAAAATTTTTTTCAAGACTAATTCGTAATAAAAAAAATTTCAAGGACCAAACACAAATTTTTTAATTTTATAAGGACTAAAAACATATTAACTTATTTATTTTTATGAGTGGATATTATATATATATATATATATATGTGATTTTAATAACCTCTTCTATTTTTTTAATGAAGGAGGACAGGACAAAATAATCACATACAGTCGCACTTGTTAAATCAATTCTTAAAAGATATCATTGTAAATTACTAAATTAATTCATCATTCTCTCTCCTCTTTTCCATTAGCTTCACGTGACAAAAGAGCACACTCATT
>QANU01001436.1:1476-17800 GCA_003254905.1 Nissolia schottii
CATATGGAGGACGCCGCCATAGGGGCGAGCAGACCTCAAACATTTACCCTCAAACATTTACATGATATGGAGGACGCCGCCATAGGGGCGAGCAGACCTCAAACATTTACATGATATGGAGGACGCAGCCGTAGGGCGAGTCGACCCTCAAGCATTGCATACTATACGTACAAGAAATATGAATATGATATGTTTACATGATACGTGAACACAATGATATGTACATGAATATGATATGTTTATATGATACTTGGATAAGTTGACATGTATGCGGAATATGCTTAGAATATGTATGTGCACAGGCCCTGTCATGAGACCACAATTTCGTGAGCCGACCTCTAGATAAGCCAGGAACTAAGAGAAGGAAAGACTAGAACTCCGAGAACCTAGTAAATTAGATAAGGCTGCTCAGGACTAGAACAGATAATAACAAGTAGGGAATTAGTATAATGACGTCACCTAGAGACCCCCTGAGCGGCGGAATCATACTGGAGTAATGAAATAAGTAGGTAAGCCCATAGAACCCCACTGGGAACGCGACGTTCTCACTGTAATATATATGTATGACTATGTTCTAATCTTTCCTGTATACTTAACTCTAACACTTGCATACTTATATAATTATCTTTCCGAACACGCATGGCTCCTAGTTTGTAAAAGGTAGAAAAAGGAAAAGTTTCAAAAGGGTCCATATTTTCGTATAAGTGATATTTTCCAAGCTAAAAGTAGGGGCTAAAGGTAATCCTAACCAAGCAGATAACAACCCTATAATCGGTGTTACGACTATAGCGTAGGCCGAGAATAGGGGTGTTACATTGGGCTATTTTAGTTATGTTATTTTAAGCTAATAAAATTTTAGTCCATTTTTATTCATACCGTTTTTGGATTAGTCTACGTTTTTGGATTAGTCTAGGAGCTCGTATTTTGTCAACTTAATTTTTTAATATATACGTATACACACATTAATTTAAAGTTGGTAAAGTTTGGTGATAACGTATAATTAAATTCTATTGACTAAAAATAAAAATAACTAGTCTATATAATGTTGAGATTATTTTAGCTTAATTTTGATATGATTTGGATTAATTCTCACGTCTCAAATGTTTGAATATGACTATATAACAAAATAAATTATGAAATGTATTTTGCATTCAATTTAATCAATCAAGTACAACATACTAGAACAAGACTATAACATTTTTTTAACAGTTAATAAAAAGCACAAACCATTTATATTAGGGGTCAAGCAATTGAAATTAGATTGACTAAATTTACAAGAGTAAAATCTACACGAATGTAATTGCTTTAGTCTAAAGTATCAGGAAATTGATTCAAAAACTCAGTAATCGTGAGTCTCCTACGTATTCATGACTAACATTTTTAGTTTGTTTATTTCTTTATTAATATCTTTTATATTAGAGGGCTCTTTAATATTTAAACTTATTGAACAAGTGCACATGTAAGGGCAAAATAAAAAAAAATAAGTGCACTTCATATCATCATCATCATCATTATTATTATACATTAAAATAGGTATTCGGGTCATTGAGTTGGCCGGATCTAAAGCTAGTTGGCCCATTGGCTCAGTCCATTTCGACAGTTCTATGTACAACTCTTGTGAAAAGTAAAACTAAGGTTAAGAAAATTGGACTGGACATAAAATCAGTTGAGGCCAGGATTCATAAGTTCAAATGTTCAACCAGACTCAAATTAAAATATATAATTTTTATTTACATATATATATATATATATATGATTAAATATATGCTATAAAATAAATAAAAATCACTTTTATATAATATTTGCACATTATTATTAGTGTTGTGAGAGTATCATTTTTAATAAAATATATAAGTATTACATGAAAAATAACCTAAAATAGTAAAATACTACCAGTACTAGTTAGTATCTTCACTGATTAATATCCTAACCTTAAAAAAAGGGGAAAAAATCGTCACTGGATAAATAAAATTCTTGCCTAATTTAAATAATAGAAAATAATTTGAAAAAAAAAAAAACAACAACAAAGCCAACTGTCCCCCCACTAACTTTGGCCTTCATTTTCATTTTTGTTAGTGACGTGACTTCTTTTTTTAGTTTTTCCCACTCTCACGTTCTTTCTCTTTCTTTAGTCCGGTCCGATTTGATTAATCATGAGTAAAACATATATGAAACTAAAGATCAAGATAAGAGACGTATAGTATTGTGTCTATCTATCACCTTAATTAGTGGGGTAGATATGCTGCGGGACTATATGAAGACTTGCAAACGCTGCAAACCAATTATATGGGATAAGCTTCGAATTTAAAGTGGTAATGCAGTTGCAGCTTGCAAGCATTCATTTCTAGTAATTAATTGATATGTATAAATAGTTGATTAAGACCTAAATATGCTTATCGGTATATAACTATAGTCCGGGCAATTACTTGACATCACGAATTTATCTACCTTGCTTTTTTGTTTCCATATCCAAAAGCTTTACATTTAAAAAATTAATTTAATTTTTTAAAAAAGTGTTCTATTTATATATATATATATATATATATATATATATATTATAGTATATTATTAATAATATTGTTTAATAAATTTAACACTTTACATGAATGTTAATTTACCAAATGAATTGTGAATACAAGATTAAATATATAAAATGAAAGAGTACGACATTCAACCCCTAACTAAATATTACATAAAAAGCAACCTTGAATTTGGGTTCGGATGTAACAAGCATGACCCAACCGGGCTTGGTCACCGGGTTTATGAAACATGGTCGAGTCAGACCAGGTCAAGTCGGGTTTGAAACATAGCTGATCCAATGAAATAACCAGCCAGTCCCATGGCCAGGTCACCGAGTTCTGGGTTGACCTGGTCGGCCTGGGCCGAGTTTTACAACTATGATAGAGAGAGTGTTTTTTTCTAACCTCCACAACTTCATGTAGAGGTTTGCAACGCCCACATTTGACTTTGGACACAAATACATACTTTTTCTTTTCTAACTCAACATTATGTTTTGCTAATTTGGTAATTTTATTTAGTCTACACTTATTAAATTTCAACATTTTCTCTCTCTTCAATTATTTGTGTCTTGAATTTTTTTTCCTCTTACTTGATTAATACTCACACTCTATACACTTTTTTTTAATTGAATAATATTTTTTTCACACCCAAATAATATATAAATTTTAAAAACTCAAGTAATAACATCTTAATAACCTTTTTTTTTATAAAATTTGTAAGTAATTAGAATTGTTCGTTTATCCTAATTAATATTATTTATGTTTCTCATTTTAGTTTTTAACTGATCTTTTTGGTGTGACTATAGTTTTTAAGTCATTTTTTTTATACCTCAGACAGTGAAAAGAGAAGCTAAGGCCTAAAAAACAAAATACCCGCAGACTCCACCAAAAGAGCAAATGATAAAGTAGATAGAAGGGAACGTAGCTCTACATAAATAGAGGTACCAATCACTCCCTGCTTGGCTAAAAAATCTGCACATTGGTTTGCTTCCCTAAGCATATGATGAATGTTAATGATCCAGTCACGACTCTTCAACAACCTAATATCACGGATGAGACCACAATAAAGATGGAAATCATGGCAACTTGTAGAAATAAAGGTCACTACATGAAAGGAATCACAATCATGAACAACCATATGAAAGTCAAGCCATCAGGCAAGGTCCAAACCTAGCTTAATAGCCATTAGTTTAGCCTAGAGGATATCACAATGACCTAGAGAAGCACAAAAACCAAAAATCCAGCCTCCTTGACTATTCTGCATAAGCCCCCACGACTAGCTTTGCTAGCAGAACTAAGAACACTTCCATCCACGTTCAGCTTAACAAAAAAAATCCTTTAATAGACACCAGCGGATAACGCGAGTAATAGAGACAAATTTTTTGCCCAAAAATTGCATGTAGTCACTAATCTCTTTATTCCTTACGACCCGTATGCCTCCCCTCAATACCTCTTTATTCCTTGCAACCCAAATTTTCCACAATGTCGAGAAAAAAAAGCATGCCCAATTGAGAAACAGCAAAATGATGCATCCAAAGCTTAAAATCAGTAGCTGCGAAAATTGGATCATTAACTAAACCAAGCACCTACCAAACAGCAAAAGATTTATGACAGTCACAATGGCAATGAAATGTTGTCTCCTCATGGATACAGCACCAGGCGACAAACCGATGTCTGAGCAAGGCCTCGATGAGCTCGGAGGGAGGTTGTAGGAAGCGCATTGTGTAAGGACAGCCAATTAACAAATTCAAATTCCAAATCCAAGTCCAGGAACTCAAACCTACGAAAGGAGGTTCGCCACAAATACGCCTGCGAAGTAACCAATCCTACCGAAAAGCCACCGACTATTCTCCTGACCGATTCCCTTGCCAAGTTATACAATCCCAGAGGTCTTCATTCAGCCCAAAAAATCTTATTATTGAAAATATCCTTGACGATATTAGGAAGAATAGTAGCAAGAGAAGAAAGATTCCATTGTCCCCGATGCCATATGTCTCGAATTCAGAGCTCAGTGTCAGAAATATGAACAAAATCAACCAAATAGAGAGTTTTCCCTCTTACAACCAATCACCATAAAAATAAAAGCCTCTCCATTTCCAAATCTCAAGGAAAAGCCCTCCTAGCGAGCAAGCCAGGCCTTAATAACCGATTTCCACACTGCCGAGGAAGCACAGGTTTGTGCAAAGAGGACCAAGAGTCCTTGTTAGTATGCATTTATTCCAAATAACCTGCACCCAAGGCTTATTAGTCTTGTTAAACATCGTGGAAAAATCGATAAATGGGACACCAAAAAATATAGAAGAAAGATAGATAACAGAGAAATAACAATTGTATTATCTGAGAGTTGTTATGTTTCTTTACATAGGAAGCTGAACCTATTTATTCCAAATAACCTGCATCCAAGGCTTATTAGTCTTATGTCGAATTTTCCAGATAAGCTAACCAAGAAAAGCAGTATTTGTATCCTGACCATTTATGACCCCAAGACCTTCAAGATGGCGAAGCCTAGCAATTTTATCAAAAGCCACCACATGCCAACCTTATGCCCCCTCTTTATTCTGCCAGAGAAAATGGCAGAGATGCTTATTGATGGAGTTACACACAGAAGGTGGAAGCCAAGAAATTTGCATGCTATAAGTTGGCATGGAGGATATGACCGATTTTGCGAGTGTCACACAACAGGCTTTATTTAAAAGCCACCCTTTTCCAGGAACTCAAGCACTTTGAGATCTTATCAATCAAAAAATTATATTTTGATCTCCTTTTCCTACCTTGGATTAAGGGAAAACCCAGATATTTACCAAGATTAGAACATAAAGGAATCCCAATAATAGCCAAAAATTGAGCATGCTTGCTCCGCGAGACATTTTTAGAGCAAAGAATTCTAGACTTTTGCATATTAACTCTAACCCCCGAAGCACACTCAAAATCATAGAGCACTTTCATCACCAACTGAGCCTGAGAAACATTAGCTTTTGTGAATAATAAAATATCACCCGCAAAAAAGGAATGGGACATACCTGGGCCCTGCCTCGAAACCTTCACAGGTTTCCAAGAACTCAAATTCACCTTCTCTTGAATAAGCATAGCAAGCTTATCCATGCAAAGGATACAAATGGACAGGGGGAAAGAGGATCACCTTGCTAGAGACCATGGGAAGGAGAGAAGTTCTCCATGCACACCCCATTCCAAATCAAGGGCAGAAAATTAAGATGATGTGACATAGAACATAATCAGAGAAATAATAGAATCCTTGAAACCAAACTCCTGCAAAGTTTAGAAAAAGTCAGTCCACATTATCATAAGCCTTCTCCAAGTCAATTTTAAAAACAAAAGATCCCTCCTTTTCCTTAGTTTTGTGCATATAATGGAGAACCTCCTACACAATAATAACATTATTCGTGGGACCCCTTTCAAGGATAAAACTACTCTGAATTTGTAATTCAAATTAGAATCAGCATTCAAATTTGAATTAACCGCAGGATCAGGAGCATTAAACACGACATCAACTGCTTCCTCGTCTAGCTGCATTCCCTGCGGAATCTTCTCACCGCCAACCACCGCTGCAGCCACCGTTGGAACATCACATGGTGGTTCTATATATTACAGTCACGAGCATCATGGCCAAAGCATTTACAAGATTTACAAATCAGTTGCAAGCTCTCGTAAAAACCTTATGATAATGATCATGGACCGCAACGAACTCCTCCACAGACACATAGCCATCATCAAAAATCACGCTCGGTTTGACCCCGAGAGCACCGGCACGCTACACTTTTGCAAGCATACGTGCAACCACTTCCTCATAGGGTGGAGCACGCGACGGCGGCGCCGTGCCCAACACCTTGTCCCTGAAGAAGGTTCCCTTCCAAAACTCGGCCAAACAAGGCGGAGCCTTCGTCGTCTCTGCTTCCTTCTCTTTGGAAGCCCCACACCGCTCCAACCCTTCATGTGTTCAAGACACTGTGGGACACCTGTATTTAAAAGTGTTTAAATAAAATGTTTTACACTCGAGTTATATCTAAAAGTTTTTTTTTTTTGCCACAAAAATATTTAAAATATTTCATATATTAAAGAGATTTAAAAAGCATTGAAAATTTATAATTTAAAATCATATATTATTATAAATCTAGAATATTATATATATATATATATATATGTATATTTATTGTGTGGGCGGGCGTGAGTGTGTAAATTCTTAAAATTGGTGTATTCTCGTGTCCCACATCTCTCTTGTCCGAGTTGGTGCTTCTTAGACCACAATAGACAAAACAAATACAGAAAATAGAAATAGAATATGCAAAAACGCATCTATTAATCTATCTATCTATGTGTAAAAATTAGATATTCCCACTTTATGGACTAGACACATGTCAACACCACAACAAAATTTTCCCTTCAAAAGAAGTAGTACATGGAATATTCATACATTGATTTTTTTTTCAATACATAATTATTTATATTCTTTGTATATTCATACGTATAATTTAGTTATTACATGATTAATAACAAAATTTAAATAAAATGGGTAAAACGCTCTTTTGGCCTCATAGTTAAATAAAATAATAAGGATATTTTTTAATTAATTATTAGTATAATCAATCACCTAATGACTCATGATAATCTTAAAAAATTGAAAATTTTAAAATTTAAATTTATTGTACAAGATGAAGCATGAGTTAATTTAAAAGATGAATATTTTTTTTTAAAATATATATACACACACATAATGAAATGGAGGGAGGCAGGGATGGATGGATGGATAGATTTTGATTCAGTTTGCATGTCTAATTCTAATAATGAGTTTTTTACAGTATTCACACACACGAATTTCTAAATATCATTAGACTTTTTGATGTACCAAACCATGTATTCAATTTGAAAGTTGACACTTCAATCATGTTGCTTAGAAACATTGATTACTCTGCTAGATTCTGTAATGGTAATATGTTATTCATTACTAGAATTGACAAACAAATTATTGAAACAAATGTTTTAACAGGTAACAATATCGGTAAAAAGGTGTTTATGCGAGGGACGACTTTAACATATGTATCAAGACACTCACTCATTTTGTGTATAGGAAAATTTTTGGAAATTAATATATATTGATTGTTTGCTATTATGACAACAACTTTTCTTTATGTAACATGTTTCAACCTTTAGTTAATCTCACAAACTATACATTTCATTAATAATATACGCAAGGGCAAAGCTAGACCATTTTTGTTAGAGGCTAGATTTGGTCTCTCAAAGATATAGCAGTCTCAAAGATATTGAAATATTATAAATAATTGTTACATTAAATTTATATATTGTTACATTCCACGCAACTGCACCCAAAACTTCACAAACTTTTCATACTCTGTATTAGGCATTTATCCACACATTGGAAAAACACGAAACTCACACTTTGAAAAGACCCAAACGAACAAAGAACACAAATTTTGATCCTTTAACCAATACCACCACTAATACATACTCACACACGTTAGCACACCACCAAAACGAGCATCACCTATGGTGACGACAATAGAAGAGACCATTGCCACCATCAATGCACCTGCACGAGCAACAGAAACTAAATCAACAAATTAAATCAACAAATTCAAACAGTTCATCAAAAGTCAGATCTAAGGTAGAAAAACACCAATAAACTAGATTCTCCACCACCACATGACAAAAATACCAAAATTTCAAAACCCTAGATATTAAAGGTCACATATCCAACGAAATGGAACTAGATCTGACGAAAACGCCAAAGCACTACCTCGATCATATCCATCTAGATTAATTAACACCAAATCTTTTTACACACTCTTTCTCTTTTTGTAGCTCCAGTTCACATCACAAGTCAATCAATAATGGCTCCTCGAACTCGGAGGTGAATGAACATCGTCGTTGACGATAACATAGCCTTGACCCCCATTTTTTTAAATTCTTCACATCATTTTGTTAATCAATCTTTGACAAAGGTAGCAGAGTTATCAATTTGACTATTTTTTTTAGATAATTTGGAAAAATCTTTGGCTAATAGAAGGGCCAAAGCTATGTTGCTATCAACCATGATGTCAACCAGCTTCGAGTTTGAGGAGCCATCATTGATCGATATGAGATATGGATTGAAGCTACAGAGAGAGAGAAAGTGGGCAAAAAGAAAACTGAGGAGAATGGATTGTATCATTTCATTTTATAGAACAAATACCATAGTTCCCATCAACAATTCTTAAATATAATAATAATGATGAGGACAATTTCGTAAATCTTTATTATCTCACATTAATTACAACTCTAGTTTTTCTCTCACATCTCTAATGTTTACTATCCAATATTCTCTCACCTAATAATTACTATTTTGTATTAGAATAATTTAATAATGATCTAAAATTTAAATATTATATATATATATATATATATTTAATAATATAACTTCAGAATTTTTCTTTTACATCAATGACACAAATGTTTGAACCTCTAACCTCATGTATATTATTTAAGTTCCTCACCACTAGATCACTTCTAGTGACTTGTATAAGTTCAGAATTAATTAATATGTCATATTTCATTAAAAATAATTATTAACACATAATATTATTCTATTTTGGAGAGCACAAAAACATTTAGGCATAAAATACATATTTTTAAAAATATACTATCTAATTTTTATTTCTTAATAGTAAAACACATTTAATACCTATAAATTTTTATGTTTTCCATTTTCTCTTATTTGTGAAAATATTATGTATTATTATTAAAATTATAATATCACATGAGAAAACATTTGTCTTAAATTGTTTTTATATTCAATATTTTATATAATTTTTCTGGACTATAAAGTCATACCCCTCTTTTGAGAACCAACCTTTAGGTTTGGGTAATTTTACAATTTTATTTTGGACGAAACCCCTATTTGTTCCCCAACATTTTTCTTAATGTCTTACTTAGTACTCTGTTAGTTCCTTCGTCAACTTAAGTAACGGAGTTGTACGTAGCACATAATATCGTTTTGTAGTGGATAAGATTCGATCCCAACACGCATGAATTATTATTTCAACTTTTTCTATTACCTATGAATGTAAAAAATGGTTACATTAAATAAACATAACTTTTTGTTAAATTTTTTTATTATGAATATTTTATATAACACCACCAATTTTTTTTTATGATTAATAAAAAATTAATATTATGCATTGATCAATATAATTTATCCTTTTATATTTTTATTATTTCTAAGTTAAAATTTTGGTTACTCATAATTTGTCACCTTTAGTTTTCTCTTGGTTATGATTATGAGTGTAAACAAATTAACTGTAGCAACTAAGTACATGTCAACCAGCTTCGCGTTTGACGAGTCATCATTGATCGATATGAGTTATGGATTGATGCTTGAGAGAGAGAGAAGTAGGTAACAGGAAAATTGAAGAGAATAGATGGTATCATTTCGTTTTCTAGAAAAATTGCCATAGTTTTCATCAAAAATTCTTAAATATAATAATAATGATGAGGACAATTTCATAAATCTTTACTATCTCATTAATTACAACTCTAGCTTTTCTCTCACATCTCTAATGTTTACTATCCATTATTCTCTCACGTAATAATCACTATTTTGTGTTAGAATATTAATTTAATAATGATCTAAAATTTAAATATTATATATATATATATATTTCATAATATAATTTTATAGTCAACATTTACGCATAAATATAATTTCATAATATGTTGACGGTAATAGTCAACTTTTTTGTAGTAGAAATTTACGTATAAAATACATATTTTTTTAAAAATATACTATCTTATTTTTATTTTTTAATATTATAACACATTTAATAACTATAAATTTTTATTTTTTCCATTTTCTCTTATTTGTGTAAATATAATATATTATTATTAAAATTATAATATCACATGAGAAAGCATTTGTCTTAAATTGTTTTTATANCTATTTTGTGTTAGAATAATTTAATAATGATCTAAAATTTAAATATTATATATATATATATATTTCATAATATAATTTTATAGTCAACATTTACGCATAAATATAATTTCATAATATGTTGACGGTAATAGTCAACTTTTTTGTAGTAGACATTTACGTATAAAATACATATTTTTTTAAAAATATACTATCTTATTTTTATTTTTTAATATTATAACACATTTAATAACTATAAATTTTTATTTTTTCCATTTTCTCTTATTTGTGTAAATATAATATATTATTATTAAAATTATAATATCACATGAGAAAACATGTCTTAAATTGTTTTTATACTCAATATTTTATATAATTTTTTTGGACTATAAAGTCACACCTCTCTTTTATGAACCAACTTGTAGGTTTGCTACTTTTGTAATTTTATTTTGGACGAAATTCCAATTTGATCGCCAACTTTTTTCTTAAAGTCTTACTTGGTGCTCCGTTACTTTCTCGTTAGTTCCTTCGTCAACTTAAGTAACGAAGTTCTACATAGCACATAATATTGTTTTGTAATAAATAGGATTTGAACCCAACACTCATAAATTATTACTTCAACTTTTTCTATGATCACCTATTAATGTCTAAAATGGTTACATTAAATACACATAACTTTTGGTTAAATTTTTTTTATTATGAATATTATATATTGGCAAACTCCAATATCTTTATGTTTAATAAAAAATTAATATTATACATAGATCTATATAATTTATCCTTTTATATTTTTTATTATTTCTAAGTTATAATTTTGTTTACTCATAATTTGTCACCTTTAGTTTTCTCTTGATTATGATTATGAGTGTAAACAAATTAACGGTAACAACTAAGTATACATTTAGGAAATTATACCCAAATTTTCTTATTTCTCAACCATAATGTCAACGGGCTTCGAGTTTGAGAAATCATTATTAATCGATATGAGATATGGATTGAAGCTTGAGAGAGAAAGAAAGTGGGTAAAAAGAAAACTGTAGAGAATAGATTGTATCATTTCATTTTATAGAAAAATTACCATAGTTCCCATCAACAATTCTTAAATATAATTATAATGATGCGGAAAATTTCATAAATCTTTATTATCTCACATTAATTACAACTCTAGTTTTTGTCTCACATCTCTAATGTTTACTATCCATTATTCTCTAACGTAATAATTACTATTTTGTATTAAAATAATTTAATAATGATCTAAATTTTAAATATTATATATATATATTTAATAATATAATTTAGAATTTTTTTTACATCAATGACACAAATGTTCGAACCTCTAACCTCATGTATATTATTCAAGTTTCTCACCACTAGATCACTCCTAGTGACTTGTATAAGTTCAGAATTAATTAATATGTCATATTTTATTAAAATAATTATTAACACATAATATTATTCTATTTTGGAGAGCACAAAAACATTTAGGCATAAAATACATATTTTTAAAAATATACTATCTTATTTTTATTTCTTAATATTAAAACACATTTAATACCTATAAATTTTTATGTTTTCCATTTTCTCTTATTTGTGAAAATATAATATATTATTATTAAAATTATAATATCACATGAGAAAACATTTGTCTTAAATTGTTTTTATACTCAATATTTTATATAATATTTTTTGGACTATAAAATCACACCTCTCTTTTGTGAACCAACCTGTAGGTTTGGGTACTTTTGCAATTTTATTTTGGACGAAACCCCTATTTGATCTTCAACTTTTTTCTTAAAGTCTTACTTAGTGCTCCATTAGTTTCTCATAAGTTCCTTCGTCAACTTAAGTAACAGAGTTCTACGTAGCACATAATATCATTTTATAGTGGATAGGATTTGAACCCAACACACACGAATTATTACTTCAACTTTTTCTATCTCCTATTAATGTCAAAAATGGGTACATTAAATACACATAACTTTTTGTTAAATTTTTTTTATTATGAATATTATATATCTGCAAACTCCAATATTTTTATGTTTAATAAAAATTAATATTATACATTGATCTATACAATTTATCCTTTTATATTTTTTACTAATTTTAAGTCGTAATTTTGGTTACTCATAATTTGTCACCTTTAGTTTTCTCTTAATTATGATTATGAGTGTAAACAAATTAACTGTATCAACTAAGTATACATTTAGGAAATTATACCCATATTTTCTTATTTATCAACCACGATGTCAACGGGCTTCGAGTTTGAGGAATCATTATTAATTGATATGAGATATCGATTGAAGCTTGAGAGAGAAAGAGAAAGTGGCCAAAAAGAAAACTGAAGAGAATAGATTGTATCATTTCATTTTATAGAACAATTACCATAGTTCCCATCAACAATTCTTAAATATAATTATAATGACTAGCTAGGACAACTTCATAAATCTTTATTATCTCACATTAATTACAACTCTAGTTTTTCTCTCACATCTCTAATGTTTACTATCCATTATTCTCTAACCTAATAATTACTATTTTGTATTAGAATAATTTAATAATGATCTAAATTTTAAATATTATATATATATATATTATAATATAATTTTAGATTTTTTTTTACATCAATGACACAAATGTTTGAACCTCTAACCTCATGTATATTGTTCAAGTTCCTCACTGTAAGACCCTAGCTAGTTGTTTACGCTTAAGTCGTACGCAATGCTCACTAGGTTGTTTACTACTTGGTGGGAATACTTATAGTCGGTAGTTATCCTTTAAAATACTTGTTTATGAAAATATGGACCAATTTTAAACTTTTTCCTATTCATATCGTGTTGTACAAGATATGAGCCGTGCGTGGGATAGGATATATAATACAAGCGATAGAGCCTTTAGGCTTAACTGTTATCACGCATTCATCAAACACAGATAGATACACAAGCTTGAGGTCTACCGATAGATTTACAGGAAGTCACATAGATATTAGAATAAGTAATATACAAGCATCCAGTTTGTCATAATACAATCTATGTCTGCAAAATCATAAGGGGCTAACTGGAACACATCTCACTTAGCCCTAGCAAAACTCCTTCTTGACCCGTCCTGTTAGGGGTCCACCTCACGTCTTCACCCTTCACAGCTCCTCTTGTGGCTCGGCATAGTCTTCAACATAGGTCCCGTCGTAAAATCCTGGAGTCATAAATGAGTGGGGGTGAGAACGTCTCGTCCTCAGTGGGATACCTTAGCGTAGGAGTACTTCTCTATCTCGGTTATGATCCAGGCGACTCAGGAGATCTCTACGTGTTCATGCATACTAGATTCCTACTAATTTTTATTATTACTCCTAGTCCTGAGTAGCTTTATCTATGTTACTAAGTGACGGGGAATCTCTAGTCTTTGATTATCTAGGGTTTCGTGTTTGTTAACTTTATATGCTTGACCTACAACGTTTATATAGGCCGTCTCGAGCATTCTCTTGACGGTGCTTATAGACTTACATACATATAGACATACATCACATAGCTTATGCGTGAAGGGGAATCTGGGGTTCTCTTACGCTTTCGGTCAAACTAGGGGACCGGGATCGCGTCCTTCNGTCAAACTAGGGGACCGGGATCGCGTCCTTCTTGCTATATCTTGTCCTTTCACCTTTGTAACCGTGGCCTTCCGGTTACAACATACTTCTAACTCCCATATTGATGACGAACAGACAACTCTCTAAACCTGAGTGGTTGCAAACCACCAATGGAAAACTAGGGTCCATTTATCGACTAGCAATAGAGATAATCATCCACCTAGTGGGGCTAGCCTTTGTGACGCAACCAGGCGTGGACATATACATCATCATTATCATCTTTTCTTAGGTGTGATGTCACCTTCATAACCACTACTAGAAATATGACTATTACCGTCTCAACATTACCGTCGGTTATTTTTCGACGGTATTACCGTCGGCATTTACTACTTTACCGACGGTAATCGGTTCGCGGAAAAAAAAAAGCAATATGTCCATTACCGTGGGTAATAGCCGCCTTTACCGTCGGATATTACCGATGGTAAAAATTTTATTTAAAATTTTTCATTTTGGCTCCAAAATGTTGGCGCCATTTAATTGGGTTACCGCTGGTGTTGCTTAGATCCGACGGTAACTTTATGAATAAAAATGCATCATTTTTGGGAAGCAAGTTACCGTCAGTAATTACCGACGGTAATATGTTTAATAAAACGATGCGTTTTATTTTATATCATTAATTACTGTCAGAATTCAATGGTTACCATCGGATCGATCCGACGGTAATCTTTTAGAAAAATATTTAAGCGAATTCCCTTTCTTTTCTTCTCATTACTGCAATTCACTCACCTTCTTTCTCCTTTCTCTTCCCTTCTCTCCTTCCCCACTCACCACCATAACACAACCGTGCAATGGCGGCGCCACCACCGTTTGTGGGTAGCTATTGTTTTCTTTTTTTTTTTCACACCACCGTGCCGCCACAACTGAAGCCACATATTTCTTGCTTCTGTTCTTTCCTTTGCACCCCACAAAATATATGTTAATTTCATAACATTGTCTATGTTTATTTAACATTTCATTTCTTTTGGTTGTCATGACTTATGCTAAGGATGTGCTACCACCACTTAATTTGTAATGAGCTGAGGATCTAAGGAGTTAAGGATTGTGTCAAGGATTGATCAAACAATTATCAACAGCACTTAGGTATGTCTTAAACTTTATTGGCACCAGGATAGGGACTTATTTTATTAGGATAGATTTGTAGGATTGGAGTTGTATGGCTGGACTGGGGGAAGGAACGCTTAGCGTTACTTTTCGACATTGTTTGAATTGATGTGCTGGCAATAGTGATTATGTGTTATTTGCGGAGATTGGAGGGCCTATGTTTTAGAACGGTTTAAGAAATATATGTGTGGAATTAATTTGTAATGCATTTAGTTAAGTCATTAAAATCATTAAGTTCATGTCCATAATTTGTGTAACATGCACGTAGGATTTCTGGAAAAAATTATTCCCGCGGTAAGATTTTGGATATACGATAGATATTATGGGAACCGAGGAGTGATAAAGCCGAAATATTTTGAGGGCGTCGACTACTTTTGTATGAATGCCACAGCTATGATGGCAGAGCAAAATATTAGATGTCCGTGTTCTTTGTGCAAACGATGTAGAATATTGGATGTTGAAAGGGTTAAATTGCATCTCTATTACTGAGATTAATCATGCAAGGCGTTACAACCGGTATGATTCATTCGACCTTGTCGAAAGAGCCAAGCAAGTATACTATGCTAGCTATCCAAGAGCAACTCAATCAAGCTGGAAAGTTTTGATCAAGAGCAAACCGAGTGGTCGCATTGAGTTGGATGGCATGCAATCAGCTGAGAAATCATTGAATGATCAGCCCTATCAAGTGCCAGACCTAATCCCTGCAATAATTGGCGTTCAGACAACAGATACGATCACATTGGTAGGAGCAAACGACAAACCAGAGATACTTCAACTTTCTAACATCTATCAACAATTAACTGGTGATGTCGATGGTGATGGGGGAGAAGAAGTAGGAGGAGGAGAAGAAGAGGATTTTGACTCGGACCTAAATTCTGAAAATGACGATGATAGTGTCAATTATTCATCATCAAACTAGTTGCAATTTGTATTTATTTAAACAATTTAAATATTATATTTCTTTTGTTATACAAGAGATTATTGCCTTGTGGTTTTTAATTGTTCTATTTTTCTTTAACTTTTTGGTATTAATTGCTTTATTTCATAATTAGTTATTAAATATAAATATATATGTACTAATAAACTAAAAAATTAATTAAAATTATTTATTAATAAATTTATATGATTTATTAAATTTGAAATTATATA
>QANU01001613.1:25158-43534 GCA_003254905.1 Nissolia schottii
TTAAAAATCCTCAGCAAATCTTTGACCAAATCTTTTTGAATTTGAATTTAATCTTGAATTTATTGGTCTCAATCTTCTCTTCAAATCTCTTCTTTGAAATTTATATCTTATCAAATCTTCTTCAAATTTTCAATGATCCTCTTGGCAATTTATTTTCTGCAATTAAAATAAAAAACTAAAAAAGAGCAAAAGAAATCTACACATTAAATTTTAAGATAAAGTAGTGCTTAAAATTGCATTTTTCTAAATTTCTCACAAAAGAGGATAATGTGCAAAACATATTAATTAAGCATTAAAATTACACATTTTTAGTATACAATGTTCAATTATAGAATAATAAAATAGGGTACAAAATACACTTATCACTCGTACATCCTTAACATCTCTTTTGGCCCTTTATACGGTCATGGTGTTTTAGATTTGTTTGTGACGTCACTTCTTTCTGTACTCATCTTTTCATCTCAACTTTGCTATCAAATCAGGTCTAAGCCTGTGTTCAAATCATTAACCAATCCATCTTGCTGGGCTGGCGAGGGGCTTGTCCGTAGACGTGCCAAGAGAAAGGGATTTCCCTATTCATATAACTAAGTTCATCTGTAAGGTATTCCGAGCCCCTTGGGGCCAGTACCTCCTTAAGATTTGCACTTATTCCCTATGTTCACTTATGAATTTTCCTTGTTTACATGATCATTTGTCTAGTTATCTAAGGTTGTCTTAACATTCTAATGACAACCCGTTCCTCATGATGCATCAGTGTAAACATACAACATCCATACAGCTAGTCAAATATAATCCTCATGATTAACCGATGGTACCACGGTGCTCGTTGGGATCCTTGTACACATAAGGTTCTCTTCAGTGGCTCAGCGGTCCTTGGGGCTCACGTAGCGGCTAGGGTTTCAGGCCGCTCAGCGGCTTGAAAGAGGAAAAATTAGAGACAGAGAGCTAAAAATCCGAGTCATTCGAATGACCTATGACAATTCATTCGAATGCCATGGGAAAATTGGGGATAAAGGGCTAAAAACCTGAGTCATTCGAATGACCATGCCCTAGTAATTCAAATGACCTGCGCTCAGCAGACTTCTTTGGCCGCTCAGTGGTTTTCATTCGAATGACTTTTCCTAGTCATTTGAATGACCTAAATGTTTTTCTCTAGGATCAATGAGTCATTTGAATGACCATGCCCTAGTTATTCGAATGACAAAAGGTCTGAGAGGAAAACTGTTAGCATTCTTGCTTTTAACTCCTTCCCTAACCCCTTCCAAACCTTTTTTCCTTAACATTTCCCTTAAATTCATCAAAACCTCACCTTCCCTCATTTTTGAAAACACTTCAAGTTATTTATTTCATATAACAAACCCTAACCCCCTTAGGTACAGATATATATCCCAAACAAAGCACAGATACGCATCAGCAGATTTCCAGGCAAACTATCACAACTATAACAACGTACACATAATGAGAAACACATATAAATCACTATGATAGTGATCATACTAAGTTTATCCACTTGTAGAAAATTTCTCAAGCTTGATAACAATGGCTTTGTGTCAAAGTCCCGGAAGCCTTGGTGTTTCCAATGCTTACTTGACTTGCCACGGATGGTATCCTAGTGTATGTAAGCTAGGGTTTCCCTATGAAAAAACAAGGAAAATTTGAGGGGATAAGGTGGTGAGGATCACAGTTTCTTAAGGGAAAATATGAGGGAAAATTGTAACAAAGCTGTGTAGTGAAGTTTGGTTCTTCTGCTTTGTGCGAACAACGAACAAACACGTGACACTAATGAACTTAGGAGAGCTATATTCTAAGTTTTAAAGGCCAATAGCCTGCCTATTTATAGGCAAGAGTTCCGTGAGCCTTTGACCAATTTTGGCACAAAATTTAAATAAAAAGGAAAAAGAAATAAGATAAATATAATTAAGAGATAAGCTTGTTTGACTTGTGGACTTCTTTCTTTGACCTCATCCTCCTCATCTTGGCCAAGAGTATGGCTGGTGTTTATGTGTGTGTATGTGTCATGTATGTGTTTGTGTTTTATGCCATGTGTGTTTTTGTATCTTGGCTCGTGTTCGGTTGTGTTTGGTCGTTAGCGGTATGTGTACGGATGTATTTGGTCGTGTTTGGTCATTAGCGGTATGTGTATGGATGTGTTCAATCGTGTTTGGTCGTTAGCAGTATGTGTTTGTATCTTGGATCATGTTCGATCGTGTTTGGTCGTCCACACGCGATGTATAATCTTCTTTGCTATCTGTTCCTCGAGGTAACATAACTTCATCCTTTCTTTTGGGGTGGTGGGCTACCCTAGTGATGTCACCAAATCCTCTTTAGACATTGCTTTTTCCCTATGTTCATTCATTTTCTTTGCATGCTTAGGTGACGTGACTCCTAGTTTGCCAAAGATAACAGTCTAATGACAACCCATTTCCTCATGATGCATAATAACATAAACACAACTCATAATATACACTTATCGTATATATATGTCAGGCATAAAATAAGGTGAGGTAGTGCTTTGTCGGGATATTCGTAAACTTTTACTCTTTTTCTTTAAAATTTTGTTCATCAAAAACCCGATGAGTCCAAGACCTCACCTCAAGGTTCTTGATAGCTCTAAGTTCATTTTTCACACCTATAAACCCATATTTTTACCCCAAAGTCCCAAAATTACAGTTTTTCCCTTATTTGTTCAAAATGTCATTTTTACCTAAAAAGTCCGGTTTTCTTCGGAATTTAGTTATCAAAAATCCGAAGGGCTCAAGACTCCAGTCCAAAGTTTTTGAAAGTTCTAAACTCATTTTTCATGAAAAAAAATCCAGATTTTTAGTCTTAATACCCGAAATTACAGTTTTGCCCTTATTTGTTCAACATGTCATTTTTAACCAAAACGCCCGATTTTCTTCAGAATTTTAGTTATCAAAAATCCGAAGGGTTCAAGACTTCCCTCCAAGGTTTTTGATAGCTCTAAAATCATTTTACATGAAAACAAATCCAGATTTTCAGTCCCAATACCTGAAATTACCATTTTGCCCTAATTTCCCCCAAAACATCATTTTTACCTATTTTGCTCGAGAAAATCGTTAGGAGCGTCAAAAATCATAAAACTTAACATCCCCACTAGATTTTTCATGTAGAACCTGAAAATAATGTTAGTTTTTCATGATAAAAATACCAGCCCTTAGTTTTCACTTAAACTCCCTCTTTTCATGTTCTAAACCTAAGCATACTTAAATTCCAACAAATCACAGGTAATCACTAGCAGTTTTCCAGACAACAACAACATCATAGACAACATATACCTAACAATATTCATACATAAACATGCATAAACTGCATCAATAGTGGTCACCAAGAGTTGACCACATCATACAAACACATAGTACATAGATACTATATTTTACAACACATAACATACAACACACATAAATCACCAAGGTGGTGATTTAGTCAAGAAGTTTACCCACTTCCTAAGAGTTTTTGGTTGGTGGTGATAGTGTTGAGATAAAGTCTCCAAGAGTGCTTGAGAAACCAACTTGCTTCCTCCTTTCTTGCAAATGAAGACTATGTGCTTTGCTGCTTGTGAGATGAGTGGACTTGAGTTTTCTAGAGAGAATAAGATGCTACTCTATTCTAGATTTTTAGTGGAAGAAAGTAAGAAGAAAATGAGGAGGCTTGGGCTTGGTGTGTTTTGGTTTTCCTTAGGGAAAATGAGCAAGAATGCTTGAGCTTTGGCTTGAAGACAATGGTAGTTCATTGGGCTTGGTTCTTTGGTTCTTTGGAGAAGAAATGAAAGGAAGAAGAAGATGAAAAATGTGTGAGAGAGAGATGATGGTGTGTGTTCGGTGGGGAGGGAAATTTTGAGAGAAAAATGAGATAAAATGAATGGAAATTAAGTGAAATGATGAGTGAATAGTGAAAGATGATGTCATAGGCATGGTGATTAGAAGTGTGTAAGAGGGTGGTTGAAGGGGGAGTGCCGTGTTGTGTAACCAGATGTAAGTGAGAGATTTTTCTCTCAAAATTTGTTTTGTGTTCGGTCATGTTTGGTCGTTAACTGTCCAGGTACATGTATGACTACGTGCGCGAAAAATTAACGGATGTTGTAAAAATTATCTAAACATAAACATACACTATCAAACACCCAAAATGAGGAGTTTAAATTAATCTAAGATACTCATAATTTTTCTCTCGTAAAAGTGTGTTTTACGGGTACCTTCGGTAAGTATTTAAACTCCGATGATGACTGAAAATTGGTTCAGATCTTGGGAAATTCCACGAGATCACGAAACCATTATTTTGACTGGTATTTTTAGAAATTTAATTTTGTAATTTAATTTTCCAGTCTCAATAATTGGCTCGTGTTTATTTACTTATTATGCAAAATTCTCTTTAAAGAAAAAACGGGATGTTACAAGCTCTGCCTTGATGTTAAAATACAAAAACGGAGCAGGTTGTACACATAATTGGGATGACGGTCCCGCTGGTACATGGGGGAAAGGACAAAGAAGGATGTTGCCCCGATGGAGACACTTGACAAGGTGAATAAGAGAGTACCCAGTTCCCTTCATGCATGATAATGTGATGTATGTATATGATAATTATGTATGTATGCGATAAAGCAATGTTAAGTGTGAAAGATTTCATAAGATTGCCTCTACTAGAATAAGAAATACGTGAGTGCGTGACCAAATGTCATGCAAAGACTAGAATTTCCCTAGTCCCCTTGTAAATTAGATAAAACTACTCAGGACTAGTATGGATTAAAATAAGTAGGGATGTTAGTATACTTTAACAGCTAGATCTCCTAAGTGGCCTGGATCATAAATGAATCGAAAACGGATAGTTATGCCCTATAGGATTCTCACTGAGGACGCAATGTTCTGATTCCTACTCATTTATGGTTCCAGGTGAGTATGACGAGTATACCGGAGGGCCGCAGGGCACTGATCCTGCATTCACATACGAGGATAGATCAGGATCTTGCAAAATTTCATGAGATCATGAAACTATTACCTTGACTTCCATTTTTAGAGAATAAAATTGATGATTTAAATTTCCAGTCTTAATAAATTGCTCGTATATTTATTTATTACGCAAAATCTTTACTAAGAAAAAAGCAGGATGTTACACATCCACTTTTAATTAACCTCACAGTGGGTCGAATAACGGATTCCCACCGCTCTTAGCCTTTCTAGCATAGTGAACAAGCCCAATATGTTACACCCCTAGTTAGCTATCTCATGCTTAAGTCATAAGCAATGCTTACTGGGTTGTTAACTACTTTGGTGGGAATACCTTTAATCCTTTATTACCTTTGAAAATACTTCTTACATAAAATATGGGCCAATTTAAAACTTTTTCTTTCTTTATTTAAGCAGTAAATATGAGCCACGCGTAGAATGAGGTATATAGTACAAGTGATAGAGCCTTATGGCTTAACGATCATCAAGAGAATATAATGACAATCACACAAATTAAAACATGCAATTGACAAAGTGGTTCAACACATGTGGCCCTTCAATTACATCACCATTACGTTACAAAAGTCATACAATAGGTTTTATACATATAGCACAGTTCAAATAACAATTACAATGCATAAACCTAAGGACCAATGGGATGCTACCCATTTAGTCTGTACAAAATACATCACGACAGACTATAATGATCATGCTGCTGCCCGGAGAATTCGACCCTCAATCCTTCTCGGGATCTTCCTCATCCTCCTCCTCCTCCTCATCCTCCACGGAGTCTTCCTCTATAGGGTCCTCGTCCTCAGAGTCCTCCTCGGGGGAGTCGTGGTCGGGGAGAGTCCTGTTCCTTAGGTAAAGTGAACAACCTTCAGGCGTAGGTCTGCGTTCGTCTTAAACCAATCTACCTAACAGGATCGACGAGGGGCTTGTCTTGTTGACGTGCCAAGAGAGGGGGATTCCCTATTACATATCTATGTACATATCTTTAAGGCCTTCTGAGCTCGTCATGGTCGGAACCTACTTAAGATCTTACACTTTTGTTTCCCCTAAGGTTCATTTATGATCTTTACATTATTAGGTGAGAATTTCTAGTTATCTAAGGTTGTCCTAAAGTCCAAGTTACAATCGTGTCCTCATGATGCATAATAACATAAATCTTAGCATATGATACATAATCATTCTCACTATTTTACATAAGTCCAAAGTAGGTTACTGCATTGTTAGAATATGTGGGCCCTTAGGGGTGTCTCAGGTCGTTCCGCAATCCCATCAGTGAACGCTCAGTGATCTAGGGTTCTTCAATAGCTCAGCGCCTTGCTCAGGTTGCTCAATGATTCTTGGAACTACATAGGTCGCTCAGCAGACCCCTATAGTCACTCAGCGATAACTGATGCCACACAAGTCAAGGTCACTGAAGTTACCCAGGTTTCTCAGCAGACCCTTCTGGCCGCTCAGCACCCTGGGCTTTGATTACACTCTCACAACTTTGCTATTTTGCTCACTTCTCTCAGTTTCTCAACCTTCTTCCCATGCACACTTCTAAGGGTTTCCAACACACATTCCAACAATCACAAGAAAATATTTTAACTTCCAAGAAAACCAAAATATCACATGCAACATCTTCAAACACATAACACATAACATATTATACTATTATACATACAATATATATCACGCATAGATCACCAAGGTGGTGATTAAGCCAAGTTTTACCCACTTCCTAAGAGGGTTGGATGTCTGTAAGGAGTGCTTGAGAGGGATTATCAAAAGCCTTGAGAGTCCAAGTTTATGACCACCTTACTCTAAGATGATGCTTGAAGATGGGGGTTAGGGATTTTGTGGTTCTTTTGTGAGGAAGGAAATGATTTTTTTCTTTATGATTTATGGAGGAAAATAAGAAGGCAACGATGATCGTGGGGTGGCTATAGGGTTTTGATTTTAGTGAGGAGAAAGTGAAGAAAATTTATGAAGATGGTGGTGTTGTGTTTTGAGGCCTTGTAAGGGAAGGAGATGGAGTTTCAAGAGATGGCAAGATGGTGTTCTTTCTTGGTTGTTAATTGAAGAAAATGAAGAAGCAAGGAGGAAGAGAGCACACGATTTTTTGAGAGGAAAATGAAGCAAGAAAGGCAAGGAAACAAGAGGAAAATGAGAGGATGAAGGAGTGGTCTCCTAAGCTTGCTTAGGCTTGTCTTTTAAAAGGAATGGAAATGAAGTTTCTCAAGAGATTTTTGGGGAGTAAGGTTCGACCAAAGGCTGATGACTGAAGGGAAAATTTAAATTATTTTCCAAGAAGTGAAGTGATGGATGCATGGTGTGTGTAAGAGAGTGTGTAAGTGAGTTTGTGTGTGTATGTGAATTGGTGAGAAAAAGATGAGTAGGTGGCTGCCATGGAGTTGATATAGCCGTGTGTCTTTGGTAAATTTGAGGAGAGATGAGTGATTAAAGTGTGTATAGTGTGTGTATAGTAAAAGCACATGGTGTAATGATGGTTGCTTAAGCTTGTAAGAAGTTAATTAATTTCTTTTTGGAAGCAAAGTCATGGCACACACACGGCTGGGCTGAGTTTTTTGTGTAGAAAATTGTGTCCTTGGACAATGAGAATTTGTGTATTAGATCGTGTTTGGTCGTTAAATTTTTATGTATGCGTATAGTCATACATACGCGAAAATTTAACGGATATCACAAACATTATCTAAACATGAAAACACATTATACAAACACTTAAAATAAGGAATTTAATTTAATCTAAGGTACTCATAATTTTTCTTTCATAAAAGTGTATTTTACAGTTACCTTCGATACGTAATTAAATTCTGACGACGACCAAACATCAGTCCGGATCTCGCGAAGTTCTGCTAGATCAGAAAACCATTATTTTGACTGGTATTTGTAGAAATTAAATTTTATGATTTAATTTTCCAATCTCAATAATTGGCTAGTATAATTATTTATTATGCAAAGTTCTTCTTAAGGAAAAAGCAGGATTTTACACAAGAAGTCCTAGACCTTGCACCACTTCTTCATAAGCTAGATCAAGTGGCTTCTTCACTACAAACTTGCCTCTCTCCTCCCTCTTTGGTTTTCTTGCTTCTTTTCGAAGGAGTGCAGAGAGTCTTCTTATATCCCTCTAACTAGGCCAAATAATTCAACGAATCATCCACCTTTTGGTTTTATCTCTTTGACGAATTTGGTAGGGTAATCAAGCAAGCTTTTCGATGCAAAGGGATGCGAGTGGGGGGAGAACATCCACACTAGTCGCTGTAAGTCAGTGTACTAGTCATTCGATAGAGAATAGGTGGCTATGCAGAGCTTTGAGCGAGATTGTAGGTTGAGACCGATTCTTCATAAAAGGGATCCTCCTCGTACTCTAGATCCCCTACTTCTTTCTCTGTGTCACTCGGAGGTAGAAGTTGAAATGGGTATGGAATCTCCTTCATGTCCTCATCTAAGGCCACTAATCCTTTTATGAAGTGGAAAACTGCCTTGTTGGTAGTCAGGAAAGGCTTACCCAAGATAACAGGGAATTCTCTCTCATGTAGAGTGTCCAAAATTTAGAATTTGACACGAAAAGTCTTGTTCCCTAGCACGACTTCCACATCTTCAACGAGCCCATAAACATAGGTTTTGTTTCTTCTTCTAAACTAGCTCATTTTTACCAGCATCTCCAGTAGGTCAAGGGCTTCTTCTTCCCTGATCTTCATCTTCATCATGGATCCACCAACTACTGTATTGGCCATGTCTCAGAAGGTTTGGTCTAGTGCATTGTAGAATATTAACAACAACATAGAAGATGGATCTCATGTTTGGGGAGCTTTGTCTGAATTCCTTGAAACTGCCTCCAAAATTCAGAGAACGCTTCCTAATCCCCTTGGGTAAAGTTGAAAGAGTTTTTTGAGTCTAAAAATACCTGTTGCATGCCACAAACCTCTCAAGGAGCTTATGCTCTAGTTGTTCCCATGTGGTAAGTGTAACACCCTAGCTAGCTAGCTTATGCTTAAGTCATAAGCATCGCAGACTAGGTTGTTATCTGCTTGGTGGTAATAGTTATAGTCTTGTGAAATACTTGTTATGTCGAAAATATGGACTAATTTTGAAACTTTTTCCTTTCATGGATTAAGGCATAAAATATGAGCCGCACTTAAGATAGAATATATTGTACAAGCAATAGAGCCTTTAGGCTTAGCGATTCTTAAGCAAATGTAAAGACAATCCAACAGATAAACAAGCATGTGGTTCATCAAGAAACATCATGGATATATTACATAATTTACATAACAGTCATTTTATAATTAGCGTCATTTGATTACAATCCGAATGTATACACCTAAGGGCTTTTTGCTTAGCCCATGCAAAACTACTACACGGTCAACTGTCTGATATCAGCTGCTGTTTAACGGGTGGTCCTTTCCTATTCTTTGGGATCCTCCTCAGGATCTTCATCTTTTACTTCATGACGAGCACCAAAACGTCGTTAGATTTTAGTGAGTGGCCAAATAATAATTTATAAACCAAGAAAACCCCGAGAACGTAGTAAAGGGGGTTAACCTAGGTCGTTTCCCAAAGAAGCAATTTAGAACCAAATCAATAGTTAAGTAAATCCGGGGGGGTTTGTTTGTGAAATTTAAAAACGAGTAACGAAAATAAGACAACAATAATAAAAGCAATATCCTGCATACGGCGTTCAAGTTTAAGGATTAACTCTCATCGGTTCCTGATTAATTTATTCATGAAAGGAGATGTTGTTTATTAGTTGAAATCTCTAACTAATATGCAATTTACTCAAGAAATTACGATCGTCAATTCCTTAAGCATTTGTTAATACAGGTATTAAAACCAAGATCTTAGCATTAAAACCCGTTTTAATTAAGTACCAATTGCACAACGTAATCAAATCTGATTAGTTCTCCTTTAGTTCCTTAATCACAGTTAAATAAATCATACAATCGTCAAGATTCATTAACTTAGATTTAACCTTAACCATTAACATGCAATCGCTATGTCATTAGTTAAGGGTGGAACGAGTCATGAATATTCTTTAGGCGCAAGACCTCAAATTAATCTTAATCTTGAGTTACCGCATGCAAGATATTAAGAAACTACTCCTCCATGGTTGGAGGATTAAAACTCAAAGTAAATAAAGAGAAAGAAAGAGTAGATAAAGAGAAAGGAAAATTAAATGACAATAGGAAAAGTAAATAATAAGGCAAGAGTAAAGGAAAATAGAAAGAAGTAAATGAAAGATAAAAGTAAAGGAAAAGGAAATGGAAAGAGTAAATAAACTTAACGTAAATAAAGAGAAACAAAGAAGTAAATAAAGAAACGGAAGGATGTAAATAGCAATGGAAGATTAAAGCAAATGAAAAGCAAGAAAGAGTAAATAAAGAGAATGAAAGAGTAGATGGCAAGAAGAAATGAAACAATAGAACCTGGAATTAATTCGGCAGCACTTCGTTACAAAGCTTTAAAGAAAACAAAGCACTTTAACATAGCCTAAGTGCTTTGAAATAAAATGTAAAAAGTGAAGAATATGGAAGGAAAAGAAGGGTTCTTAGGCCTAGGAGACCTTGGGGGAGGGGTGGAAGAGAATGGAAAGGAATTGATGCCCAAAAGGAGTGCCTTGGCCACCTATTTATAGGCCAAGGCCCCTCGGGACCGCTCAGCGGGTTGGTGCCACCGCTCAGCGGTGGAGTCAGCCTTGGCGGCGGACGCGGTTGCTAGCTGGCGCCAGCTGGCGAAGTTTCTGGAGTCTGGGCGCTCAGCGGCCGCTCAGCGGACTGACTTGCGCAGCAGTCAGTAAAACTGCGATATCTCCAGCTACAGACCTCCGATTGAGGTGATTCAAATTGCACTTAAAGCTAAGAGACAGATCTACAACTTTGTAGTTGACATCAAATCGTGATTCAATCTCTATCATGGCTCAAAATCAATGGCAAAGTCGGTGTCAGAATTTCTCAGCTCATCTTTTAACCAAATCTTTTTGGAATTGAATTTGATCTTGCATTCCTTGGTCCAAATCTTCTCTTCACATCCTCAATGATCCTCCTAGACATTTATTCCCTGTAATTCAACATAGAAAAACTACAAAAGAAACATTAAGTATCTAGGGTTTAAAATGATGCTTAAACTTGTCGTTTTCTTAATTTCTTTCAAAAGAGGACAATGTGTAAAAACATATTGAGTAAGTATTAAACCTACACATTTTAGTATGCATTTGCTCATTTATAGAGTAATAACTTAGGGTATAAAATCGACTTATCAATGACCAAAGAAAAGTCTATGCACAAGAGTGGCACTACTCACTTCGTGTACGGTACCACCCTACGTCTACAACTGCTATCAGGGTCCTGTCTCCTATTCACTGTCCTCCTCCTGCTCGGCTGGGTGCTCCTCCTTGTCGCTGGACAAGTCCGTCATCGCCGTGATGTCTCGCGAGACGAAGCGGAGTGACAACACAGAGAGCACCCTCTTTCTGGCGATCGTCCGTCGACCTCGTCCTCGTATTGGGGGAATGAACGTACTGGGGTCCGTGGCTGACGCGATCTCTGGCTCCAGCTCGGATGGGGACACCTCCACCTCGCCATTGAGGTGGATGGGATCTTGGCTGCTGTTCCCTGGGAGCTCATTTATCCAGAACAGACACATCAGAGATGACCCTGGTCCTCTGAGTCTTCGCCTGGGAGGTCTCTCAGGCTCGTCGGGCATGAGGGCCTGCGCGAAGGTACACGTCTCAATGAGGGTATCCGTGCGGTAGTTACGCTGGCGCGTGCGAGTGAACAACCACACATCCTTCGCAGGTGGGGAGGCCATCACTGCAAGCTAGGTCCATGCACGAGTGGGGGTAAGAACACTTACGTTCTTAATGGGAACCCGGCGTGGTCTCTACAGTTCAGTTACTTGGGCATCATCCAGGCTGCTCGGGTAAGACTTCTAAGTGTCATACATACTAAACCCTTACTAGTTATTATCTTTAACCTATGTCCTGAGCAGCTTTTTCTAAGTTACTAGGTGATAAGGCTACTAGTCTTGTCGTTACCTAGGCTTCGTGCTCATTTACTTTACGCTACTAAAAAAACCATACTAGTCGTCTCAGGTCGTTCCCTTGACGATACATAATGCATGAACAGTTATAAATACATGTCTACTCACATACATACATACATACATACATACATGCATACATTCATTCATTCATAGCTATATTATTACATAGTGCATGGGGGACATTTGGGAACCTCTTACGCATACCGGCTTGCCCGGGTTAGCGCTCTTTCTTTCATACCTCCTTTTTTTCCATCCTTACCTTCCTTGTGTCATTAACCTTCGCGAACCAATCCACCATTTTGGGATTGACTCGTTAACCAACCCACCCTTTTGGGACTGGCGAGGTAACACATTGACCAATCCACCCTTTTGGGACTGGTGAGGGGCGTGTCTGTAAGACTTTGCCAAGAGAGGGCTTCCTAGCATATAACTACATACTTGTTCCCTACGTTCCATTATGATCTTTAAACATTAGGTGATTGACCTCTAATTCTCTAGGGTTGCCCTAACACCTATACAACAACCCGTTCCTCTTGATGCATGCTTCAATATACAGTAATATGCCCTATCCTTACTCATTGGATCCTTTAGAACCACTAAAGTCTCAAGTCTATCAAGTTTCATTCGAATTCCTAGGGTTGCATTCGAATGAAATCCCTACTAGTGCTTTCATTCGACTGAAATAGGGTTTCATTCAATTGAAATCCTCAGCACTCTTTCATTCAAATACTAGGGTATTCAATCGATTGAAATCCAGAGATTTTCTTTCATTCGACTGAATAGGAATTCAATCGATTGAAAGTTCAGTTTGGCCTTCATTCGATTCAAATCCCTCCTTATTCGATTGAAAGCTAAAAAATCACTTCCCTGGGACTTCAGTTCTCAATTTTCCTCAGAAACCTACTGTTCCTAGGGTTCCAATCCATACAGTTATGCATTTCATTCATCAAAATTTCCCAAAACCCTTTTCACCCTATACTTCCCCAAAATACTACTTAACATTTTCGCAGTCCAACATACAAAATAACATATACACAGTTAAAAATTAAACCACATAGATAGTGGGCTTAGAGTTACCCACATTCGATGGAGATTCTGATTCGGTAGGCTTGAAGTGAAGAATTTCCTCTTCACGATGGCGTGCTCGGCGATTTTTCTAAGACTCTGGCAAGAAACCTAGATGTGTCGGAGCGGGACCAGTGTTTGTGAAAAGGATTGAAAATAACGTATATTTTCTGAAAGTAACGTGGCTATAAATAGCCACGCACAGTGACCCTTTTTCTTTTCCTTTTTCCTTTTCTTTTCTTCCTTTTTCTTTCTTCTGAAGCTTTTGCTTCATTATTATTATTATTAATTATTATTTACTTCCTTCAGAAGGTAAACCTTACCTTGTCTGGCTCCGTTTTCGTTTGATCGCGTTTTGTCCAAAATGTCTCATACCCAATTGCCCTAAAAATATTTCAGTCACACCGTTGTGACTCATTAAATTTTCCCTTCAATCCGGGAGCATTTTCCAGGGATCTTGGACTTTCTTACAGTGTCGAGAAATTCCACGGGCATTTTTCGGTATTCGAAACAGTTTCTGTTCGACTCGAAACTCGTTTGGTGACTCCAAAAAAATTACGGGGCAACTTAACCTAACCCGTTTCCCTAAATCCCTAGGGTTTGGAGGTTTAATTCTCCCACCGTGGCTTTGTTGGCATTTTCCCGGCCGTTATCGGCGGTGAAATCGACGGGCTTTCCACACATGGGAACTTGGGATGCTACGTATCCTGTGTGCTGAGCGGCCTAACTGAAGTTCACCCTTCCCTTTTTGAAAATTACTATTTCCTGCACTCAAAAACTTTTCCTAAATCTAACTTTTTAGGCTGCTCGCAATTTTCCATGGATCTACTGATTTTACTAAAGAATGTTAAATGTTATGAACTAAGGATTTATGTTTAAGGCATATGAACTGTGACTGGAATGGACTGGATTGATGAATGTCTTATGTGATTATGTGCCATGGAAATGAATTTATGAAAGGAAAGGAAAGGAAAAAGGAATAGGGCATGATGTCACTAAATCCCAATAAGGAAAAAGGAAAGGAATGTAAAACCATTTTTTTTCTAGCTATGCTATAACATCCCACTCCTTTCTTAGCAGAAATTTCCCGGATTAACTGTAACAAGCAACAATTAATAGAAATTAATCTGTTTAGTTTCTCGAAATTCTGACGACACTTAGATAGTCCCTCATGACCATTAGAATTTAGTGGAAATATCAAACCGTCGAAAAAATGGAGTTCCGCTCACTTTCGGACGATTCCGCAGACACTAGAACGAACCCGTTCGACCCCGTTTAGCCAGTAGAACGGAGCAGTGGGCCCCGATCTTGGGAAACCATGCCTTATGTGGGAAAAGAGGATAAAACCCCTAGAGCAACCCCAAATCGTTACTAGGAAGCTTTGGCGATCGCGGAAACGCCAGCGAAACGGCCCCGTTCGGACACCGACGAAAGATAACGGGTCAAAGGTATCTGTGAAAAAAAACCTTTTCCGGAGAAAAATTCACAAATGGCTTGAAGTGATGATACCTTGAGGTAGAGGGGAATTAGAGGATCGCGACGGTATAAGCGGAATATTTTTCAGACGACCGTGCGCGACGCACCGGGACTGCGAACGATAAAAAACAAGCGAAACGGGAATGCGTGGGCCCCACATCTGCAATTGACCACGTGATGGCTGCAGATTTCCAAGGAAAACAATAAATAATTAGGTTACTATTCATTGATTTGACCTTAGAATTATCTAACCTAATTAATTAATTCATAAATTAAATAGAAAATAGCATTTTGGTAATTTTGGCAAAGGGCATAATGGGAAAATGACCAAATTTTCGTGGCTATATAAGGGCATGGCCAGCAGCCCATTTTTCATTCATTTTCTCTCTTGAAGTGCCGAAACTCTACCCGTTTGCTCGCCTGACGCCCTGGGGAAACCCTGCCGGAACACTACGGGAACTAGGAAACGATCTGGGAAGGCCAAGCCCTCAAGGAACTTGCCTCTTTGCCACCATTTTCTACCCTTTTCAAGCCTCTAAGGATGTGGGTAACCTTAGTTTTACTCACCCCCTTAGTGGTGATTGTATGCTTGCTTTGTTTTGATGATTTTGCAATATGTTAGAACTGTTATGCTAGGGTTAGGGAGATGATTCTGAAGGGTCCTGTGACCTGGACTAGCTAGGATTTTATTGGTTGGAATATGTGTGGGAAACCCAAGAAGTGTCCATGAGAAAGGATGGCAAGAAACTAAGAAAAACCAAAGAAGTATGTTGCTGTTCGGCCAGGTCTCACTGAGCAGCCTCATGAGTCGCTGAGCGATCTCATGAACCGCTGAGCTGCCTGTGTGAACCGCTGAGCGGTCTTATGCTTCGTTGAGCGGCTCAGGCTAATCTTAAAGATAAGGATGGAAAATGTTTCTAGAACATGGCGTCAGACCGCTGAGCGGTCCAGATAACCGCTGAGCAGCCTGAGAGCCCTTTGAAAATGATATTGAAAAACGTGGAGGAACGAGTCTCAGGGACCGCTGAGCAGACCCAGAGTCACGCTGAGCGGCCTGTGAGGCAGGAAGCTCATGGAAACTGTCTTGGGCACATGATCCAGCAAGGAAAGGTTTAATGGAAGCATGTAATAGATAGGATGTATGTGGAACATTGTATGTAGAATGGCTATGTTTAGAAAGGTCTATGATATCATCCATCATGAGAACTAGAGGTTAATCACGTATAGTTTAAAGAGCATAATTGAACCTTAGGGAATCAGTATGTAGTTATATGATAATAGGTATCTTTCTTGGCAGACACGCCCCTCGCCAGTCCCCCACAAAGGGGTGGATTGGTTAATGATGAGGAATGAAAGGAAAGAAATGATGAATGAAAAAGGGTGACGTCACGCTTATGAAATGATGATGATATGATGATGATGTATGGGTCTCTACTTGGTTGTGTCATAGGGCCAACCCCTCGCCCTCCCACTAGGTGGACGGTTATCTCTATTGATGATCGAAGACGGACCATTAGTTATCCGCGGTGGTTCGCAACCACTCAGGTTATAGCGCTGCTTGGTCGACATCAATCAGAGGACAGAAGCAGGCTGTAGATGTGTGGCCGCATCTACACGAGTGGGGAAGACTCGGCGCGACCCTGGTCCATTAGTTATCTGGGAGCCAACGCAGCCTCGGTCCATTAGTTAGCCGAGAGCATGGAAAGCAGGATGCACTCCGGTCCATTAGTTAGCCGGTACGCATGAGAGAGTCTCAAAGTTCACATGCATAACGTATGAAAGGAATGAAAATGCAATGATATGGTGAATGACTATGTAATGTATAAGTATATGATAATGTATATGAGCATGTGTATGAAGTAAGTACCGTCAAGAGAACGCTCGAGACGGCTATGTATGTACGCAAGAAAAGTTAACAAGCACGAGAACTTAGATAAGAAAGACTAGATCCCCAGTCACCTAGTAAAGTAGATAAAGCCGTTCAAGACCTTAGGCTAGATAATAATCAGTAGGATGTTAGTATGCATGTTCACTTAGAAACACCTGAGCGGCCTGGTTGATAAGTGAGAAAAGAGATCCCTTATGCTAAGGTTAACCACTGAGGACGACTGTTCTCACCCCCACTCGCTTATGCTTCCAGGAGCAGGCAAAGACTATGAGGGCTACGAGGAGCCCTATGAGGAGTTACCTGCGGAGCCGTGATGGTCGAGGCAGATCAGCAGAAGACCAGTCTTTTTGGATATGTATTTTGTATTTTGATATGTAGTATGATGTATTTGGCTTGTATATGTAACCTATTATGATACTCCGTTGGTTGTAAATTGTGATGGACCAGATACATGTTTATGTAATTATTTATGCCAGTCATGACTATTACTTTTAAGCTTAAGCTCTATCGTTTGTATTATATGCTTTGATTCACGCACGGCTCATACTTTACAAATAAGGTAATAAGTAGAAAAGTTTTTAAAATGGTCCATATTTTCCTTACTCTGGTATTTTCGAAAGATAATAAAGGACTATAGTAATCCCACCAAATGATTAACAACCTAGTGAGCATTGTGTACTACTCGAGGGTATGCAGTTAGCTAGGGTGTTACAGTTAGTATCAGAGCAGTTTAGTCCTACGTGAGCCTATGGACTGAGTGTGAAGAAGACTCTTCCTCTGACCATTGATGGCATGGTTTTGATGAAGACAACAACACCAACAAAAAGCAGAAAAAGGGAAGACTCAAACAAGATCAAAGAACCTCAAGACTCAAGCTGCACATCTTTAAAGGTTCAAGATTTTAAACCTAGAGTCAATAGTTAGCACATGTTAAGATATTAAAGGTTAATGGCTCAAAGTTTTTCAACATAAACATGTCTAACATTTTTCATAAAACCCTAGAAGCATATGGCAACATTTTTCAAAGGGTTTTAACACTTAAACTCGGTTTCTGCATGGTTAATCGATTACCATGCATGTGTAATCGATTACCAGCACTTTGAATTCAAATATTTTTAAGTTTTGAAGTGAGTAATCGATTACCAACCCGTAGTAATCGATTACCACCATTTGAAATTTGAAAATATGGCCGTTTCTTGTGTGTAATCGATTACAGCCTTTGGTTAATCGATTACATGCTCGAATGGGTGTGTTTTTTCATGAAACAATGCGTTGTTTTGCATTGTATGCTTTGGCATTGGTTCATGAACAGACACCACAGCCTATATATTGCAGAATTCGTGCAGAACCAAAGACACACCATCAGAACTTCATTCTTTCATTGATTCTCACAAGTTTTACATGTTCTAATCAAAAGTTCTGATCATAATTTTCAAAGTCTTTTTCAATCCAAACTAAGAAAAGCATTGAGCCTTAACTTTCATATCTTTAAGTGCTTTTCTATTCAGGATTATCATTCCCTGAGTTTAGGATTGTTACAAGGCCATTGTAATTACTTCTTCAAAACAATTTGATTGTTGTAAACACCGTGGTTTTCGGTGTAGTATTCTGATCATCACCGTAGGGTTCGGTGAGGACATTGTGTAACCAGGAGAACGGTTGTGTTCTCTTGTAGTTGTCGGTGTAAGTGCCTCGGGTGTGAGGTTGTACACAACACAAGATTACATAGTGGAAAAACCCTGCCTCAGAAACAGGGGACTGGACGTAGCCTTCGGTTTGTGAAGGTGAACCAGGATAAATTCTCCGGTGTGAATTCTCTTATCCCTACACTTTTACATTCAGCAATTTACAATTTCCGCTGCATTAACATCTTATCTATTTGGGAATTGCTGGGTCTTGTTCTAAAATTGGGGATTAGGGTTTCAAACCTTTCAAA
>QANU01001613.1:46515-64953 GCA_003254905.1 Nissolia schottii
ACACACCATCAGAACTTCATTCTTTCATTGATTCTCACAAGTTTTACATGTTCTAATCAAAAGTTCTGATCATAATTTTCAAAGTCTTTTTCAATCCAAACTAAGAAAAGCATTGAGCCTTAACTTTCATATCTTTAAGTGCTTTTCTATTCAGGATTATCATTCCCTGAGTTTAGGATTGTTACAAGGCCATTGTAATTACTTCTTCAAAACAATTTGATTGTTGTAAACACCGTGGTTTTCGGTGTAGTATTCTGATCATCACCGTAGGGTTCGGTGAGGACATTGTGTAACCAGGAGAACGGTTGTGTTCTCTTGTAGTTGTCGGTGTAAGTGCCTCGGGTGTGAGGTTGTACACAACACAAGATTACATAGTGGAAAAACCCTGCCTCAGAAACAGGGGACTGGACGTAGCCTTCGGTTTGTGAAGGTGAACCAGGATAAACTCTCCGGTGTGAATTCTCTTATCCCTACACTTTTACATTCAGCAATTTACAATTTCCGCTGCATTAACATCTTATCTATTTGGGAATTGCTGGGTCTTGCTCTAAAATTGAGGATTAAGGTTTCAAACTTTTCAAAGAATCAAAATCGGTGAAAAACAAGTAAAACCTAATTCACCCCCCCCTCTTAGGTTGCTATCTATACTTACACTGAGCTGCACTATGCTTCCGAGCATGAATAATGGTGTATGTCTGTGCTAAGTGGTATGTGCTAAGTTATGTGTACCTGCCTTTCTTGAGACTGATCAACTTGGAATTGTGCAGGTACGACAGATTAGGCATGCCGCCTCGTAGAAACTATACACAGCGGACGATGGAGCCGGCAGAATTTGCTGACATCTTTCGTGAAATGGCCCAAGCCACCCAAGCCCAGGCACAACAACGAATCAAATGGCAGTAGCTGCCATGTATCGGAATCCGGCCCCCACAGCTGAAGAGGCAGAAGCGAAGAAGTTTGCTGAGTTTGGAAGAGCAAACCTTCCGACTTTTGAGGGGTTGATGGACCCAGAACTCTTTCCTAACTGGATAGCAGAAACAGAGCAGGTTTTTGAAGACGTACCCTATACAGAGGTACAGAAAGCTCGATTCGCTACACGGAAGCTGCGAGGTGCGGCTAGAACCTGGTGGAACTCCACCAGACCTCTTTTGGAACAGCAGGGAAGTCCTGTCACCTAGGATCGATTTACCACTGCCCTCTTGAACAAGTATTTCCCTAAGGGGCTTAGGGACCAGAAAGAAGCTGAGTTTCTGGAGCTGCAACAGGGGGACATGACAGTGGCGGAATACACGTCCACCTTTGAGAGATTGTGCCGCTATTCCTCTACTTATTAGCTGCACCCTAATAAAGCGTGGAAATGTGGAAAGTTTCAGAGGGGACTGAAGGAAGAGCTGCAGATGGCCATTAACCATTGGGACATTCAGGATTATGCCCTTCTGGTTAGTAAGTGTATGACGCTAGAGGAGTCGGCCAGGAATCTGACCAAGGCCAGTAACATAAGAAACAAGCGGAGGATGGAGGAGCAAGGGGGTTCGTCACAGGCACAGCGACATAAAGGACCCGTTCAGGCTCCGTTCCCTGGGAGAGGGAGAGGGCAGTTTCTTCAGCGGCCTCAGCAGTAGACCGCGAGACCACAGGGCTCGATGGGATCAGGATTTCCCAAGCCCCTGCAACCAGTGATCAGACCCCAGCAGCAGACAGTGAGGCCACCACAGCAGGGTGGAGTGGAGAGAAACTCTAGGCAAGAGGCCCGAGCAGGTCAACCAAGCAGGGAGGCCAGACCGCTGTGCCCCAAATGCGGGAAGCCCCACCTTGGTGATTGCCTAGCCAGGCAGAGGGTGTGCTATAGGTGTGGACAGAGTGGTCACTTCGCTAAGTATTGCACACCTGTCCCAGCACCAGTTCAGCAACAAGGAAGAGTCTTTACCTTATCCAAAGAGGAGGCTGAGGATGCAGAAGGTTTGATTATGGGTAAGTGCACTATGCTGGGTACTATTTTGACCGTATTATATGATTCGGGAGCCTCGCACTCTTTTATTTCCCATGACAGTGTTAGGAGACTAGACCTAATGCCGGTACCGTTGCCTTACACGCTAAGGGTGTCTACCTTTACCGCTCCACCAGTGGAGACATGACACGTATGTCTCCAGTGTCCACTTCAGTTACAAGATCGGATGTTCGTTGCTGATCTTATCTGCTTACCCTTAGTGGGCTTGGATGTCATTCTAGGAATGGATTGGTTACGCGATAACCAGGTGATCTTGGATTGCGCGAAGAAGTTGGTAACCTTTTCTTCCGTGGTTTCAGCCACGCCACCCTCTAAGGAAGAATCAGTAGTTTTGTATTGTTGTCCATTGGAGAACCAGAGCTTCATCTTCCTGGCTTCGTTAGAGGTGGAGGCAAAACAGGACGTGGTGCATATTCCGGTGGTGAGTGAGTACCCGGATGTATTCCCCGATGACGTTCTGGAGTTTCCCCCGAGGAGAGAAGTGGAATTCTCCATCAGCTTGGTTCCGGTAGCTGGACCAATCTCGATGGCGCCATACCGAATGTCCACGGTAGAGCTGCAGGAGCTGAAAAAGCAACTGGAGGAGCTATTGGACAAGTGGTTCATTCGACCTAGTGCGTCACCATGGAGAGCTGCAGTGTTGTTCGTGAAGAAGAAGGATGGGTCGATGCGGCTGTGCATTGACTATCGGCAACTGAATAAGGCCATAATCAAGAACAAGTACCCGTTGCCGAGGATAGATGATTTGATGGATCAGCTGAAAGGAGCGAAGGTGTTTTCAAGGATTGATTTGCGCTCAGGCTACCATCAAATACGGGTCTCAGATGAAGATATTCCCAAGACGGCTTTTAGGACTCGTTATGGCCACTACGAGTTCACCGTGATGTCGTTCGGGTTGACTAATGCCCCTGCGATCTTCATGGAATACATGAACCGGATCTTCCGGCCGTACTTGGACGAATGCGTGATAGTCTTCATAGATGATATTTTGATATACTCGAATACTGAGGAGGATCACGCCAGGCATCTCGGGTTGGTTCTGGATGTCTTGAGGGAGAAGCAGCTGTATGCTAAACTCTCTAAGTGCGAGTTCTCGACCAAGGATGTGAAGTTCTTGGGACACGTGGTGATTGAGCAGGGAATCTCAGTGGATTCGAGCAAGGTTGCAGCTGTAATAGAATGGGAGCGACCTACTACAGTTACAGAGATCAGGAGCTTTTTGGGATTTGCGAGCTACTACCGAAGGTTCATCAAGGGGTTTTCTCAGATGGCGCTACCCCTTACCAAACTTACCCGCAAGGAAGTCAAATTCGTGTGGTTACCGGAATGCGAGGAGAGCTTCTGTAAGCTCAAGGAGAAGTTGACCACCGCTCCTGTATTGATCTTGCCAGACCCACACACACTAAGTGAGGTGTACTGTGATGCCTTGAGGATGGGACTCGGATGCGTGCTTATGCAGAACCGCCAAGTAGTGGCTTACGCGTCCAGACAATTGAGACCGCACGAGGCGAATTATCCGACCCATGACTTGGAATTAGCAGCTGTGGTATTTGCACTAAAGATCTGGAGACATTACCTCTATGGCATCCGTTTCGAGGTATTCTCCGACCACAAGAGTCTGCAGTATCTTTTTGATCAGAAAGAGTTGAATATGAGACAAAGGAGGTGGATGGAGTTTCCGAAGGACTACGACTTTGGTCTTAACTACCATCCCGGAAAGGCGAATGTGGTAGCAGATGCATTGAGCAGAAAGGCATTGCATATGGCTCAGATGATGGTAGAAGAGTCCAAGCTGCTGGAAGAGTTTCGAGACCTGAATTTGGGAGTGGTTAGACAGGAGAGCAGTATCAAGCTAGGTCCGCTGCAGATCACTAGCAGTTTCAAGAAGAGGATAGTCGAAGCTCAGGAGCACTGTCAAGAGGACCTCTGGCTGAAGTTTGTCAAGGCCATGGAGGAGGGGAAAGTTAAGGAAGCAGTGGTAGGCGATGATGGCCTCATCCGCTTCAGCAACCGAGTTTGCGTACTCGATGAAGGTACTCTGTGGAGAGACATTCTGAATGAAGGCCACAAGGGCAAGTTCACTATGCACCCAGGTATCACCAAAATGTATCATGATCTGAAGCAGATGTTTTGGTGGCCAGGTTTGAAGCCAGACGTGGAAGAATGGGTGCAAAAATATCTGGTATGTCAGAAGGCGAAAATGGAGCACCGGAAACCTCCAGGACTGTTGACTCCCCCAGAGGTACCGGAATGGAAGTAGGATGGTATCTCTATGGATTTCGTTTCAGGATTGCCACGTACAGCGAGGAATGTGGACTCCATCTGGGTGATTGTTGACAGACTCACCAAGTCGGCCAATTTTCTTCTGGTAAAGATGACCTATCCGCTGGAAAAGTTGGTGCAACTGTACATAAGAGAAGTGGTGAGGTTACACGGCGTATCGTCGTCCATCATATCAGATAGGGATCCTCAATTTACGTCCCAATTTTGGACAGCTTTTCAGAAAGCATATGGGACTCAGTTGGTGTTGAGCACGGCGTAATCGTTGCGCGCACACTCGGACAGAGTAACAGCACAACAGATGAAAACTTAGGAAAAATGGCACTGAGGCCGTGGGTCTTATTTATAGGCGCAGGGGCCCTTTAGCTTCGTGAAGAAGCTGCTTGCTTTTCATTTCTTTTCCCCTTTTCTCTTTTTTTTTTTTCAAAATTATCCTTTAAGCCAAAGTACACTTTTGCCCTTGCTTTAATTTCTATTTCCTTTTATATCCTAAGTTTTGTTTTCCCTTTTTGTCCTACACCTTTTTAATTATTCCCCTTTTGTCCTTTCCTTTAATTTTTTCTTTATTTTCCTGATCCTAACGTGGAGATAAATTTCTAACCAGGTCAATTTATTTCGCGATCATGTTTGATCGCGTTTTGTCATTTTTCGGTTGTGTTCAGATATTCTAAAAATATTCCGAGCACATATCCGCGATCTACTAATTTCCCGGATCATAGAGGTATGTCCGGTTAAGGTATTCGTGAATTTATTGCTCGGAGGAAATTTTCACAGATACCTTAAGTGTCTACCGAATTTCGATTTTTGTCAAAATTTGGCACGGACCTCGTGGCACTCCGCGAGATCAAGAAACAATTACTTGACTGGCGTTTGAAAGCGATTAATGTTCTAAACTATTTTTCCAGTCCAAATAATCGCATCTAAAGTGCTTTTAATTGAGTCAAAAATGGAGATTTTCACGAAATTCTCGTAAGGAGAAAATTCGGGATGTTACAGGACCAGTGGCGTATCAGATAGCTCTCCCACCGAATCTGGCGAATGTATATGCCGTCTTTCATGTGTCTCACATGAGGAAATACTATGCCTCTCTTGATCACGTGCTGGAGCCAGAGAATATCATACTCAGAGAAGATCTTGCCTTGCCGTTGATGCCGCAAAAGATCATTGACCATAAGACCCGAAAGACTCGCAGCAAGGAGATCCCGATGGTCCGAGTTATCTGGGAGAACGGGAAGGTCGAGGAGCAGACTTGGGAGCTGGAGGAACACATGAAAGCGGCCTATCCAGAGCTATTTCCAGGTACGAAATTTCGAGGACGAAATTTTTCTAAGGGGGATGGAATGTAACATCCCGCTCCTTTCTTAGCGGAAATTTCCCGGATTAACTATAACAAGCAGCAATTAATAGAAATTAATCTGTTTAGTTTCTCGAAATTCTGATTACACTTAAATAGTCCATCGTGACCATTAGAATTTAGTGGAAATATCAAACCGTCGAAAAAACGGAGTTCCGCTCACTTTTGGACGATTCCGCAGACACTAGAACGAACCAGTTCGGCCCCGTTTAGCTAGTAGAACGGAGCAGTGGGCCCCGATCTTGGGAAACCATGCCTTATGTGGGAAAAGAGGATAAACCCCTAGAGCAACCCCAAATCGTTACTAGGAAACTTTGGCGATCGCAGAAACGCTAGCGAAACGGCCCCGTTCGGACATCGACGAGAGATAACGGATCAAAGGCATCTGTAAAAAAAATACTCCTGCGGAGAAAAATTCACAAATGCCTTGAAGTGATGATACCTTGAGGTAGAGGGGAATTAGAGGATCGCGACGGTATAAGCAGAATATTTTTCGGACGACCGTGCGCGACGCACTGGGACTGCGAATGATCAAAAACGAGCGAAACGGGACTGCGTGGGCCCCACATCTGCAATTGACCACGTGATGGCTGCAGATTTCCAAGGAAAATAATAACTAATTAGGTTACTATTCATTGATTTGACCTTAGAATTATCTAACCTAATTAATTAATTCATAAATTAAATAGAAAATGGCATTTTGGTAATTTTGGCAAAGGGCATAATGGAAAAATGGCCAAATTTTCGTGGATATATAAGGGCATGGCCAGCAGCCCATTTTTCATTCATTTTCTCTCTTGAAGTGCCAAAACTCTGCCCGTTTGCTTGCTTGACGCCCTGGGGAAACCCTGCCGGAACACTGCGGGAACTAGGAAACGATCTGGGAAGGCCAAGCCCTCAAGGAACCTGCCTCTTTGCCACCATTTTCTACCCTTTTCAAGCCTCTAAGGAAGTGGGTAACCTTAGTTTTACTCACCCCCTTAGTGGTGATTGTATGCTTGCTTTGTTTTGATGATTTTGCAATATGTTAGAACTGTTATGCTAGGGTTAGGGAGATGATTCTGAAGGGTCCTGTGACCTGGACTAGCTAGGATTTTATTGGTTGGAATATGTGTGAGAAACCCAAGAAGTATCCATGAGAAAGGATGGCAAGAAACCAAGTTAAACCAAAGAAGTATGTTGTTGTTCGGCCAGGTCTCGCTGAGCGGCCTCATGAGTCGCTGAGCGATCTAATGAACCGCTCAGCGGCCTGTGTGAACCGCTGAGCGAAGTGTACCGCTGAGCGGTCTTATGCTTCGCTAAGCGGCTCAGGCTGAACTTAAAGATAAGGATGGAAAATGTTTCTAGAACCTGGCGTCAGACCGCTGAGCGGCCTGAGAGCCCTTTGAAAATAATATTGAAAAACGTGGAGGAACGAGTCTCAGGGACTGCTGATCGGACCCAGAGTCACGCTGAGCGACCTGTGAGGCAGGAAGCTCATGGAAACTGTCTTGGGCACATGATCCAACAAGCAAAGATTTAATGGAAGTACGTAATAGATAGGATGTATATGGAACATTGCATGTAGAATGGCTATGTTTAGAAAGGTCTACGATATCATGCATCATGAGAACTAGAGGTTAATCACGTAAAGTTTAAAGAGCATAATTGAACCTTAGGGAATCAGTATGTAGTTATATGATAATAGGTATCTCTCTTGGTGGACACGCCCCTCGCCAGTCCCCCACAAAGGGGTGGATTGGTTAATGATGAGGAATGAAAGGAAAGAAAGGAAAGAAATGATGAATGAAAAAGGGTAACGTCACGCCTATGAAATGATGATGATAAGATGATGATGATGTATGGGTCTTTACTTGGTTGTGTCATAGGGTCAACCCCTCGCCCTCCCACTAGGTGGACGGTTATCTCTATTGATGATCGAAGACGGACCATTAGTTATCCGCGGTGGTTCGCAACCACTCAGGTTATAGCACTGCCTGGTTGACATCAATCAGAGGACAGAAGCAGGTTGTAGATGTGTGGCCGCATCTACATGAGTGGGGAAGACTCGGTGCGGCCCTGGTCCATTAGTTAGTTGGGAGCCGACGCAGCCTCGGTCCATTAGTTAGCCGAGAGCATGGAAAGCAGGATGCGCCCCGGTCCATTAGTTAGCCGGTACGCATGAGAGAGTCTCAAAATTCGCATGCATAACGTATGAAAGGAATGAAAATGCAATGATATGGTGAATGATTATGTAATGTATAAGTATATGATAATGTGTATGAAGTAAGTACCGTCAAGAGAACGCTCGAGACGGCTATGTATGTACGCAAGAAATGTTAACAAGCACGAGAAATTAGATAAGAAAGACTAGATCCCCAGTCACCTAGTAAAGTAGATAAAGCCGTTCAGGACCTTAGGCTAGATAATAATCAGTAGGATGTTAGTATGCATGTTCACTTAGAAACACCTGAGCGGCCTGGTTAATAAGTGAGAAAAGAGATCCCCTATGCTAAGGTTAACCACTGAGGACGACTGTTCTCACCCCCACTCGCTTATGTTTCCAGGAGCAGGCGAAGACTATGAGGGCTATGAGGAGCCCTATGAGGAGTTACCTGCGGAGCCGTGATGGCCGAGGCAGATCAGCAGAAGACCAGTCTTTTTGGATATGTATTTTGTATTTTGATATGTAGTATGATGTATTTGGCTTGTATATGTAACCTATTATGATACTCCGTTGGTTGTAAATTGTGATGGACCAGATACATGTTTATGTAATTATTTATGCCAGTCATGACTATTACTTTTAAGCTTAAGCTCTATCGTTTGTATTATATGCTTTGATTCACGCACGGCTCATACTTTACAAATAAGGTAATAAGTAGAAAAGTTTTTAAAATGGTCCATATTTTCCTTACTCTGGTATTTTCGAAAGATAATAAAGGACTATAGTAATCCCACCAAATGATTAACAACCTAGTGAGCATTGTGTACTACTCGAGGGTATGCAGTTAGCTAGGGTGTTACATGTGCCACTAGCCGGTAGGAAAGGCAAGCTGAACCCTGGGCATATCTCGTCCCTAGCATAACCCCCTCGCCATCCCTAGCATATGGATGGACTCTCCTATCGTGAGCTACTAAGGTTAAGCGCTGCCTAGTCCTCACGGTACTGAGACAGAAAGGAAGCCTATCGCGGTAGGCCATCGTTACGGGGGGTTAAGCTTGAACTATGTGCTGTAAGTGATATAACTGTACATAAGTGGAGGTGCGAAGAAGCTTATAATTAAAATGGACACGGTTATAAGTGGACGCGCACTAAAGCTTATTATGTGATTATGTGAGATATGTGTAGCTTAAGAAGTAAGGTAGAGAACAGATGACTTAGTTAATGAAGAATAGGTTCCCCAGTCACATAGTTAATTTAGATAAAGCTGCTCAGGCTTAGTATGGATCTTAATAACCAGTAGGGCTATACTATTACTGTAACACCTAGAAATCGCTGAGCGGCCTGGAGCCTGTATGAGGAAAAAGAAGTCCCCTAGTCCTAAGGTTTTCCTCTGAGAGCGCTATGTTCTCACCCCACTCATCCATGACTCCAGGTTATGACGACGGACGAGAAGCGGAGCAGTATGAGGAGGAGGCATCCCAAGACCAAGCGACAGAAGATTAGACTAGTAGCTAGTAGATGGTATCTGTGTATATGCATTGTTTTGTGACCATTGGATTTACTACTTAAAATGTAACCTATGTACTTGTTATGAATGTGTGATGGACCAATGTTTATTGCCTTGCCATGTGTTGCATATATCCATATTCTACTACTTAAGCATGCTATGTTTCCGTGCGCGATGTATGCTCTAACGCGACAAGGCTCCTATTTTACATTATGTAATGTACAAAGAAAGTTTTAATTTGGTCTATATTTTGGGTAGCAATATTTTCAACGTACAAACGGGACTAAGTATTATCCCCACCAGAGCAGATAACAACTTAGCCAGCAAGCTTGCCACTTAAGCGTAGGCTAGCTAGCTAGGGGGTTACATTGACGAAGAGCAAGAGGCGGAGCAGTACGAGGAAGAGGCACCCTATAACATCCCAAATTTTCCCCTTACAGAGATTTCGCTTAAATCCTAATTTCGCTTAATTAAAAGTACCTTAAAGGCGATTATTTGGATTGGAAAAATTATTTAGAAAATTTATTACTTCCAAACGCCAGTCAAATAATTGTTTCTCGATCTCGCGGAGTGCCGCAAGGTCCGTGCTAAATTTCGCCGAAAATTGGGATTTCGGTAGGTACCTAAGGTATCTGTGAAAATTACCCCTGGGTGATGTATTCACGAATGCCTTAACCTGACATACCACTATGACCAGAAAAGTTGGTAGGTTGTGAATATATGTCCGAAATAGTTTTAGGACATCTATTCTGTAACATCCCGAATTTTTTCCTTATGGAAATTTTGCTTAAATCCTAATTTCGCGTAATTAAAAGCACATTAGAGGCGATTATTGGGACTGGAAAAATTATTTAGAAAATTAATTGCTTCCAAATGCCAGTCAAATACTTGTTTCTCGATCTCGCGGAGTGCCGCAAGGTCCGTGCTAAATTTTGTCGAAAACCGGGATTTCGGAAGGCACTTAAGGTATCTGCGAAATTACCCTCTGGGTAAATTATTCACGAATACCTTAACCTGACATACTCATATGACCAGGAAAAATTAGTAGATCACGGCGGTATGTCCGGAATATTTTTGGGACAACCGTACCCGAACGATTAAGGACCCAAACGCAATCAAACATGATCAAAATTTATCATGTGGCCTTAGTTATAATTAGATGCATCCCCTGACATATAATAATGATAATAAAATATATAAAAATCATAGGAGCATCCCCCCTGACTAAAAAGAAATGAAATATATGTATAGAGTATATATGTATAACAGTGTATGTAATAGAATATATTATATATAATATAATAATATAATATAAAATAATATAATAATATAAATTAATTATATATATAGTCGTGACAGTGGCATTCGGCCACTGTAAACACACGGATATATACGTACATATATATATAGATTAATATAATATAATATATAATATATAATATAATATAATAATAATTGAAAGTATATGTATATATATTCACGTCCCAGGTGAAAGAAACAAAATATGTACATAGTAGATATAATATAGCAATATGATGATAATAGTTTAAGAAAATATCAAGCACAGTGCTTGCTTTTTGAAATGCCTATAAAGGCCCCCCTGACGCTATCTCACTTAGTTTCTTTCTTTTTTCTTTGTTTCCTTCCCCCAGAAGCGTAGCTTCTCTGTTCTTTGCTATGTTTTCTTTCTTTATTTTTCCCGTTCGTGCACATCGCGGAAGTGCTATCGGACTCCGGAAAAATAGGACGAGCACACCCACTCGAAGAGGATATTTTTCTCTTCATTTCTACCGATTCAGAAACTCGTTTCGAGGTGGGTAACTCTAAGCCCACTGTCTATGTGGTTTATTTAATGATTAATTATATGCATTTCTGTGTATGTGAATGAAAAACTATTTTGTACAAATGATAGGAAATGAGTTAAGGAGGTTAGATTTTGATGATTTTGAGGTTTGGAAACCATAACTGTATTGATTGGATTACTGTAGAAGCCAAAAATGTTACGCGGAGAAAACCCCTGAGAAAGTTACTCTCGGGGCGATTTTTTTACTATAGCATTCGATTCAATTCCCATGGATTCGAATGAAAGAAGATTTTGGGTTTCAATTGAATACTTGAGGATTTCATTCAAATGAAAGACCGCGGAGGATTTCAATCGAATACTTGAGGATTTCATTCGAATGAAAGAAGCAACCGAATGCGAAAACCCTAGGTATTCGAATGCTTACTGAAAACTTATGATTTTAAAGGCGATATGGAACCCAACCTGCATAGTTATGAATGTCTTTATGTAATTTAAGCATGCATCATGAGGAAAGGCCGTCGTAAGAGTTAGGATGACCTTAGATAATTAGAAGTTCACGTTAAAGTTTAATGAAGAACATAATGGAACCCTAGGAAACAAAGAAGGATTAGGAAGGTCCCGACCCCCAGTTGGCACGGGAGACCATAGTTAAGGAGTCTAGTTATATGATTAGGAAATCCCCATTCCCTTGGCAAGGTCTTACAGACACGCCCCTCGCCAATTCAGCAAGATGAATTGGTCATGAGCAACGCAGGTAGAGAGNGAGAAACGAGTCCACGCCTGATCGCGCCAAAGGGCCGGTCCCTCGCCATCCCCGTAAGGGGGGTGGTGGTACTTATCATGATGATGAATTACCTCCTATGAGCTTAACGTGGTTAGCTACCACTCCGGTTCAAGCGCTGCCGGGTCATCATGATAGGGAATAGAAGGAGGTTATAACCGAGGCCACGGTTACATGGGCGAAAGGACTAAAAAGGACGCTAACCTGGGTCAGCCGATATGCGTAAGAGATCCCCAAAGTTTCCCCCATGCACTATGTAGTTAGTAGTAACATGCAAGAATGTATGTATGTATGTATGTATGCCAGTATGTATGCAAGTATGTATGTATTTATATATGTTTATGCATTATGTATCGTCAAGGGAGCGTCCCAAGACGACTATTATGTCTTTGGCAGTAACGACATGTTAATGAGCACGAAGCCTAAGTAATGACAAGATTAGTTATCCAATCACCTAGTAAAGTAGATAAAACCATTAAGGACCTAGACAAAGACAATAATCAGTAGGATTTTAGTATGCGTGACACATAGAGATCTCCTGGTGGCCTGGAAGATAACGGAGTAATGAATGATAGATAACGCGAGGAACTCCCACTGAGAATGAAAGGTTCTCACCCCCACTCCTTATGGGTCCAGGTGTGCAGAGCGAATGGATCGACAAGTGAGATGCGTGGTAGGCGACTAACGACCGCAGCGGAACAGTTCTTGGCCGGAGCAAAGTGAAGACGTTCACGATAGATTGATAGATATTTTGTATCATGATCCATGACTCTTGATAACTGTTTGTGTAATTAATTATTAATAAGAAATGTGTAATTACATGATGGACCTTGATTATGCTTATATGTATATTTACACTTCTCCAGCTTGTCACCACCATAACTGACAGGTACGTTAGCATTTGTATATATATGGTTTCTTGTTCACGCACGGCTCCTAATTTGCAAACGGATACAGTGATAGAATAATTTCCAAATTGGTCCATATTTTCAAGTAAGAAATATTTTCAAGTTAAAAGTAATGGCTAAAAGTAACCCCACCAAAGTAGAAAACAACCTAGTGAGCATTGTTTACTACGTACGGGTAAACAGTTAGCTAGGGGTGTTTCATTTAATATCAGAGCAGTTTGGTCCAAGTGAGCCTGAGGACTGAGCTTATCTACACTTCCGAGCATGTCTCATTATCAGCTTGCACTGTGTTCAAGTATAGTACCTGTGTGTATAAGGTCCAAGTGCATAAATCAGTGGTACCGGAACACTGATCTGCCCTTGTTTCTTGTGCATACTCAAAATCAGTTTGCCATGCACTAAGCCTCGTCTTCTAAGATAAGGAGTAGTGTGGCATAATGCACTCTAATGCTTTGCTTTCATTCATTTGTTGCGTTTTTCAGGAACATAGAGCCTAGCTAACTGTGTGTCTTGTTAAGTCTATTCAGGGCTTCATAGCTAGTGCAGAGTGGACTCTGAAAATCTTATTCTTGAGGAACTTGGTCTTCTGCTAAGTGTCTCCCTGCTATTAGACCGTTACTCATTGAAAGAGAACAGATTGTTCAGAAAGTGAACCCTTCCCCCAGAAGCGTAGCTTCTCTGTTTCTTTGCCATGTTTTCTTTCTTTATTTTTCCCGTTCGTGCACATCGCAAAAGCGCCGCCGGACTCCGGAAAAATAGGATGAATACACCCATGCGAAGAGGATATTTTTATCATCATTTCTACCGATTCAGAAACTCGTTTCGAGGTGGGTAACTCTAAGCCCGCTGTCTATGTGGTTTATTTGATGATTATTTATATGCATCTCTGTGTATGTGAGTGAAAAACATTTTTGTACAAATGATAGGAAATGAGTTAGGGAGGTTAGATTTTGATGATTTTGATGTTTGGAAACCATAACTGTACTGATTGGATCACTGTGGAGACGAAAATGTTACGCGGAGCAAACCCCTGGAGAATTTACTCTCTGGGGTGATTTTTTTACTGTGGGATTCGAATGAATTCCCAAGGGATTTCAATCGAATGCATGAGGTTTCAATCGAATGAAAGCCTGAGCTGGATTTCAATCGATTGAATTCTCCAGGGATTCGAATAAAAGAATCAATCGAATGCTAAAACCTAGTTCATTCGAATGCCTACTGAAAACTTGTATTTTAAAGGTTCTTTGGGATCCAACATGCATAGTTATGTATGTCTTTGTGCAATTTAAGCATGCATCATGAGGAGAGGCCATCGCAAGAGTTAGGACGACCTTAGATAATTAGAAGTTCACGTTAAAGTCTAATAAAGATCATAATGGAACCCTAGGAAACAAAGAAAGATTAGCAAGGGCTCGACCCCTAGTTGGCACGGGAGACCATAGTTAAGAAGTCTAGTTATATGATTAGGAAATCCCCATTTTCTTGGCAAGGTCTTACAGACACGCCCCTCGCCAATTCAGCAAGATGAATTGGTAATGAGCAACGCAGGTAAAGGGACCTGATTACGATAAGAAACGGGCATAGGCCCAGATACGTAAAATGAGCATAGGCCCAGGTATGTAAAACAGGCATAGGTCTGTATAAATGAAATGATGACTAAGGGGCCCCACTTAAAAAGGAAAGAGAATCCGGATCGAGTCATAGGGCCGATTTAAACGTGTCCATGCCTGATCACTCATAGGTTTGATCCCTCGCCATTCCACAGGGGGTGGTTGCTCTTATTGTATTCGATGATTACCTCCTATGAGCCTTACGTGGTTAGCTACCATACTGGTAAAGAGCGCCGCCAGGTCGATACAATAGTGGCAAAAAGAGGTTGTAGTCCGAGGCCACGGCTACAAAGGTGTAAAAGGACTTAGTAGGACGCAGCCACAGAGCGTGTAAGAGATTCCCAGATTCCCTCATGCATCATGTCAGTAAATGTATGAATTGATGATTGATGATATGATGATGAGTATGTATGTACAATTGCTTAAGCATTATGTATAACTGTTCATGCATTATGTATCGTCAAGGGAACATCCCAAGACGACTATTATGTCTTTAGCAGTAATGTAAAGTTAATGAGCACGAGAACCTAGATATGAAAGACTAGATCCCCCAGTCACCTAGTAAAGTAGATAAAGCCATTCAGGATCTAGACAAAGATAATAATTAGTAGGGGTATTAGTATGCATGACACCTAGAGATCTCCTGAGTGGCCTGGAAGATAACGGAGTAATGAAACGATAGAAAACGCAAAGGGACTCCCACTGAGGACGAAAAGTTCTCACCCCCACTCCTTATGGGTCCAGGTATGCAAAGCGAAGGGATCGACGAACGACCGCAGCAGGATGGTTACCGGCCGGAGCCAAGTGAAGACGTCCGTAATAGGTTGATAGATATTTTGTACTATGATCTATGACTATTGTTAATTGTTTGTATCATTACTTATTAATAAGCAATGTGTAATTATATGTTGGACCTTGAATTGTGCTTATATGTATATTTATATTTCTCCAGCTTGTCACTACCTTAACTGACAGGTTCGTTAGCCTTTGTATATATATATATATATGTTTCCTTATTCACGCATGGCTCCTAATTTGCAAACTGATACAGTAAAAGAGTGATTTTCAAAATGGTCCATATTTTCAAGTAAGAAATAGTTTCCAAGCTAAAAGTAGGGGCTAAAAGTAACCTAACCAAAGCAGAAAACAACCTAGTGAGCCTTGTTTACTACGTACGGGTAAACAGTTAGCTAGGGGTGTTTCACACCCTAAGATAGGACAGCAGAAGATTAGACTAGTAGCTAGTAGATTGTATATGTGTATATGCACTGTTTTGTGACCATTGTACTTATTATTTAATATGTAACCTATGTACTTGGTTATGAATGCGTGATGGACCAATGTTTGTTGCTCTGCCATGTGTTGCATATATTAATATTCAACTAGATAAGCATGCTATGTTCCGCACGCAATGTATGCTCTAACGCGACAAGGCTCCTAATTTGCAATATATGTACGTACAAAGAAAGTTTTAATCTGGTCCATATTTTGGGTAACACTATGTTCAATGTACAAATAGGACTAAGTACTATCCCCACCAGAGCAGATAACAACTTAGCCTGCCAGCTTGCGACTTAAGCGTAGGCTAACTAGCTAGGGTGTTGCACTTTCTTTTATAATATTTGTATCCATCTTTAAGCTATGCTAATTTTCCTACAAAAGTGGGGAAATCGGTTCGATAATTCATGAAAAACCAAGCAGATAGGTTTCATTTTAACCTATGAAAAATACCAATATATGACACTTAACACGCCTCCATTAGGAATTTGGAGATACAAGTGGGGCAACTTATGTAACACCCTAGCTAACTGCATACCCTCGAGTAGTACGCAATGCTCACTAGTTTGTTAATCATTTGGTGGGATTATTTATAGTCCTTTATTATCTTTTGAAAATACAAGATTAAGGAAAATATGGACCATTTTAAAACTTTTCTGTTTGTTACTTTACTTGCAAAAAATGAGCCACGCGTGAATCAAAGCATATAATACAAGCGATAGAGCTGAAGCTTAGAAGTAATAATCATTACTGGCATAAATAATTATATAAACAAGTATCTGGTCCATCACAAATTACAACCAACAGAGTATCATAATAGTTTACATATACAAGCCAAATACATCAAAATACATATCAAAATATGGCAAAATGTCCATCTGATGCCAAGCTAGACTGACTCGTCCTCAGTCCTCTACTGTTCCACGTGCGGCTCCTCATAGGGCTCCTCGTAGCCCTCATAATCTTCGCCTGCTCCTAGAAGCATAAGCGAGTGGGGGTGAGAACAGTCGTCCTAAGTGGTTAACCTTAGCGTTGGGGATCTCTTTTTCTCGCTTATCAACCCGACCGCTCAGGTGTTTCTAAGTGAACATGCATACTAACATCCTACTGGTTATTATCTGGCCTAAGGTCCTGAACGGCTTTATCTACTTTATTAGGTGACTAGCGAACTAGTCTTGCTTATCTAAGTTCTCGTGCTTGTTAACTTTTCTCGCGTATATACATAGCCGTCTCGAGCGTTCTCTTGACGGTATTTACTTCATACACATGCTCATATACTTTATCATATACTTATACATTACATACTCATTCATCATACCATTTCATATTCATTCATTTCATACTTTATGCATGCTAACGTTGAGACTCTCTCATGCGTACCAGCTAACTAATGGACCGGGGCGCATCCTGCTTTCCATACTCTCGGCTAACTAATGGACCGAGGCTGCGTCGGCTCCCAGCTAACTAATGGACCAGGGCTGCGCTGAGTTTTTCCCACTCATGTAGATGCAGCCAAACATCTACAACCTGCTTCTGTCCTCTGATTGATGACGACCAGGCAGCGCTATAACCTGAGTAGTTGCGAACCACCGCAGATAACTAATGTTCCATCTCCGATCATCAATAGAGATAACCGGCCACCTAGTGAGCACGGCGAGGGGTTGGTCCTATGACACAACCAAGTGGAGACCCATACATCATCATCATCATATCATTATCATTTCTTAGGTGTGACGTCACCTTTTCTCATTCATCTTTTCTTTCTTTCTTTCTTTCTTTTCCTTCCTTCTCATTAACCAATCTACCCCTCTGTGGGGACTGGTGAGGGGCGTTTCCGCCAAGAGAGATGCTTCCTATGATATAGCTACATACTTGTTCCCTAAGGTTCAATTATGCTCTTTAAACTTTACGTGATTAACCTCTAGTTCTCATGATGCATGATAGTATAACCATTCCTAACATACATATTCTACATGCAATGTTCCACATACATCATCATGCAAATATGTCATGCACTCATCATAAACATAACTCATTCATTCATCATACACATACTTGTAACCACTCAACAACTCTGGGAAACTCCGCGGAAACCCACTCAACACCACTCCTGGTGCCCACTCAGCACTCTTCACGTAACCCTCGCAACACTCCAGGGATCCTCCGCGGAACCCATTCAACACCACTACTGGTGCCCACTCAGCACTCTTCACGTAACCCTCGCAACACTCCAGGGATCCTCCGCGGAACCCATTCAACACCATCCCAAGTGCCCGCTTATCAACTCCCTAGACTGCACTCAGTCACTGTCCGCAGAACCACTCAGCACCATCCTAGGTGCCCGCTCATCAACTTTCTAGACTCCTCTCAGTTACTGTCCGCAGAACCACTCAGCACCATTCCAGGTGCCGATCAACATCTCTAGACTCCTCTTAGTTACTCTACGTGTACCCATTCGGCACCCGTCCAGGCGCCACCCAACAACTCCCTAGACTCCTCTCGGTCACTCTCCGCGGATCACTCGGCGCTTACTTCTTTGATTATTTTTACTCATTTTCTCACATTCATCCCAAGTTCAAACACCACATATTCCAACACTCATAGTCCTATCTTCTAAGTCCTAGCACAGCATTTCTAATATAATTTGTCATAAGGCATACAAGCACATAAACACATACAAGGAAACATAAGCCACCAAGGGGTGACTGACACACACCAAAACGTCGTTAATTTCAATGTGCGATCAAATAATAATTTATAAA
>QANU01001658.1:0-11318 GCA_003254905.1 Nissolia schottii
AAAAAAAAAAAAAAACTTGATGAAGTCATTATCCTAGCATTTATGTGCTGAAAACACATCAAAATTTAGAATGGATTAGTAAAATCATGGTTTTTATGTGAATACTAATCTATTCTTTACAATTTTTTATATTAAAATCTGTCTTTTAATGGTGTCACCATGTAAAAATGTATCTTACCTCTTCTAATGATTTTTCATAAAGAAATCTTGAAGTTTCTAGAAAGCTTTAGTTCCAACCAATTAGGCATGATTTTAGAAAATATAGAAACTTGATGACATGCCTGATAGTGAAACCTAACAAAAATTAAATAACAAAATAAGTTTTAGGAGAAAGAATGAAAACATTTGGAGCATGTTAGACCAAATCAATACTAAATAACAAAATGACTTGAGTAAATTACCTGATGAGCCTCAGTATTTGATGATGCTCGTGCAAGATGCCTTACTTTTCTCTGCGATGATGGATGAAGGATTGTATTTCCAAGACCATTTTGATTCTCATCAATCTTTTTTGCTCTAGCTGAAGTACTATAATTTAAAATTCTTTTTGGGTGACTTGAGATACTATTCTTGACCCTGAAAACTGTCACAGATGTTTCTAGATCAATGATGTTGGCCCCAAAATCTTATTGATATAGTTCCAAGTAACTTTATCACCTTCTCTGTGAATATATAAAATATAATGAAAATAATTAATATAACACTTACAGTAAATATATATATATATATATATATATATATATATATATAAAAGAATTATGATAAGTATGAATTTGAAAAATTAAGAACCTTGTGTATGCGTTTCGGAATAAGAAATATAGTTATTGAAAATTGAATATATGTTCATGTCCATGAAAACTAAATTTTATCAAGAGTTGAACTTATCCCACGCCAACTGCATTCCAATCAAGAGGGGAAAATAACGTTGGAGCATTAAAATGTAATGTTGTCACTAATTTTAAATTTGAATTACTTATAACTTTAACCAAAATAGAACAATTTCTTTAGTTCACTCGATATTCTCTTTAAAGTTTTCAAGTATTACCTGATTTATGCATTTCTATACCGTCATTATAATGTTATGGGTCAAATTCGTTGGCAGTTATTGTGACCTCCATAGTCGTTGTGACCTTCAAACTGTGCTTGGGCTATTGTTGATAGTGTACAACTCTGGATACAACAGTAGAGAAAATGCTATCCCGACTGAAGATAGGCACCATGCTTGGTATTGTCGTTGATAGTGTCAAATTGACGGTTAAGACCATGACGGGCATAAGTAAGGGAAATGAAGGAGGTGATAATGGTTGTTGTCGAATACGCACTAACTTGTGAATGCTCATGAAGAAAGTTTTGAGGAAGACAAAAAGACAAGTTTCCAAGTCAAGAATTTCAAGATGATATAGATTTAGGACTTAGGGAATTTGTTAAAAGTGTATGTGTAATAAATCTCTCGAAAAAGTTTTCTAAGCTGGCTCTTACAAACAAACATTGATTCCAGGACTTAAAATGTATTAGATGAACAAAAGAATCAAGAAGGATAAGAAAAAGGATGAGTTTGGGCAAGATTTGTAGAAGTCATTTGAATGACTCATGAGCAAGTCATTCGAATGGCTCATGAGCAAGAGACTTTCGAATGAGGCATTCGATTGACAAAGTTAAACCCTAGCAAAGCCAAGTCATTGGAATGAATGGGGACTAGTCATTCGAATGACTCTGACAAAAGGAGTCTCAACGGCTACATTACATATGTCATTCGAATGACTCCCCCTTGGTCATTCGAATGACTCAGACTCTGAAGTCAGTAACGATTAGTTCAGTAGAACTGACTTCAGGTGCATTCAATACACAACGGCTAAGATCACTTGGAGCATTATAAATACTCACCAAACTCAGTTATTGATGGCAGAACATTAACTCCAAAACTCCTATCGTTCTATAGATCATTAAGAGCATTTATTGAGCCATTTTTCTAAGCCAAAAAGAGAGATATTCACACATACACATATAGAGCTTCAATTTGTATTATCTACTCTTTGAGAGAGTTTCCAATTCACAAATTTCATATTCTTGTAAAGAGGGTGAGGTATCCCTCTAAATTGATTAGGGTGGAATCCTTAAGGAAGGTTACTTGAAGCTAAAGAAGAGTGCTCTTTCTTGTAAAGTTTTTTAAGCACCTAAGTTTCAAGCTTGAAGATAATGGAGAAAATCTTGAGCAAATTACTTGGGGACTGGACGTAGATCACAAGGGTTGTCGATCCAAGATAAATTGAGTTTGCATTCTCTCGATCCCTTAACTCTTTACTTTAACATTGCTTGCGCTTGCTTGCTTTATTGTTTATTCCTATATCTTTGTTGAAATTTGTTAGTTTATTGTCAAATAAGAAAAGTTTTGTGAAAAAGTTGTATACCCAATTCACCCCCCCCTTTTTGTGTATTTGAAGCCACTTGGTAACATAACTCATTGATAATAGAATTCATCCTTGTTGTGTAAGGTGCCAAAGAAGCCAGGGTGTGACATCGACAAGGAGCTGAGAGAAAGAACTTGAAGCCGTCACCGTCTTCCATGGTAGTCTCGCTATTTTTATTTTTTTCTCACTTATAGGAGTTCTATTAATTAACTGATGGGGGTTACAAAATATAGATATAGGTATGACCATGGGGTTTGCGAATTTCATTTGTGAAGAAAATTAAAGCTAACCAAAATATTTGTAGAAGGACAACTACACCAAAATGCTTACAAATTGTATAAATAGGTATTATGATTTATATATTATAATAAATAGAAGGTACACACAAGATTGTGTAATTGAGATTATATTCATTTTCAATTGTCAAATCAAACCTAATCATGTGGGATGGACATTAATCTATTCTTTTTCGACAAGCGTCACTAGCTGATATGATGAGTCTACATCAATTATAAATGTCGTGTTACCACTAAAGTGCTTTTATATCACCTTTTAATTTATTAATTAAAGAAGTGAGATTCATACATAATATAAATAATAAAAATATTAATGATGAGAAATTACTATTAACTCTGATTTGAAGGAAAAAAACTCAGTTAAAATGATCCATTTCCTAATTTTAAACTCTTAAAAAAAAAAAAGAAATGATGAGTATAAAAGAAAAGAAAAAAAAATGTAAAGTGGATACAATAGACTAGTTTGTCTCTAGGTTAACTAGAGAATTCAGTAAATTTTATAATAGTTGAATATACTCATTTTATATTGTCAACTAATTAAAATCTGACATACTAGTTACTTGTTGAGAAAAATCATATTGAGATAGAGTTGTTATCAAAATTATTGAGTATCAGTAGTGGTTATAAATTTGGATACCAAGTAGTGGTTATAATTGAATATCTTCTTTATTTAATGATTTAATGATATAAATTATGTCACATATAACTTCTCAAAACTATTTATTTTTTACCAAAAATCATGTGATAAACAATTGTGTCACATTATTAAAACAACGGAAAAATACTCATTTTGGTTTCTAAAATTGTAAATCAAGGTCACTTTAGTAATTGAAATTATAAATTTGACTTCTTTTTATTTAAAAAAGTTAAAAGTTAGAGCCCACAACAAGGTTAGCGCATAATAAAAAATACAAACAAAACCAAATATGAAACTCACTCCAGTATCAACACAATCGGTTGTTGAGGCATTCATACATCCCAAAAATTTAATAAATCACCTCAAAACCCCACTACAAGATAAGAATTACCCACCCCCATAATTGCAAATTTAAGTTTATCAGAAACCACTACAAGCAAAAGTAACTACCCCCACTTTGTTGAATTCCCCTAATAACATGTCACAAGCACCCACTTGAGATGAATCACTTAAGCAAATAGTTATGCTTACCCCACTTCCAAAATGCTTCATACTTTTCCACTTTCATTTTCATTGTTTTAGGAAATTTGAATTTGACAGCATAGTAACATTTTCAAAATAATTCCTATCCGACACAAATTTATTCCAAATAAATTGCAATTCCCAATCAATATTGTTAGTTCCGATATCTAAGATTTTAACAAATAGAAAAAAAATCCACCACATCGTTTGACAAACCCCTAAAATCATAGCAAAAAATAATACCTTCTTTTAGAGCTCTCAATTCTGCTTGAAACATGCAGCCCGCATTTATTCTTTCTAAAAATCTGACTTTTTAATCCTCAAAATGATAATTTGTAAGTCAAATTAATCTCTTAGTTCATTATTATTATTATTATTATTGTATTATCATGTTTTTGCTAATTTTTTTACATCAAACGAGAATGTGATAACAACTGAAGTTGTATGACACCACTAAAGGCTAAAAATATGATTGTAACAACACTTGGAGCTAAATCTTAGTTGTTATTATAAACTTCATTTACCACCATAACTGCTTCCGCAATCTCATTTGTAGTTTCACGTGTTGTTACAACTCATTTGTAGTCTCAAGTGTTGTTATAATCTCATTTAATGTGATAAATCAATGAAAATGTGACAATACAATAATGAAAATGATCTGAGAAACTAATTTAACTTATAACTTACAAATTCAACAGTTAAAAAGTTAGAATTTAAATTTTAGAAACCAAATCAACTCAAACTTACTCTCTTAAAGCATCTCCAACAACGATCTTTTTTTTTTTAATCTCACTTTTAGTTTCACCATTGCTACCTTACCACAACATTGCGTCGTAAAAGATATCAAGGGACTAAGAGTGAGACTCTCCGCTCTAATAGAAGGGACCAACTTTAGTTTTACTATAGTCCCACATATTTTTTTAATTAAAAACAATAAACTTATTTATAGAATATTTTATTTTAATATATTTTATTATGTTATTTTATTTTTGGATTGAATAAAAATATTTTACTGAATATTTTTTAATACTTTTTCTTAATAAATTAAATTGCAAGAAGAGTAGATTTTTTTTATGGGCAAGAGAAGAAAAATGATTTAAAAGATGCCAATATCTATAGAGTAAAAAAAATAAGAAAAAACAACTTTAACAGTTATTAAAATAATGCAAGTTTAAAGTGTCTTGATTTGAAAGAAACAAAAAATTGAAACGCTATTGCGAATGCTTCTAGCGTGAACAACTGGAAAATGTTGACCTATACCTATAAAGTCGCCATAGAACATGTCGGAGATGTAGTTTGCTATTATTATTATTAGGAAACAATCAATGTATAAAATACAAATGATTATCCTTTTTCTCAAATCACATGTATTGTCCAATGACACTAGCAATGGTATTTTGTTATTATCTGAAGCAAACTCTTCAGCAGACATTAATGGGATTCTTCATTAGAAAAGAAAAGACAAAAATCAAAATATATTAAAGAGTGCCACAGTTACTAATGGAGTTGGTTGAAGTGGTAAGCGGCTTGGTATCGCTTAAGTAAGGTACCGAGTTCGAGACCTTGTGTACGTAGTTATCTCTGCTGGGAGATTCACCTGCCATAACCAAGTGCACGACCCGGGTCGACCCAGATTAGAAATGCATTTAGTTGTTAAGATAAGATTGAAATACAGACACACATAAGAACATACAAGTTAATAATGCACTTATTTGTACGTATACCTTATTTAGTTTAATAAATACAAGATAAAAAATACATTTTAAATAACTTAAAATATGATTTTAAAATATGATTTTTGTTGTAATTTAATAGAATTTAAAAAAATTTATTATCCTATTCTAAAAAATTGTGCTATGTCCTCATATCTTATTTTCGTGTCTCATCAAAATCAAAATACACAATTTATATATTTTTTATCTTAAGACATAAATTGCTATGTTTATTTTAATAAATAAATAAAATTTTTATTTATGTATTTTAATGTTTTTATTTTATCTCAATAAACATACTTGATCTTATGACCAAAATGTGCATTATTAAAAAAAAAACCATATAAGTAAATCCAGAACGAGAAGTAGGTGCATAAGCAACGTGGACCATGTGATCTTTGGAACAGAAGCTCGGATTTTGATGCTATAATGGTTGCATGTGCGACACGTGTCAGATTTGCAGGCCCCTTATCCATTTTTCTGAGAATGACCCTTCTTATCTGATCCTTTTTCATTCACGAGTTTTTTTTTTTTTTTTTTTTGTTTTTTCATGTCTGAGGTCACAATATTTTCTTTTTTATTTATGACGAGTTCACTACTCTGACCTTTTTCTTACTCTCACCTGGTTAAAACTCAACACGTGGAAAGGTCTCACCTGGTTCAAAGATTATCTGTTAGTTTTCTTTTTTTTCTAAAATGTTTATAGATAAATGAAATAATATTCATAAACCAATTGGAGGCCATCTAGAATTAATTTGAGATTTATTTTAAGCCATATATGTGGACACTAATAAAAAGGTAATAAATTAATTAGGATATTTATTAAAAAAATAAAAAATGATACTTATATATATAATATATAAATATTTTATCACATTTCTCACACTATATCACAAGACCTATAAAATATATAATGAATTTCATAGTATGGGATGAGAAGAATAATAACATTTTCACATTTTTATATATACAAATAGCATTACTCTAAATCAGAGTCGAGTAAGCTGGAAAATAGGTAGAGCAATGGAGAATCAAATGTGACATTCTCATCAAATAAAAACGTCACACTTCTGCCAACTTAAAATCGATTCTGAGACTGCAAAATCAAACGTTCGATTAGTCTATGACCCCTCTAAATTTATCGTACAGGACACCCCACGAATCTACCCTTATGAATCTAAGATGGCAACAATACATACTTGGAGTTTGTAAATCATTGAAAACTGAAATTCTAGAGGGTGTCACATGAAATGAGGGTTAAGAGGTCCTAATTATCAATTTAGCTCCACGTTAAACTCTCAATGTCCAATCCAGAGCATTGAATTTCAGTGTCAATTTATTTTTATCAAGGATTAATTTGTCTATTGATGACATTGGTAGAGATCAAATTAAAAATTTATCCTAAAAATACCCGTGTAATTATTATGAAACTCCGTATTTATTATATTTATAATCACATAACATTTTAGTTTTAAGGGATTAATCCAACTGAAAAAAAAAACTCAAATATTCATTATTTCTCTCCCTTCGACTATAGTTCATTAAATTTTATTTTATTCTTCTCCTTCTTAGACCCTATTTTAGCAATTTTCATACTTCTCACCCAAAAAATTTATAGTGATCTTCTTCTATAAAATTTGTACTTATTAGGGTACATTAACTTCATCAATCATAGTATCTGTCATCTAATTTTAGCGGCAAAATTCTTTTTTGTCAAGTGTATAAATTCAAAACATATTTAATTTCATAAGAAGAAAAACCTATGTCTTTCGTTAGGACCTGCTAATAAATAAAATTTAATTCTCGTAACTCCCTCCATTCACGTTATATACTAGTTAAAATTAATTAAAATCGTTTTGTTGAATCTTAAAAATAAAATTTGAATTATAAATTAATTTAAATTCAAAATTTTCCCATAAAAATCTTAAAATAAAATTATCATTTTTTTTGTCGTCATTCTAAGCACAACCTAACTGTCCCCACTTCTTTTTTCTTTCAAGTTTCACAATATACATATTTTAAGTATGAATAATACAATAATAAAAAAAAATCTATGTTAACAGTTGGAGGAGATTCTCAGCTCTTTCTGATTTTGTTTATTTTGTCTTTTTTTTTTTCTTCTTCTTCTTCTTCTTATTGGCATAATGGCGTTTAGTTAGATTTTTTTTGGGTGCATTTTAGTTAGATATTTTAGAATTTGGGAATGATTTAATTTGATTCATGACCAAGTTGCCAACATGAAATACTAAAAATTTCTTGCGCCAAAAAGAGAATTTAAGAGAAGTAGAAGGGTCCAAGAATTGAATCCCTAAAATAGCTGGAAGGTATATCCAATATCATATGGCCTCTGACTCAAACCAATCCAAAAGAACAGTCTTCTAATTCAGACCAAGTAAAAGCTCAAAACCAGCAGATAACATAATCCCAAGAATCTCTCACATTTCAGCACATTTTGTTTGTTTGGTTTTTTTCCCCCTTTTTTTAACACTTAACCGTATTAAAAAATGACAAATTTTTATTAAAAAATAATTTTTTTAATTTTTAATACATTAAAAATATTAAAAACTTTAAATCATTATATTTTAAATTCATTAACAAATATCTTTAGAACTCTGGTTAACTAAACTGTTTTTTTTTAATTCTTTTATGATGAGAAATACTTACATAATCTAAGAATATTATAACCTATTGATTTTAATTTATATATATAAAAAATATATAAAAGTAGAAAATTAAGAGTTTATAATATTATTAGATCATGAACTAAATATTTTTTTAATAATGCAATTAAATATATTTTTTGATTCTATAATTATTTCTCATTATGATGACAATGAGAGTGTTTATTTCAGTTTTTAAAAAAATATTAAAAGGTTAATTTTTTGATATAAAGTTAAAAAATTTGAAAATAGATTTTTATAAGTTATTTTGTTTATTTTTTTCAAAAAAGTTAATTTTTTTTTAAATTTTGATTATTTTTAAAAATTTATGCAAAAATAATTATTTAAAAAATGTTAAAACAAATGTGTGTGTAACTGTGTATAAGTATATATCTCTTACCCGTAGTTGAGATTATCAAAGAATTCACTAAATTTTAAATAATTTAACTAAGGTGAACAATTATTTAAAATCAAAAGTACATATTATACAATCAGTTATGCTACATGTACACTCATATCTCATACACCATATATACACCTGTATTAGAATACACTGACCCCCTAAAATAACCGCTTCATCCACTCTTTCTCCCACTCTCACCAACACGTGCGTGAACCCACATTCCTTATCTTCATTATCTTTCTCAAAAAATTTCATTGCTCATTGTTCTTCGCTCTCTTCACCCTCTTCGTTCTCTTCGATCTCGTCGTTCTCTGCAATCTCATGCGCAAGATCTAGAATTTGTTAGAGAGATGAGTGATTGAAGATGTTGCTGTTTGTTATCATCTTTTAAATAAGAAAGAAAGAAGTTCAAAAAAAAACCAAAGCATAATTGACGGGAGGAAGGAAAAGAACAAGATATACATGACCTGTGCTTGTTAATTTTAAAGTCAAGATTTATTTTTATTTGAGTAAAAATCACAGTGATGTAAACAAAATCTGTGACCTGTGGATATGTGTACACATAAGCCCATTTAATGTTTGCACATATGTCTATTTAAAGTTTGCACAATTCTACAATACATCAAATTCTGCATTTTTATGCATTTGTGGCAAACACATAATGCTTATATTACAACATCTAATGTTTATTCAGAGTAATATGTAAAAAATTGTGTCAAAATAATTATAATATTTATGCATTAATTGTTGAAATGTTGAGAATATGCCAAAATGCATATCCTCCTCCTCAACAAAGATAAAACCTGTGACCTATGGATAATGTTTGCACATACGTCCATTTAATGTTTGCACATATGCCCATTTAAAGTTTGCACAATTCTACAATACCTCAAATTCTGCATTTTTATGCATGTGACAAACACATAATGCTTATATCACACCATCTAATGTTTATTCATGGCAATATATAAAATATTGTGTCAAAATATTTATAAGATTTATGCATTAATTGTTGAAATGTTGAAAATGTGCCAAAATGCACATCCTCTTCCTCACCAAAGACAAAACCTGTGACATGTAGATAATGTTTGCACATAAGCCCATTTAATGTTTGCACATATGCCCATTTAAAGTTTGTACAATTCTACAATACATCAAATTCTGCATTTTTATGCATTTGTGACAAACACATAATGCTTATATCACACCATCTAATGTTTATTCATGGCAATATGTAAAAAATTGTGTCAAAATATTTATAATATTTATGCATTAATTGTTGAAAGGTTGAGAATATGCCAAAATGCATATCCTCTTCCTCAACAAAGATAAAACCTGTGACCTGTAGATAATGTTTGCACATACGTCCATTTAATGTTTGCACTTATGCCCATTTAAAGTTTGCATATTTAATTTTCTGTCATATGTACGTTAGTAATGAATGAGCATTAGAACATATGAAACTTCAGTACATTAGAATTTTACAGAGACGTCAAAGAACAAAACTCTCCATGAAAATCAAAGAAAAAAATCATGAAAACTATGATGATGATGATAAACATAATAGAAAATTGAATGACGATGATGAGATGATAATCAAAGAAAGGATGATGATAATGATAATCAAAGAATGGATAACGATAATAGGAGGATGAGAGGATGAGAGTATGACAGAGGATGACGATGACGATAATGACGACGACAAGCATAACAGAACAAGGATGAGAGTTGAAGACGATGAGTGAAAACGATGATGAGAACGAGTTCAGAATTGAGGCGCGCGCGTTGTATATAATTATACGCTATACGTATAATTATTATTAATTACATATAAAAGAGTGGTGTACGTACGAGTGTAAGGTTTAGTAATAATTATTTAATTTTAGTTAATAATTAAATTAAATTAAATTCACGAATAATATATATATATATATATATATATATATATATATTTGGTACAACCTTAATTTATATATTTATTCTATAATGATGTTTTTACTTTTAAAAAATAATAAATATGTAATTAGTTAAAAATAATATTTTTTGTAAATTACTAATTAAAAAGAACCTACCATTAAATTGAATGCCAAAAATGACAATAAAACAACCACAATTTTAGTTGCCTATATACTATAATTTCTCCAATATCCACTAAATAAGAAGTTACACGTCACGCCACAATTGACTCAATGGATAAGAACATCGAATAGATGACAACAATTCCACCTCAGATTCTCTCCCTCTTTTCCACTAAAATTGTTAAGTTCATTACTTATAAATATATCTTTTCCCCTCCCAATTTGATTCCACTCCTAATTTCACTGCGTGTACGTTTGATTTGATCCATTCTACAATTATTGATCCTTCCAAAAAAAAAAAAAAAATCAGCAAAGGCGAAAGCCACTATTTGAAGGGGATAAGGAACATCACCAGTATTATTATAGCACCCCACCCCCAATCANGAACATCACCAGTATTATTATAGCACCCCACCCCCAATCAAAATCAAACTTGCCGTGCCCCATGATCAAATTCTTCCTTAAAATTCAAAATTAAGACCGAAGTTTCAATATTTATAGCCAAAGTTTTTGTGGGTAGCCGTGTGATTCTGTTGGGTATTTGTGATTTAAGATCTTTTGGAGAATTTGGGGTTGTTTTGTTACCAAAAAAAAAAAAATCA
>QANU01001671.1:0-103129 GCA_003254905.1 Nissolia schottii
TAACCTACCCATTTGTCAACAATGAAGTTGGAGTAATATAAACAAGTAAATCACAATTTGCACATGGAACTAAAATCGCACACAAGTGCAACTTACCAATACCCTTAACTAGCTTTTCCATGTACTTAACCTTGAAATGTCTAGCAAAATTTTGTGCTATGTGTCTAATGCAGTAGAGGTGATAGGACAAATCACCATCCATTCGCCATATTGCTGACTTTATTGACTTGTGGTGATCAAATATCAACCCAATTCCTCCTGCTACTTGTGGTAACATTTCACAAACCCTATATAAGAAAAAGTGTCAGGCATTTGTTGTTTCACCCTCAACAATTGCAAAAGCAATTGACAATATATTATAGTCGTCATCTTGTGTGCATGCCATTAATAAAACACCCTTGTATTGCCCATACAAGTGTGTTCCATCAACCTGGATCATTGGTTTGCAGTAAATGAATGCCTTAATGCAAGGCCCAAAACTCCAAAATGCACATCAAAAAATTTAAACGCTTGTCTGCAATGATCTATTGGCATTGTAAGCATTGACAATATTCATTTCAACTGCACACAAATCATCAAAATGCTTCAATGGAAGCAACCAATACGAAAAGTCATTGTACTATGCTTCCCAATTGCCATACACTTGTGCAATTGCTTTTTTATTTTGCTAGTCACGCCTTCTGATATGAAGGCCAATATTCGTGGCGATCAATAACACTCGCCTGAATGGATTTTACTGGCATCTTTGGCGTTGTTTGTATCTGCGCCAAAATCGTCCTAACAATGTGGTCAAAGGTCAGTTGGAGTGATCGCGAGTAAGTGTTGATGCAACACAGGTATGCTGACCATTGTACTTGGTCAGGTATGTCTCAACACTAATGTAACTAATGTTACCTGACCAAGTACAATGGTCCTCACCACTAGTTACATTATTCTTTTTTAGTGTTGCCCTAATAAGCCATTGGCACCCATTACCAAAATGTTTGCATTTGCAATAGTATGTCATATGCTCTGACTCCTTGACCTTATAATCCGCTTCGGTATGCATGCAATGGTTTGCAACAACAACATTGACTACATCTTTATCATTGAAGATTCTCCCTTTGTAGAGATCATCCGTTGCACCGTAATCATTTTCCATGTCTTCAAAATTCGTTGCACGTATACCGTCAACATCAAAGGTGCGTAGGAAAGGCGGTAGACCGTGTGATTGTTCATCACCTTCATTATCTGTAACTTTTAATATCCACAATCATAAAAATTAATTATACAATGATTTTAATAACCAAACAATTTTAATAACATCTTAAAATTTAACTCTTACAAATAGCAAGAAAGATTTTTTTAAAAAAAATTATAACCCTAAAAAAATTAATTATACATTTATAAATCTAAAAATAATTATAAAATTATAAATCTAAAATTAAGTTAAATAAAAAATAACAGATATTTTTTATTACCAAATTTCTTTAAATTAATTACATAATTATAAACCTAAAATTAATTTTAGAAATCTAAATCTAAATTAATTATTTTCATAAACACAATAATTAATAATTGAGTCCAATGACGTGGATACTTAAATAAAAAATAACTCATCTATTTTTTTATTTAATTATTTTTTATTAGCTAACATAAATTTTTTTTCTGATACACAAGATCCTCTATACAACTCAAGCGTAGAGCATACTTTTCCATCTCCGTTAATCTTAAATTAATTACACAATTATAAATCTCAAATTCATTACACAATTATAAATCTAAAATTAATTCTAGAAATCTAAATCTAAATTAATTATTTTCATAAACACAGTTATTAATACTTGAGTCCAATGACGTGGATAATTAAATAAAAAATAATTCATATATTTTTAATTCCTAATTTTCTTATTAGCTAACAGAGTTTTTTTTATACACAAGATCCTCTATACTAGGCGAGCGTAGAACATACTTTTTCATTTCTATTAATATTAAATTAAATATTAAATATTATAAAAATAAATGAATAATCTACAGTACATGAATCGTCATTAGTTCCATTGTCTTCAAACATATTACTTTCATGCTCACTCCAACTGCCATCGTCATCTTCGTCTGCGAACATCTCATCGTCTGATAGTAAAGGTGGTGCAACGTTGTCCTGATTCATTGGATTTGAACTTAGACCACATTCATCATCAACATCAGGAACAACCTCCTCAAAGTTGACAAACAATTCAATGCCACTAAGACTTTCCCTATAAGTCTCATATAAACAAAACATTTGTTGCACCTTAAGGCCATTTAATGTCGTAACGGGATGATATTTAACAACTCTATTAATAAAAGACAGAGGAACCCTATATTTAATTCTCTCCACTCTCCTATTAAAATGAGAACAAATTGCACAATGCAAATCAGAAAATGACATAGACGACTAAAGAACAACAAACTCTACATCATTATTACTAACGAACTTAACTCCTTCAACATCAGTTTTTTTTAACTAACCATTATAATAAATAAAAGTTGCAATACCTTCCCTACTCATTTTTTCCTTACAAATATAAAACAAATCTCACCCTACAAGAAAATATAGAAGAAGAGAAGAGTAAATAGAAGAAGAGAGGCATTGAGAAGAAGAATGTGTAATTGAGTGTGGAGAAAAAGATGTTGGAGTATTTATAGGCTAAGCATTTGATAAAAAAAATTCAAATTTTTTTACTGATCATACCTGAAATCGGTAGTAACAATACCAATTTCAAGTACAAAAATGTTGCATATACACCCAATTTTATACACACATACATACACCATTAATAATGCACAAACTTTATTCTCATGAGTGCACAAACATTACAAACTTATAGATGGTATTCTCAATTATACTTAATTAAGTGCACAAACATTACAAGCATTAAAACATTAACTTTATGTATATAAGTATAGGGTGTATGCATGGTATATATTTTTTGGTGTACATGTAGCAGGACTACCTTTTCCCCCGAAATGGGCACTGTTCTGGCCTATTTTAGTACTTGAATTCTATTTTTTTTTTTTCTTTTTTCTAAAATTGACACCTTCACTGTGGATTTCAATATCTTTTTTTTTTTTTTTTCGTTTTGCTGAAATCGGTACTGTGTTTGCCGATTCAGGTCTGCAAAACCATACAATTGTTAATCTATTTGACGATCCATATTCAAGTATTATGAGTATTTAAAAGCCCTTAACATGTCTTAAGCCCTATTCTAGACGTCCAGTCTAATTACCTTTGGGGGGACACAATTCTTATAGTTTTCGTCATTTATCAAATTCAACCAATCACTTTCAAACTGATATTGTGAGGTAAGTATTAATTTCAAGAAAGTCGCATCCACAAAAGGTAAATGGGTGTATTAGAACGATGTCGTTCTCTGTCGGTGGTTTTACTGAAATTAATTCCTGGACCGGTCGCTTAGTTCATAGGCTTTATGCAAGGCGCAATGTTCCCCAAAACTTGAGGGACGAAGATTGCTCTAATTTTCGAGGCACTAGAACAGTGAATTACGCTATTGATTCCAAAATATTAGGTTATACTTATATCTGATTCATGACCTATAGAATCTCCGCCTCTTGGAGGATATTATAAAAGCAGCAGCATACAAAGGCAATTGAAAACTTACTACCTGCTTGCTTTTAATTTTTGGAAAAAAAGATTCCCCAAATAATTTGTGGGGGCCTTGATGTATAGAGCTATGGTTTGGCAAGGGGACCACTCTTACCTTTTAATTTGGACAATGTAAGAACTTAGAATGTGATGGAACCCATCATTAACAACCCAACCACTAAAAACATATAATAACTGGAAAAAGGGGTCCTATTGCCGGCAGCTTTGGCCATTGTCATGAATATGAATTTATCAATGCACTCTTCAAACCCCTTTCTTCTTTCGTGTGCTTGTGTATAACTAAATATGAAAAAACATGTAACCAAATACCACGAAATAAAGTAAGTTCTGGTGAGGGCCTTAACTTTCTCGTAATGAACTAACTACCAAACGCACGATACATTCTTTAGTAAATTTTGTTGAGCCATCCCCCAAAATTTTTGCAAGTAATCCAAAGCATTAACTAAAGGAGTAAAATATTATAAAAAAGTATTAAATTTGTTTCTAATATTATAAAAAAATTAATCAAGTTCTCTTAAACGACTAACTTAACTAAAATTTAAAAATTAATTTAATTAATTTTTGACAACTTTTTAACAATTTAATATTTTCTAGAGCTTAAAAACGAACTTATCCGATGTTCCAAATTTGGAAATAATTTTAAAAGTTTATTCACTGAAAAATTAATTGAATATTCAATCCTCCAAATAAATTTTGTGAATATTATTTTGATTTCATTTTGGTGTTAAGTTTCTCAATCCGCGAGCTTCCGTTCTTACAATTCAAATTACCCTATATCCAACCAAAATCTCACAAAATGCATGTCTTCATAAAATTCAGTTCCCAATAGTACTCTATTTTTGAACACTTTAGCCAAGCAAAGGAAGCAAAGCATTATGCTTAGGCTAGCGTGTCCACCAAAGCACAATAACGGAAAATTATTTGAAATTTCCATGTCCCAAAACTTGAGAGAGAGAAACCGCAAAATAAAAAATTCGAGAAGAAAAAAAATCCAATTATCCAAATTCCAAAGGATAACAAGGAAATGATAAATAAATAAATAAATAATAAAGATGATGAATAGCTGACAATTCAATTATTCATCAGACAGATATCACCAATCCAATACATGCACGGACAGGCTAGCACACAGCTGGACATAAACGAGGAAGGTGAAAAGCAACCAGAAAGGGTAATTCAGAAAAAAGAAAAGTAACCTTTTTTTTTTCTTTTTACATAAACGTTCAAAAATCCAAATAATAATAATAATAATAATAATAATAACAATAATATAATACCAACAGTATATAAATCAAGTGTCACAGCTGTCTCACAAATTAATTAACATAAATCTCTTAATTCTTCAGTCTCCCATGTATAACAATAAAAAGTGAACAATCAAACCCCAATTTCAAATTTTTTTCTTTTATTTTTTTCTCTCTAACGAAAGGGTAAAAAGGTAATTTAGCTCCTGCACCTTGTGATGGCACTGCAGCCACGATTGTAAGGGTTGGCCTGAGCGCCAGGGCGGCAATTGTAGTAGGAGGCGCCGCGGCGAGAGCAGGGGACAGTATTCCTCTGTAGCGCACCGTAGCTGATGTACTTGGTGGTCGCTAATATGCGCCGGTTGATCTCTGAGTCCATCTCGAGTTCTTCAGATTCCATACAGTCAGCTATGGAGCCGCCCTTGCAGGAAGAGGCCTTGGAGGGCATCCACGCCATTCCGAGAGAGTAGTGGTCCCCACCTACCGAACCCGCATCCGCCGTCGGCGACGAGGCCATAACCGCCAGGAAGGTGGCGCAGATCACGAGGAGCACCCACGAACGGAAGCTGGCCATTGAGGGTTGTTGTGTTGTGTTTCCCCCTTGTGTTTGAGGAGCTGAAAGCCTTGGTGGATTGGGTTGGGTTGAGTCTGCAAGGGAAAAAGGAGAGAGAGAGAGAGAGAGAGAAAGAAAAAGAATAGAGAGTAAATGAGAAGAGGGTAGAGGCAGGCTTAGGCAGCAACTAAGTTTAAAAGAGCAAGGACAATTGGGTGTTGAATAAATGACACTCGAACGCCGTTTATTTACAGCTACATGCCATTCGGACAACAACGCGCACTCTTTATTTCAATCTACGCCTTTTTCGTTTTTTTTGTCCAAATACGTAAAAGAAAAATGATTTACGGTGGGGCAAGTAAATGAATACTCGGGCAAGTGAATGGATACGTTCATTTACTTATTTGTGTGATGATATAATTGTGGTAATTTTTGTAGTTTTGCAAAATTTTAGAAATGGGATTAAGTATGGTTTTAGAAGTAATTGTATTTTATTTATTTCATGCCAAAAAAAATTATTTAGTTCCAAACTTATCATATATATATAATTTAGTTACTTTAAAAATATATTTAAACATATTTTTTTAATTTTAATATTGACCATATATATTTTTATATAAACAAGAGTTCCTTTAGTAACCACCCTTATAAAATATGATTACTTATGAATGTATGTAGAGTTCATTTTATAACTTATTCAAATTATTAGTAATTTGACTTTTAAATTATTTAATAATTTGTATTAACCTATTTGATTAAATAAGATTGTCGATAATTTAAATTATTTTATGGGATAGTGCTTACTAGAGACATCACACTGAAAGAAACCAAACAAGACACAAAAAATTGATTTTGACTAAAAATTTGAGCAAAAATTGACTTTATAGTATTTAATACTCTTTTTGCTTTCTTTATTGGGGTTAAGATATTGGTTAGCAAAACCTTTTTAATTATTCCTTTCATCTACTTTTTGTTGCAAAATCATTTAATAAACACCGAAAAAAGAAAAGAATATAAAATGTATAGACTAAATTAACTATAAGTAATGAGTTCTGTTATACGTACATCCTAAATCCATACACTATACATACACCCGTATAAGAATACAGTGGGTCCCCTCAAATAGTCACACACTCCACTCTCACTCCTACTTTTACCCACTCATTCATCAAAAACACGCGTATCTCAAAACTTTATTGCTTCAACTTTCTTTCATTTTCTCTTTTTACTCTCGTGGCTCTCATCTCTCGTCACTCTCATCCTTCGTTCTCTCTTCACTTTCGTCACTGTCATCTCTCGTCACTATCTTCACTCTCGTACCCATATAAATGATTGTGTACTCAATCACATGTATCAGATTATGCAAAATACTTAACTGTAGGTTAAGTTTTATGCAAATCTATAAAGTTTTGTGCATGTTTGTGAAATTTTGTGCATGTGAACTAGCATTTATAAAGTTTATCCACTAAAAATGTGTAAATACTATGAACTTATTTATCTTTGAGTAAAATCACAGTGTTGTACTTGTACACAAATACGTAATGTTTGTGTACACAGTCATATAATGTTTATGAACAGAGTCATAAAGTGTGTGCAGTACAATAAGATTTCATATTTTGCAATATTACTTAACTATACATTAAGTAATATGCATATATGTAAAGTTTATGCATTAGAATGTATAAAAGTGTGTGTACACAGATATGTGAACTAACATTTATAAAGTTTGTCCACTAAAAATGTATAAATATTGTGAACTTATTTATGTTTGAGTAAAATCACAGTGTTGTTACACATGTATGTAATGTTTGTGCACTCAGTCATATAAAGTTTGTGCACTAAAGTCAGATATCATATTCTGCAAAATTGCTTCAAACTCCATAACAACACACTCCATAAACAATGCAAAACTGATTCATTCCAAGAATACTTCTGTATGTGGATTTTGTAGCTCAGAATAAATTGTTTGATAGGTTCGAGTATGATATCGCTGAGAAAATCATGTCAACGTGCGTTTTCGTTTGTCATATGGTTGACACAATCGCGTCGGGGGGTCGCGTGATGGAATTAATGAGGAAGGTCTACTGTAGACTGTAGAACTGTCATTGTTTAGGTATAAAACGAGGGTGTATATATGGATGTATGTAATATTGGTACATGGAGCATTTTTAATAAGTAATTAGTCTAGGATATAATTTTAAAAAATATTTAATATTTTTTTAATTTAATCAAATAATAAATAATGTCAAACAAAATTTTGAATAAGAAATAATAAAAAAAATGATCAAAAGGAGTATTTACTTATAAAAGCATAGAAAACGCAGTACAAGTCTTTTTCCTACAGGAAAAGAGAAGGTAAAATATACGAGTCTTCATCCTATTTTAATTTTTAATGTGATAGAGATCGCTTAGCAAATAGTAATTATTTGTTTTTCATATCAACGGTTTGATCGGAATTATTGATGCAAAATTGACTGTCGTATTTAAATAATCAATAGCAAAATAATTGCCGCATAATTATTTATGATTTTGTTTCTGCAATCCATCTTCAACTAGTTGTGATGTGTAAATGGCCTACAAATATATTTCTTTTAACAAGTTGGTAATAGCAGATATGAAACGGAAACGATATAATCTTCACTATTGATTACATAATTAAAATATTGAAATCCCACCAGAATTTTACTAGTTTAATTACAATTGATAAAATATGCATGTCATAAAAATATATACTTGATTAAAGAGAGAACAAAACTTTATACATAGAGACTAATTTTTATTTAATCTAGTCAAGATGAATCAATCTACTATCAGCGCTAATTTTTTTTATTCACAAAATTCAAACTCAAAATATAAATGTTGAATTACTTTGATAAAATCAATCTGAGGGCGAAAGCAAAAGATATGCGTGTTGAGCATTTTTTTTTTATTTAGTTTTTATTTCTGTGTTACGTCTGCTAAAATATAGAGGCAGGTTATTGAATTTCTTGATGTTGACTCTGTTCTGAGCTAATTAGTTTCCACCTTACATATATAGTAGTAGTTTGGCGCACAACATGTAAAACGACTATTTTGTTTTCTAACCTCACAGCCTTTGGAGTATGACGTGTGTTTTAAGTATTATAAATATTCACATCCTACACCTAGTTTCAACTTCCTAGTGTGATAAAATATCCTCTTTTTTTCGCATGACTTTTAAAATCTCTATTTTAAATGAATATTTAAAAGGCAAGGTTGTTACTCGTCAGCAAGGAGGTCTATATGCAAAACTTGCCTATAATTTATATATACATACATACATACACACACATATATATAAATGGATAACAGCTATGATTCACATATAAGGGTTTAGAAAAAGACAGAAAACGAAGAAGAGGATGACTGGTTCCTCATTGAATAATTCAAGGGTAGCTAAGCTATGAGGAGGATGTGAGAGCATATCAAGAATTCAAAAATTCAAAAATAAAAATAAAAATTAGACGGTATTATTGCTCTACGTTGTATCCTATTAGTGTAGTATTATAGAGAGAGTAATAACTTGATAGGGATTGAGAGGTTGATAGTGAGGGAAGAAAGGAGGAGAATTTCAGATAACTAAGATGCTGAAAGAGGAGTCGAGGGAGGATGGCATCCAACTCCTCCACTCTCAAGTTTGGTCCAATATTCTGTTAACACAAGCACGTCTTCTTTTTCTTTAATTTAGTCTTGTTTTGAAGTTTTCTATTATTTCCCTGATATGCCCGCCCGGTTGTTTGTTTTGTTGAATTTTTTTTTTCCATAGAACAATCAAAAGCAATAACTAATTCCTCCAAAAAATTTAAATTTACTAAAATAAATTTATCCCTAGCCATCAAACTTTTTTCATACAAAACTATTAGGGATCCAACATCTAACTAAATATTTAAAAAAATTAACTCAACTAACTACCAATTATACTAAACTTCGTGGTTTGTTTAACTTCTTTTTATCAACCTCTTTTACATTCACAAATATATAAGAGATAAAATTTGAGAGTGCTTCTAGAAAAAGAAAAAATAACACCTAAGAAATATTAAAAACGTTAATTTTATTTGATGTTATTAATCATGCAAAATGCATTGCATAAAAAGAAAAAGAACACTTATTCGAATAAACTTTTAATTAGTTGTATTCTCTTTTGCTTTTAGCAAAGTTCCGAACATTATATTAACATAAGGACAAATATATAATGTCATCTGGCCTTTATATTTTTTTTTCGGCGCCAACTTGATATTTAACTAAAATATCGGACTCATCAAACTTTTTTAATTTTGTATTTGATATTGGTTATGATTTAGCTTTATTAATTATCTTCGTATATTTGTTAGTATTGTATCTTTTTTGTTTGTTTCCAGGGAATTTCCAACCAGAGGAAAATGATCACGCATGACATTCTTTCTTTTTTACCCTAATATTTGTGACTATTGTACTTAAAGATAGGTCAACACCAACATGTAAAGTTAGGAACACATTGTGGAGGAAGGTGATCTCAAATACTGTTAAGTGTTTAGGTACAATGTCGATTGGTTGCAGGTGGCACCAAAAAGGAGTGTGGTGGTTCCACAGTGGTACACTCTTCAACCAGACAGAAACTTCAACAGAAAAAACGACGCCATACCCTTCTTTTTTTCTTTTTTTCTTTTTTTTGCAACTCTGACCTACACATCATTGAACTTTTCACTCTTTGTTAGCACGATGGCACCTGATATTTGATCATCGGTACAATACCCTTACTATATGAAGCATACTGCGTTTGTGCATAGTAGAGAATTTGACAAGCTTATTTAAGTTTCTCATCGGCATGACGAATTTTGGTTATTGCCCTTACGTTACAAGATATTTACCTTTTAAATTTATCTTCAATTCTAACGATCATCGGGACCAAGGATTTACAAATAAATAATTCACCCTCATTCTTCACTATGAGGGCCTAGCTTAATTATATTTTGAGTAATTTTATATCTATGCTCAATTTGCATCTATCCGTACATACACTTTGTATTAAATATGTTTGGATCCATTACGAATACTCACTCACACACGAATCTCCACTCCGCACTTAAACGCGCATGCATATGCGTTTTGCGTTTTTCAGTTTTCATTCGCATGCACAAATTTTATAACGAAAATATTCCATGTACACTCAATATCCGTACACCCGTATATATATCTCCTATTTATACGGTATCAATCACATTTAATACGGATTATATTATACGTTATCAATATCACTCCCACGCGAGTTTTGCTCAACGTAGTCAATGCCATTACGCAACAAAATATGAAATTTGAGATCCAATGAACAGAACCAAAATCGCGACCTTGTTTCAACCGATAGCAGCATGAAAATCGAAAGAACCTACACAATCTAACGTTGATAATCATAATCGCAATTTGTTGTTGATAAAAAATGGCACTGAAAGACATCGTGGTAATTGTTCTGCCTTTTTTGTGTTGATTTCGATGGAGAGTATTCTTCCTTACGTTTCTGTGAAATTCTAGTGTTCTGAAGCTTGCTCTAATGTACATTCATCAATGGCGAATATCACATAAAATTGATTGCACAAACTTTGAATGGACATATGCACAAACATTAGATGGGCATGTACACAAATATTATCAACGGCCATAGGTTCTGTCTTTTTGGGGGGGAAGAGGATGTGCATTTTGCTATATTTTCAACCTTTCAACAATTAATGCACAAACAAATATTATTATTTTGACACATACTTTTTATATGTTCTCATGAATATACACTACTTGATGTGTTGTGCATAATGTATTATAAAGATTCTTATTATAAAGTGCACAAACTTTAAACGGGCATATGAACAAACATTATATGATATTGTGTACAAACATTTTCCACAGGCCATAGTCCCTGCTGCTTATGTGTTGTGCATAATGTATTATAAAGATTTCTCAACCTTTCAACAATTAATGCATAAACAATATAAATATTTTGACACAAACTTTTTATATATTCTCATGAATAAACACTACTTGATGTGTTGTGCATAATGTATTATAAAAATTCTGATATATTATAAAATGCACAAACTTTAAACGGGCATACGCACAAACATTATATGATGTAGTACACAAACATTGTCCACAGGCCTCAGTCCTTGTTGCTTATGTGTTGTGCATAATGTATTATAAAGATTTCTCAACTTTTCAACAATTAATGCGTAAACAATATAACTATTTTGACACACTTTTTATATATTCTCATGAATAAACACTACTTGATGCATTGTGCATAAATAGGGGTGGGAATATGTCAGGCCAAGTCCTTAACAGGTCAGGTCTGTTTCATTAATCTTCGGCCTAAGCCTAGCCTGTTAACTGTTATGCAATCACTTTTTGCAACATTCAAAGTAATGCCTTATCTACTAGACTAGCATTACTTTTTGCAACATTTTATGCAATCATATTTATTAATATAATTTTATTATTTAATTTTTCTTTTTAAAGAAACCCTAATCTAAAGAGTCCTAGGACTCTCGTACACTCACACTCTGATCTCATATGAATAATGTGAGAGCTTTGCTAGCATTTTTCTTTTTATTTTTTGTTGGTAAAATGTCATATATCAGTGATAGACCTGCTTGTGTATTTTTTTATTATAAAAAAATAAAAGAAAATATACAATTTTTAATTTTTCAAAAATATTCATAACAAAGTATTATTTTTGTTAATAACTTAATTTCTTAATATAATAATATTCTAAAGTAAAAAAATTAATATATATATATATATAAGGTATTTATTGAGAGAAGGGAGAGAGTTTAACTAAATATATAACATTTACTATATAACAAGCAAGAGTGTATAAATTTCATATGAATCAAAAAGACATTTTCAATAAAGAATTGAAACTCAAAAGCTGCAAGCTGCCATGAAGAAACAGATCAAAAGACAAGTCTGTGCAACGTGAATATCCTTTATGTGAGAGGAAAATCAAATTTTCATCTATTGATTTTATCATTAAGAAACCAAAATCTATCTCCCAAAAAAGTTTGCTCAACTTTGTTATGTATATCATCAATTCTCTTGCTTAGTATGTGATAGCAAGATCATAAACAGAATATATGACATTTGACCAACAAAAAACAAAAAGGAAAATGTCAGCAAAGCTCTCTCACATTATTCAGTTGAGATGAAAGTGTGAGTGTGGGAGAGTCCTAGGGACTCTTTAGATTATGATTTCTTTAAAAAGAAAAATTAAATAATAAAATTATATTAATAAATATGATTGCATAAAATATTGTAAAAAGTAATGTTAGTCTAGTGGATAAGGCATTACTTTGAATGGTAGAGGTCCTGGGCCTGGCCTGACCTATTCTCATCCCTATGCATAATGTATTATAAAGATTCTAATGTATTATAAAGTGCACAAACTCAACCTTTCAGCAATTAATGCATAAACAATATAAATATTTTGACACAAACTTTTTATATATTCTCATAAATAAACACTGTTTGATGTGTTGTGCATAATGTATTATAAAGATCTGATGTATTATAAAGTCCACAAACTTTAAACAGCATATGCACAAACATTATATCATGTTGTGCACAAACATTAACTACAAGCCGCAACCCATGTTGTTTATGTGTTGTGCATAATGTATTATAAATATTTCTCAACCTTTCAACAATTAATGCATAAACAATATAAATATTTTGACACAAACTTTTTATATATTCTCATGAATAACCACTACTTGATGTGTTATGCATAATGTATTATAAAGATCTGATGTATTATAAAGTACACAAACTTTAAACGGGCATATGCACAAACATTATATCATGTTGTGCACAAATATTGTCCTATTTTGTATGTACAGGGGTAGTGTTTTTTTATTGGAGGATTCAGCATATGCTGCACAAACTTTATACCCCTATAGCACAAACATTAGGGTCATTATAACACAAACTTTGTATATATTAATGTGCAATCATGATGTATCAAAACAAAAGAATGAAACAAGGATTACTTTGCAGGATCTTTCATGGACATTTTACTCAAATTGAATGAACAAATTCTATAATAATTAGTTTTAGATAAACCAAGTTGCATAAATCCTAAACCCTAAACCAAAAATCATAACTGGTTCGGGCATCTTTTCCATGAACAGATTAACCTCATCATTATTGTAGGTTACATCAATTTCAGTATGTACTTTTTCCATAACAACTACATTATGTGCTTCTCCCAGAACCTTCTTGTTGGTGTGGAAGTCGTGTGTCATGCGAGAGTAGTACACCAATAGTGTTTGACCAGACGATGCACAAACATTACAGTAACAGATACACAAACTTTACATGACACCGTGCACAAACTTTATACTTGTGTTGGATTGTGTGAAGCATATTTGCAGGTGTGACTAGCAACAAATGTCCCTTTGAGTAATTGCGGTTCTACAGCAATGAACAATTATCATCGCCAATTTAATTTAAAAGCTTTTACTAACACTTATATACATTATAATGCATAAACTTTACGTATATGCATATTACTTAATGTATAATAAAATAATAGCGCAGAATATGATGTCTAATTAGGGTGTACAAACATTATATAACATTTTGCACAAACATTAAGTATCGTTTACATAACTGATGTAGTTCACAACATTTTACACAATGCTTTGTGTTTCCACTAAACCATACACGCTTACATTCATCAATAAATTTAATTCAAAAGCACAAAAGGTGAATCAGCTTCGATGCATTTACCAACGTTTGCTTTCTCTGTAATTGCTGCTTCATAGTTGTGCAGTGAGCACGATGTATTTGCTGAAGAGAGACGAGAGTGAAGAGAGATCAACGAGAGCTGATGAGAGGGATGAGACTTTATTACGGTGTAATCCTTATTTCCGAGGCAAGGAAGAGGAAGTTTGAAGACCACGCGTACGTGGAGGGCGCTAGTGAGTGAGAGTGGGAGAGAGAGGTTAACGAGTGATTTTTTTTGGGTGCCCTGTGTATTCTAATACGGATGTATGTATAGTGTATGATTTTAGGATGTACATGTAGCAGAGCTTATTTCAATATCTGTGCACAAACATTATTCATTTATGCACACAAACCTTTATATAGACGATATATTCTATAATTCATTATACTCTTGGATTCACAAACATTATCAGCATTTGTGCACAAACTTTATGCAATATAATGCACAAACTTTACTAGCTTATGTCTACAAACCTTTACATGACCTATTCATTCCAGAATTCATTAGACTCTCTGATGTACAAACTTTATAATCATTGGTGTTCGCAAGTAATTCGTAAAGGGTACGAGGTTACCTGAACGAGTGAGGAAGGCGCATTGACAGAAGCTCAAAGATTAGAGGTGAAGGCTCCGAGCGGCTTCGGAGGTCTGGGCGAAAGCTTCGTGCGGGTTCGGAAGCCTGGGCGAAAGCTCCAAGCAGGGTCGGAGGTCTGGACGAGGGCTCCGAGCAGGTTCAAAAGCTCGAACGAAAGCTCAAAGCTCGTCCTTTCAGAGAGAGTGCAGCGGCGGGTGTACCTGCAAAGGCACCCCGACGCTCAAGTAAGCACATGGATTAGAAGAGTTCTCTAAGAGGAGAGTGAGAGGTACCTGATGACCTGATGGCCTGATGGGTCGTGTACTTTTATAAGTGAGCTTAGAGTGCAAAGATAGAGGTAAGATAGAGATAAAGCGAGGGGTTTGCTTATTCGCTCCCCGGTTTATCTTTTCCCGCTTATCCAGGAGTTGGTTGCAGACTGGGGAGGAGAGGTTGCCGCTACCTTCTCTTGGCCTTGCTGGGTCAGACCGAGTTCGGAATCTTTGGGCTTACGACCTTCTCCTCCTCTAAGCGCCATGAAGCTTCTCTCTTTGGGCCGATCCGACCAAGTGGAGAGCCTTTTCTGTTCCTTAGTGGGTTGGGCCCTTTGGGTCTTTAGAGAATGTGAGCTCCTTTCCCTCGAATAGGGCTAAAGCTCTCGGACCCGATTTTCAGCCCGTAACAATTGGTGCACAAACTTTATATAGTAGAATGCACAAACATTACTAGTTCACAAAACACTTACATGGAATATACATTTCAAAACTCATTAGACTCTTTGATGCACAAATTTTATAAGCATCCATGCACAAACTTTATGCACCAACATTACTCGCTTATGTTTACAAACCTTTACATGGACCATACATTTCAGAATTCATTAGACTCTTTGATGCACAAACTTTTTAAGCATCTGTGTACAAACTTCATGTAGTAAAACGCACAAACAGTACTCACTTATATTCACAAACATTTACATGGACCATACATTCTAAAATTCATTAAACTCTTTGATGCACAAACTTTATAAACATCTGCGCACAAACTTTATGTAATATAATGCACAAACATTACACACTTATGTTCACAAGTATGACATTTCACAACTAATTGTCCAATCTGTAACAAATATACCACCATTATTAAAAGTAGATCTCATCTATTTTAAAAGAAAACCGACCTTTTACTATCTTAATTTTATTATAATCAACTTTCACATGATAGAAGGATGAAGATAGGGAAGATGAGAAGGATGGCAATGATGAAAGAATGACGATGATAAAGATAATAGAAAGAGAACGAGAGGATGACGATGATGAAAACCGATGATGAAAACAAATTCGAGATTGGACGCTCGTTGTTTATAATTTTGGAAACTATACAGAATACATATTTTAATTATTAATTACATATAATTGGAAGATGTATGTACAAGTGAATACAAATTAAGTGTACACATAACATTTTTGTTATATTATTCTTCATCTAAAGCTAAAAGGTGGAACCCAATAAATGGTGTTCGGATGTCAACCAACAAGACAAGAAATCCTCGTGGACAAAGAAAAAGTTTATGTGCACAACAAAATAGATGTCAATGTACAATCAACGTAATATTATAAGTAAAAATACTCATAATTAATAAGCAAGAGAGAAATAATTATTTTATTAGTAGTGGGTCAGAGTGTATTTAAAATAGTGATAACTGTACGTTAATACAATATTTGGTGTACACGTAACACCACTTGTGGACAAAAAGATAACACCTCATTTTTAGACACTTATGATAAAAGTGAGTATCATCAATTTTATCACTCAATTGTGAATCTCATCAATTTTTCATTTCGCTTACTTAAATGAAAAATGAAAAAAAAATCAGTTTAAATTGATTAGAATCAATTTTGGACTCGCTAACTCATACAACGTTGTTTTCTTCTGTGCTCCTACTCAAATTTACTTTGCGGAAGCCTGAAGCCTTTGAACTCCATACCAAACGCCATTAAATTCTGTCGCCCAAAATACTTCAGTGTCACTTAAAACTGTCTACTTCGGTTGCCATTATCATTATACTAGTATCTTAACCAAGAACACTTATGGTTCAAGAAACCTTAGAACGCTAAAAAAATGATGACTCTGTTTTGAGTTGATTATTTTTCTTTTAAAAGTTTACTATGAATTGTTCTAGATAAAATGTAAATTAATCAAAATATATACTTAATAAGAAAAATTACTAATCTGCTTGCCACGCTAGTTCAAGGGATATAGGAAAGTCTTGGTTCTTATGTGTATACATTTGAATTGACATTGATTAGTAATGTACTAGGGTCATTCATTAGGTGATCATCTTTTCACATAAAAACCTTGGCACTTTTAATTACTTTTGTATAAACCCTTTTAAGAGTGATAATGGTGTATTTATTTGTGATTCTTTTTATAATAAAAATAATTCTGAAATTTATATAACTTAAGAATTAAAAATAAAACGATGACATTTTTTGGGGGTCTGCATGATATCAAAGAAGAATTCAAGGGTTTTAAACTCATGAATGTGGACAAATTAAATTAAAAAACATAATTGAAATAAATTTATTATGATATTTAAGTAAATTATGTGTTGGCATGAACTTTAAATCCATGAAATTTTGAATACCATAAAATGTCCTTTTAAAAGATACTTAATATTTGTACGGATTTTTACTTTTGTAAGTTATTTATAAATTATAAATAAAATGATACGATTTTTATTTCAAGAATAAAAGAAATAGAACGTGGGTGTTTTCTGTATAAAAAAGTTGGGTGAAAAAAAAGTAAAAATAAAAAAGAACTGAACCAAGTAAATGTTGGTATGGATGACAGGAGTTTAGTTCCTAAAATATCAGGTCTTCTATTATTGTCATTTTGACTTCAATTTTTACACAATTTGGTGTAAAATATTTTTATATTGTTATTTAATTATTATTTTTACATTAATAAAAAGGATTAAATCTCAAATCCGCTGTCTTAAATTTTTCACAAATTATATATTATTAGACTATAGTTTAAAATTATTTTAACTGAACGTGTATAACAATTAAGCTCTTGAAATTTATGTTATGCGTATGAAAAAATAAAATTGCGACCCTGGGTTAACTATATGATCATATTTCTGGAGATTAGTGTTTTAACTTTTTTACCTGATGGATGAGAGAACACTCTGGTCAAGAGAAAAGAGTTGAAAATTTCGAATGTATGCGTGCGGAGTCTGCCAAGTGCCAATAGAGGAGGAACGTTGAAGTTGAGGGGGTCCACAAAGCAGATACATCTTCCCCTAGCTAGACGGTGTTTGCGCGTTCCAAAGCCCACCTTCCACTTCCAGCTGCCATCTGACAGAATCAAATAAATTAGTGCTTATTTTATTTGAGGGAAACGCAAACCACACAATGCCGCTTCTCTAATCACTTCTTTCCTCTTTTTAATTAATCACAAAACACTGATTCGTTCACCGAACAGGGACTGGGACGGCAACCACAACCTCACATTGAGGAAGGATTCTACATCCTCCGAATCAATGTCATGTTATTAGTTTAAGCATAAATACTAAATAAATACTACTATATTAATTTAATTGAAATAATTTTGCCCGGAGAAAGTGAGAGATAATCCATTTTTAAAATCAAAGTAACAGGTATGAAAAACTTTCATGGGCGACGACATAGGGAAAGGACAAAACCGTTGAATGAGTCCAACTAAAGTGCAATTACCCATGATTTGACAGGAGATCCTCGCTCTGATATTTAAATATATAACATTGTGTTATACATGTTTTTGTATGAGATATCCTAATGTGTCACATCTTATTCAATTGGATGTTAATAAAACTGCAACGAGCAACAAGGGCAGGGAAGGCAAATCGAATAATTACAAGGGCAAAGAAGGCATAGAAACAGAAACAGCAAACAACGCACAACAGCAAATAAACCAAAAGGGGAAAGCAGCTAACGAACAGGGACGCGTGGTGCCGGATCCACAAGAGCCGGGCCAGCGCAGAAGCAAGCGGGAAAGGAAACGTAGCTCTTATTGGGACGCTTACCTCTTGGGAAAGGCTATGAGTGCAGTAACTGGCGCGGAAGCTCGCGTCAACCAGAGCGCAACCTCCTTCCGTGGTCCTTTATCCCCGCCGGGTGAGCTCGTCGGGGAGGCCACGGAGAGCGGTGATCGAGAGGCGTAATCTCTCTGTGCTCGGCAGTACCTTCGGACCTCTGTTCTCGACCGTTGGAACTATTCGAATTGTTCTTCATAACTATAACACTGTTTCATTGTTAGTTATTGTTGGGCCTGTAATTGGGAGACCCATTGGACTCGGTGGCTTAATTCTCTTATTAAACTTCGTTACATAATTTTGGTGTAGAGAGAGAGTGGGATTCTTCTTCTCTCTAATTTTCCATCTCTATCCCATTTCTCTTGTAATTCAATTACCAAAAATGCAGAAACTATCCACAATTGTTCTATTTGTTCTATAATTCCTCTTATACATTTTTACATCATTACAAAAACTCACATCATAATAAAATTTTATTTAAAGATGAGTGAAAAATACATCATCACAATGTTTCACACAAAGTATAAAATTGTGTTACGGTGACTCAATCACATAGGTGCAGAACCTATGGTGTAATCCCTCACCTATATTAGTGAAGTTGCTCAAATATTGTTAACTTTAACTGTCATCTAAACATTTTTCCAAAATATGTACACATGACCTCTCTTTTTCTTAAATATAACATTCGAAAAGCTCCTACTTCCTTATCCTTTAGGATGAGTTTGGTGGCTAAACTCATTTAGCCACCCTCTGGCCTCTAAATGGTCAACTAATCTAGCTGGCAAAAGGGGGCACCAGAAAGGTCAGAGATATGGCAAATAATTTCTTTTTGTGCAAATATATGTCTAAAACCCCAATATTATGAGGAAAATAATCCCTAGGTAAGAACTAAGAAGGATATGCATGAGTTCTTTGTCAGTTTTGACTGAATCCCAATCACGCAAACCAGATAAGAGTTGTTTTCTAAACATCCTTTGCATTTCCAAATTCTTTGTAAACCAGGTAACAGGTAAACATGAAATCTCCAATAAATGAGAAAAATATGTACAGAAAATGGTGCAAAGTCACAGTTAGAAAATCAAATCCACCCTCAAGTTATATAGCACATAAAATGAGTTTAGCGTAGTGGTAATTGTGGATAAAGATTTAAACTCAGAAATATACCAGTTATATAAAGAAAGTTTAACCATATCACTCCATATTCGAATGGATTAGTTTCACCCAATTTTTTTTTGATGTAAAATATATGAAAGTATTTTATATGTTCAGCACAAGGAATGAATAAGCATAAAGATTCAACTTTAATATCTTGTTGCATATAATTATGTTAATATTATTTAATTATGTATAACTAGGTTATTAAAAAAATTTACCCCTACAGAAATTTTTATATATATAAATTATATTGAAACGAGAAAAGTGCATTCAAACACTCTAAACTAAAGCTATTCAAATTAGTCTAGTGGTGGGGGGTTTAAGTAGTATGCATGAAGTCTTAAGTTTAAACCTCATCACGACCAATGTAATTTCCTAAGTTCAAAAAAAAAAAAAAAAAACACTCTAAACTACATGTCGTTTGCAAATAACCACTGTGAACTTCAATTTTGTCTAAATTACTCTTTATTCTCTTATGGTTGTCACAATAAACCCTTTATTAAATAATTGTTAATTTACTAACAACAACTTTAAAGAACCATTTAATTTTATCAAAAAAAGTGAAACTATTTTTCATAAGCATGTTTCCAGAATCTACATGAGCACTTACCGAGATAAAAGTGAACTATAACAGTGGAGTTCTGCGTTACTTATTCTTCACAGTATGATAGAGTAGACTGGATGTTACTGCTCATTCTCGAGCCCATCATCCTCTCCAGCTCTAACTAGTTACTGAAGTGATGCAGCGAAAATCCTTGATCATGATCACACAACATATCTAGATATAGATGTAGTATTAGTAGTTGACGCACCAGTCAAGGTAAAGATATCAATCTAACAAGAAGACACGTAATCCCAACAAAAGCTTCAGCAGTCATCTCAACAGTGTTAAACTTGAGTGAGAAGGATGCAGTTAACAATTTCTTTAAATGAAAGGATTCAAATATGGAAATTCATATTCATATATAATGCTAATAAAAAGCTTCATTCATAGGGTCTGGTTAGACCATTCCAAAATTTGTAACTGCGCTATAAGTGTTTGACCAGATAACAGATGTTAAGAACTAAGAAATGCGGCATTCGTAACATTAGCGACCAAAACATTGAGGGGACAGTAAATCATGAGGCTTGAAATGCTAACATATTGAGGCAAACATCATCAAGGACACGAATTGGAATCAATGGGATTTTTTCCTGCAAATAATGTTGCTCTTGAAATTTTCATTGCACTAATCGTTTGAATTTCTCTTTGTTCATTATCATTCAAAATTGTTTCCCCTTGTGCCTGTCCTTCCTCCAAAGCACCTATATTTTCAACCGCGCTTGCTGAAAAATGGACAAGCTAATGAGAATTTTGATCAACCACATACTGTCCGACTCAGTGTTGAAGATACCTGAGAGGTCCGACCAAATACGGGTGTGGTCAGATGGAAGCTCAGGTAGGATCCATTTCTTTCTTCAGTTTGAGCATGTGTTCTGGTGGCCACCTGAGGTGGTTCTGAGGCAGAGCCTTCATGAAGCTGAGATATTGACATTGCTGCCAGTACGAGGGTAGCATCAAAATTTGAGTAAGACACGTCTTCCAAACCAAAGTTCAGCGCCATAAGAATCGGCTGCTTCCCAAAGACATTATCATTCATTCAAGAATAAAGATTAATAACACGTCATAATAAATACTTGAACAAAATATGGAAAGCAAGAATAGGTCTCTGTTTTATTTTCATCATAAAAAGTGTAACATGTTTTTCCTACGTAAAAATCTATAGAAGTCTGTTTTTGCACACTTCATGAGGTGCATTTGGAGTTCACTAGACTGTGACATATACAATGACTAAGAAGTAAGAAGCAATACAGATAACCTAGAATAGAAGGCATGCAGTCACATTCATAAGAAATTTTAAGCAACCATATCAGAAAACTTAATCCTTATAGGAAGAGAATAACAAGGATAAACTATGATGAGAGAAGAGAAAGATCATGTGCATCAAAAAAAGTAAAATTAGCCTTAGAAAGGGTGAAAGAAAGAGTAATGGAAATTATGGAAGAAAACAAGATAAAAATCCAGATAGCAGGTAACTGCAGTCTCAGTCACCAGTTGCCACATTTACACCCTAAACCCAAAAACAAGAGGCTTGGCTTACTATACCTTCAGTTCTTTCACACTGAAAATTACATCTATCGGGTCTTCAGTATGAAAACACTGCAAAATTTCCTCTAGGATCTATCCAAAGTTGCTTGGAAATTTTTGCTTATCAAGGTGCACGTGTTGTGTGTCTGGTTCAACATTGCAAGTAATCCAATAGGTTTCTCTCATACCTGCAGTCAATAAATTATATATTCTTTTAATCTACAATAGGGAAACATATATGTCTAGTTGAATGATGCGAAAAATCATCATAAATGGTGATATGCCTAGCAGCATGGACACAGTACACTAAATTGTGAATATTTGAGTCCACAGATGGACTTATATCATAGCATAGCCCTGAGTTCATTTTCTTTCTTTAAATTGCTGTTATACAAATTAAAATTTTCACATGCCACAGATTATATAATATGTAGTCATGACAAACAATTGCTAGCTGATACTTCAGCATTTTCCTTGTTGATCAACAATATAGCACCAAAGATGGTTACATATTAAGCAAATTTGTTTGCCGCCATGGCAATTCAAAACCCGTTGCACTTTGGGAGCGTCCGGATCAGGCAATTTAACAGTCGAATGATCAATATTTGTAATAGGTGTCCTCAGCACAGAACAAACAGCCTAATCAAACTAAGAAAGTGATGATTCTCCAATTTCAAACACCTTTTTAAGTTATAAATCAAAACACCAAAAGATTCCGTAGCTTGAGAAGCACACTACATCGCACGGGGTTACTGTAAAGTGTAAACTGTATAGGCGTCAAAGAAGCCAGGCTTGAATGTGATGGATCGGTATGCAGACTGCGACAAATTAATGCTGCGGAAAAGAAGCTACAACAAATTAAATAACCGAAATAACAAATAACACATGACTAGTCAACAATCATCATTGCCTAGTATTCCCCTGAATTTCAAAAAGCCAATTATGCCAGGAAAAACCCTAACTCAAATGCAATCAGAACTGAGAAGTAGAGAGCTTCTCAAAATTGCAAACGATGAGGGATACAAACATACTAGTAATCTTTCCAAAAGTAAATTACAAGCACGATAATCAATTCGTGATTTCAGTAGCTCTGAAAGCTGGTTCCGCGATATCGTCAAATATAATTTCACGAATGAAGTTGTAAATGATTAATTTTGAGCCATCAAAATCAACCATAGGAAACGATTCAGCGTGAATTAACACGTGATACGGTGAGCATTCTGTGGTAGCGAAGGGGAATTCAGAGGTTTTTTTTTTTTTTTGGAGCACAAAAATGTGAAACGGAAGGAAAGGGAACGAGAGAGTTACAGAGCGAGTTGTTAATACGAAATTGTTGTTACCTGAGAGGAAGAGTGATGCATCGTGCAAAGGTTTTGAGAGCGTTATCGCTCCACGTTCGACTCCATTCTTTCCTTTGAATCTCTCAGTTACAGTGAGCGAGGAGTGTTCGGATATAAAGGGTCGGGTCGAGTCGGTGGCTTGGCGGGAAAGGGAACGAATGCGAAAATGCTATTTAGATCGGATCCGAAATTTGGTATCAGCCCACGAAATACACATGTTAATATTTATTGGGCCTTGGGCCGGAGGATAACGAATTTGGAAGCCCAGGCCAATCTGCTCTTCCATTATGAAGCCTGATAATGACATGGCCCATGGGTATACCTTATCTTAAAGGAACTTACTATTCATGACCAAAAGAATTGGACAATCATGGCCGAAAAGAGAATAAAAGAACATACCTATCATCGATTGTTTTTTAAATAAACCTAGGGAAAAAGAAAATCAACGACTCACATTTGTTTGGGGCAAATAAGACCAACTTTCGTGCCATTTAGGACTTTTGAAATGAGATTTGCAAAGAACTGAGAAGAAGACAAGAACATTGACATTTACGATTGAGGTCAAGTTGGTCATCATCCATTTATTATGCTTATACAAGATGGGTTGGAAATGGATAAGAAGGGAATCTGGTTCCTCATAAATGATAACTATAAGAGAGATCGAATATGCAAATAGGAACACATGTACGGTTAAATTAGCTGAATTCAACCATTAAATCGTCTCTAAAGCTTTGATGTTACGATTCTTTGTGAATCCTTTTCCATTCGTAAGATTTGTCTACGCTATTAATTCCAGCTTCTCTCTCTACCACAAGAACCAAATAATCGAAACAACAATGAAAAAAAAGAGAGAGTAGAAAGGATAAAGGTGCTGCGGTTTTGTTTTGTCACAGAAAGGGAGGTATGAATAAAAGCATAAAATAAAAATATCAATGATGTCAAGCCCGCTCTGTCTTTCTAGCGAAATATCCAAACATACGATATGCCATATACGGTCATAAGATATATTTTTCGTTTCGCAATCTCTTCCAATATGATTATGATTCATCGAGTCTCGTTCAGCTTGACAGGGAATGATGCTTTGAAACACAATTCAGATATTATAATTTGTTAGTTTGTACAACGTGTGATATCGCATAGCACTATAGCACCAAGTTAAGGCAAAATAGGTAATAAAAAATTGGTATATGCTCCAAGAGTTTGGCGTGATATATTTATTGTTTAACACATTAATTAATGTGAGTAATTTCAAAATTAAGAGTAATTTATGTACATTCATTAATTAATGTGTCAAGTTCTGAATGAATCAGAGCAAGAAAAATTTGTTACTTTAAAAATATATAACAAATTTTTATAGGTAAACCATTCAATAGATTGGACATATTTTTTGTGAAAGTAATCCTTATTTCAGAAAAAGGCTGTAATATGTAAGCAACTTCGCAGTAAAATTAAAAATTTCCGCAATGAAAAAATAAAATTCAATAAGCTTTTATAAAACTGAATTCCTTATATTGCATGATCTCCTCTAACGAAAGAATAAGAATAAATTTGCGTAAAGTTTGTTTGGCTAAAAAATAATATGCGAATGTCCAAAAGCTTCAACTTGACAGGAGAATCAAAAGCCATAAGGAGCTTTCCAGATATCAAAAAGAAGGTATTGGTGATTTGAGAAAAATTAACCTATTTTATAAAAATTCTTCAAAAAGTTTTGATCCACACAATAAAAGATTGTTATACTTTTGTAGTGCACTAGATAAAAAGGGTGTTTACTCCATTTATTTATATTTTAATAACATCTAAGTATCAAATAGGAGAATTATTTTCTTCCGTCTCCTCATCTCACACATATAGATATCACCTTCACCTTTCATTTTTATGCCCTTCACCACTTTTTACAATTTCCAAAACTATTTCAATAGTAGAATTAAGTTGGAAGAGGAGGAAGTAATAATTTTTCGTCAAATAATTAAAGACAGGATATATCCACCATGCATTTTACCTATTAAATTCACTATTAGCAACCATTTTAATTTTGAATTAATTGTTGAGGAAATTGAGTTTTGTAAACATGGCCATATTTTAGTATTTCAAATTTGTGAAACTGCATATGTTCTTACACATGCATCTCAATTTTATTTAAAGTTAGGCTTAATTAAGTTTTTAGTTTTTGTAAAATTTTAAAGTTTGTTTTTAGCCTCTGCGTAAAATTTTTAGTCTCTGTAAAATTTCATAGTTTGTTTTTAGTTCCTCTGTCTGGTTGGGTTAACGACGCTAATGTGGCCGTTAATAGCACTGACGTGGTCATGCCACGTCAACGCCATTAACCCCAGTTAAACAGAGGGACTAAAAACAAACTTTAAAATTTTACAGGGACTAAAAACTAAATTTTATTTAAATAATTTTTTTGTGTTTATGAAAGAGTCAAACCAACATCAAACAATTTTTTTGTTTTATATTTATTTTAAATATTTTTTTAAATTATTTAAATAATTTTAATCACATATTAAATAATTTTAAATAATTTTGACATTTTTTTTATTAATATGAACATGATTTAATAGTTTAAATTATTTAAAGTTTGTTAAAATAAGTATATGTATATTATTTTTACTTAATATTAGTTAGTATAAATATTAAATATATATTTGGAACATAGTGACAATTTCCAAAGAAGATTACATAAGTATTGAGTAGGAGTATGTTAATTTATTAGGATATATATTAGGATAATTTAGGATATGGCACACTACACTTTACTTGTAGTCTACTTGAGCACTCTATAGACTAACATATCATAAATTATCCTAATATATATCCTAATAAATTAACATATTCCTTCTCAATACTTATGTAATCTTCTTTGTATATTATCACCATGTTCCAAATATATATTTAATATTTATACTAACTAATATCAAATAAAAATAACTATTTTTATTTTAACAAACTTTAAATAATTTAAACTACTAAATCATGATCATATTAATAAAAAAATACCAAAATTATTTAAAATTATTTGAATAATTTTGGTTAAAATTATTTAAAATAAATATAAAAAAAATTATTTGATGTTGGTTTGACCTTTCATAGACACAAAAAATTATTTAAATAAAATTTAGTTTTTAGTCCTTGTAAAATTTCAAAGTTTGTTTTTAATCTATCTGTTTGGCTGGGGTTAATGGCCACGTGGCACTACCATGTCAGCGCTGTTAACGGTCACATCAGCGCCGTTAACCCCAACCAGACAGAGGGACTAAAAACAAACTTTAAAATTTTACAGGAACTAAAAATTTTACACAGGGACTAAAAATAAACTTTAAAATTTTACTGAACTAAAAATTTAATTAAGCCTTAAAGTTATTATTATTCCATTTGGCGACTTCAAACATTCGCAACCAATGACTCTCTTCATGCCATAAGCATTAAGCATTAAGCATTAAGCATCAAGCATCAAGCATCAAGCATCAAGCATCAAGCCATCTAACAAGCTAGCTACGTACATTGCCACTATTGTAAATCAGCATATCTTTCTTTCTTCCTCTCTTTTTTTCCTTGCCTCTACGATAATTCATACTCCTACTATAACGTCTACATCTGCATACAAAAAAATTACTCTACTCTCATACGGGTTATTTTCACGCAATACACCTCTCACATCACACGATTGAGCACCCGTTAGGATTTTCATCACTCAAGATATCGAACGAATGCGACGGCAGTGCTGTATAACAAGGTTCCGAATCGGACGCTGGAGAATCATCCACTTCTGTCCCCATAGCTTGATGATGCACGCGACCGTACGTATACGGTTGTGGGGACGTATAATACGATGCACCGTAGCGACTTGTGTTGGGATGCGCTGTGTGATAGCTCACATTATACAACGTACTCGCTGGTGCGTAGTAACTTGGCGGGTACTGATGGTAGATGTGATAACGTGGCGGGCTCTCATTGGGCGGTGCCATAGTGGTGCCGTACTCGTGGTTCGAGTCGCCGGGGAGTTCAAAGGTAACGCCCTCGCGGCCGTTATTCCCTTTTTGCCCCTTAGTTCTGACCTTTCTTAATCCACAACCGCCGCAATTAATCTCATTCGCTGGCCCATTTTCCTCATTTCCCGGGACGGCGATGGTAACCCTTTTCTCGGCGATCGGCGGTGGGTAACCGGCTGGGAACGTTGCAATTTGCCTCACCTCCGGCCTCAGCTCTTGGAACTGCACACCTGCTTTACCGGTTGGGCATCCTTCACTGATGGCTCTGTTACCGTTACCGTTAACCCCGCAAGTGCAAACGCTACGTCCGTCGCTAATTTTGACGGCGTTGTTTCCGGCTTCGACATTTTTGGATGTATCTTGAATTACGGTTTTAACGGTTTCCTTTTGATCGTTGTCGTCCCCGCTCTGGTTGCTTTCGTCGCTGCTTATTTCTCTATCGTCGCCGCTGGGTTTCTCTTTGTTCTCGGCGTTCCCTTTCTTCTTCTTCTTTTTCTTTTTCTTCTTCTTCTTCTTGATTTCGACGCTTTCGGGCCACAACTCTGCGCGCCTCCCTGTCTTGTTCAATTGCTTGATCAAAGTCTCGGTGTCTACGTTCCCCTTTACCACGACCTTTTGTTGCCTCAAATCGATGTTAATGTCATAAACACCTGGTAGATAAAGCTCAGAATTCGAGCATAAACATGAACCATTCGTGATATGTATAAAGGTTTTGAGCTTAGAAATTATTAACGAAAATTGCCAATGAGTGTAAAGTAAGGTTGGAAGATATTACATGCATTCATATGAAAACAATAAATGGAAAGGAGAAAAAATAAAAAATAAAAAATAAAAAATGAAAGATGTTTGATTTTAGGTATGATTAATATATTACCGTCCATACTCTGAAGGACTTTTTTGACTTTCCTTGCGCAGCCTTGACAGTGAATGGAGACTTTCAATGCAGAGCTCTGATAAAACAGAGGCGCAATTAGAACTTGTTGGACTCAAGAATTGAAGAAACAGACAAGTAAGAGCAAACAGTGGTTTTACCTTGCATATGAGAGATTCAAAATTTGGTTCTTCTGGTTCTTTAACTTTGGGTGGTTTTGTATCTGTTGCAGCCATATTTCGCACGCAAGAAAGAAGTATGAAGCTAGAGGTTATGTTTGAGAGGGAGAGGAAGGCCAAAGGATGCTATGACAGTGTTGAGATGCCTAAAAAGAGATGAAATGACGCTTTAAGACCTTTGTGGGGTATCAACAAAAATAAAAACTTGTGAAAGGGAAGGGTAATATTGGAGAAATTTTAATATGCATTTACATTCCCATAAACTTTTTAAGAGTATGGATAAAAACTTTTAAGATTTTGTCAAATAATATCTCACTAATTTAAATTATTTATAATTTTAAATTTATGATTAAATAACAATTATTTAAATATAATGAGATATCGATATCTTTGATATCGAAAGAAGAATCTAATAATAATTCATAAAAGCTTAGTATTAATTAAATTAAAATGAATATAAACAAAAAAAATGTGATTTTAAGAATATATATTGACAAAAAATGTTGTAAGGCATTGGTTCCCATGAGAGAGCTCGTGTTTATGCGAAGAATAATGTTATTTGAACAATAAAATTTGATAACTTATAAAAATATAATAATATGTGAGTGCATATGTAAATTACAATAATTATGTGAAGTCTATGTGCGCTCACATGTTATATTTTTATATCTGTTTAATTTTATTAATCAATTTTGTTCAAGTAACATTACTATCTTACATGAAAAACATGTTAATTAAAAGGATTTTATTAATAATTTTGTAAGAGTATTGATTAAGAAACTCATAGTAGGCATAGAATTTTTTTTTATGTAAACTTATTACTTTTTTTTTAATAAATGCCTATAAGACACTTTAAAAACAGTTGTTTAGTAAAATCAATAAATCATTCCATTGTCTTTTTGTCCCATCTTAAAATTTCGAGAAAGAGGGTTGTTTACACAGTCTAATCTAATGAGAATTCAGCTTGTATAGTTTACCGGTGCCCACAACACCATCAATTTAGAATTTGATGCCTCTTTACCTTTTTCCTTCTTTTGTCTTGATTTTCATTTTTGTAATTAATTCTTTGATATCAAATAGTATTTCGCAAACGCCAGAGCATTCAAGCATTTACACTATGACGAATAACGTCTTGCATGAAATAATCTGAAGATAAGTAGATTGGAGAATATATCATTACGATCGACGCTTTTGTTTTAACTAAATAACACCGGAACTATGTCCTGTTTGTTAATTGTTTGATGCCAATAAAATGAGAAAAAAGCGAAAGTGGACTAGGATAAAGAGAAAGGGTGCTAGATTTTTCTTCCTTTTTCCTACCGGCCAGCTTTATAGATAAAATGTTACAATTAACATCTCTTTCCATACATTTTGGGAATTTTTCTGTATATATGTTTAAGTGAGATGGGAAATAAAGGTTCGCAACCTTCCACATTAAATTATTAGGTATCTAATTAATAAGTTTATAATATAAATATATTATTTTGATTTATTTAAGTATAAAACTGCTTCTGTTTCTTAAAAACAAATTTTGGTTTTATAGGTTGGAGCATTGTGAATAGAACACAATCTGTATAGTGAGAGACGGCCGCCTTAAGTGTATTTTTCAGTTATTTATTAGATAGACTAAAGATTAACTTTATACTAATATATAATTAGAGCCAATAAAATATACTATATTATAAAAAGGATAATGCTACTTGGCTAATAATTTTTGATAACATACATGAATAATACACACAAATACAATAAGATGCAAATACATATAGATTCTGTATAATTATAATTCTCTATAATAACATTTATATCTTGTTATATTTATGTACGTTATCAAAATATGTTATTTAAGGAACATTCCTCTTATAAAAATAATTATAAGAAGTTTGTTACATGTTTTGAAATAATCATTTCATGGTTTCTTGATTTGATTGTATCAGACATTATATATAACTTCATTTAACGTCAAAGTAAATACAACTTTTTTATACACGTATACAACTCCATCAATCAAATGTAGCTAGCTGCTCATCTACCAATCTATAACAAAAAAATACCAAAAAACAATAAAAGCAGCGACTTTATAACTAACTAACTTTCCCTTGACTATATTTATATGTTACAGTTAGGGGGAAAAAATAAAGAATCTAAAAGTTCTCTTTGTGAAAATCGAACTTAGTGTTGGTCTTCCTTGAGAAGTCCACAGAAAGCCTCTTTAGTTCCCCAACCAAGGCGTGGGCGCCACAGTAAAAAACACCTGAAGAGAAAAAGTAAACCACATGGAAAATTAGTTAAGCAAGATTTGATGGTATGAATTTAAGAGATGTTAATTGCAGTCATTTATTAGATATCTTCAAACGAATATATATTGAGGCATCTTAAATCTAAGAGTCAGTCTTAATTTTTCTTTTAACTAATGATTAAGATTGACAGTAAAAAAAATGATAAAATGATAATTATTTAAGATGATTTTTAAAATAACCACAATTTACATTAACAAATGTGTGAAATATGTCATAATAGAGTTACACGCCACACATTTATAAATGTAATTATCTAAAAGTTGTTCAACATCATGCCACCATAGCATTACTCAATCATGAAAGACTTTCCGTTAAAAAAATGTCTTTTTTTTTAATTAAGCACAAATAAGACTTTTCATTAACTTATCTAGCAAAATTAATCCATACTTACCAACTCTTTTGTTGGGGTGTTTGAGAGCAGTATGCTTAAAGACCCTCCGCCAATTTGGCCTAGCAAAATGGGTCTTGACCCTTGTCCCGGAAACAATATCCACACCGCTTTTGGCATGCTGGAGGGACTGAAGCATTGTGATCAACGCTGATCGAGCATCCCCTTCTTCATACACACTCGTGCAGTAGTTATGAAGCTCGATCACCCTGTCCTTGTCGTTCTCCGCAACCTCGTCCATCACGCCCCTGAACCACTCGAACGAGCCCTGCTCGCGAGTGACCCAGTAGAAATAGGCCCGGTTGGTGGCAAAAGGTTTCCTCTTGTTGTTCTTCGCTCCGCTTTCGACCTCTCCTTCTTCTATGTCTTTCTGATGCTTGATGTTGTTCAACACGTCCTTGAGTATGCTGATCAAAGGGGTGGCTCCGATTCCTAGGCCAACTAGGAGGATCACTTCGTAGTTCTTGTAGTCTTGTGCTGGTGCACCGTAAGGCCCATCAATCAATAGCTTTGGCATCCTGCAGTTAAATTCCAATTTCAGTACAAAGAATCAATTTTGGTTTTAATTTTGATAATAAAATTGGGGCCTCTTTATTTAATTGACATTAAAGGTAGCATACCTTGGTATGTTGTTGCCCTGTAACATATCAGCTCTTAGAAGACCACTTTGGTCACCACTTGCCGGTTGACATGCCTGCGTATATCAATCATGAGTATGAATTAGTAATTAAGCATTTAACACATGAATACAATTGAGGAAATGTACAAGCTTATTGTAACAGTTTATAAAGGTTGTGTTGTGTAAAATTATTCACCTTGGCGAAAACGGTCTTAAGCTGTGATGTCCAGTCACCCAAAGTCCGAATGTGGACACTTACGTAGTCATCTCCCGGAGCTGATGTAATTGAGAAAGGGTGCCTATAGAATAGATACCACAACATAAAATTAGCTTCTCCGCAGAACGTGACCGATTAAATGACTAATAACAAACAACAATAGCTCCACTTTTTTTTTTCAGAAACTTAGATAAGGTACATTTATCATTCACTGACCATTGAAATGGGGAGACATCTGCACAATTAACAAAAATGTACTGTCCACTAGAGTACTTAAATCCTTGTGGTTTAGACACATGCAAGGCCAACACATTTCCTGGGTACACTGCAACCTGAATTTTAGGAAATAAGAACGTTAAAATTGTAAGCACATTAACATTCATAACACAATTAATATCGTAGCAAAAATGCGAAAATTACTGAAATTAAAACAGAGACGGTAAATTATTGTGTGTGTTACCTTCAAAATCTTCACACTTTTGTAGCCAGACCTAAATGCACGAAGCAATCGCTCGCACGCGTATATCAACATAGGAATTGAAACATACATCCAAGTCTGCAACAATAATTTTCCGCAACCAAAATCAGAAAACGAAAATAAATAAATAAATCAAAAGAAAAGGGAAATTAATTTAATGTATATACAGGCAATAATTTTCTAAACTAAAAATCTCACTTATGCACACGTACCGTTTTCTTGTACCATTCCTTGCTGAGGTATAGGTAGTACCCGTGAACGATGAAAAGAGCGTAGACAATGATGAACAAATGGTGGGAGTACCAAAATGCGTTGAAGCCAGTGAGCTTCTTAAGAGGTTTTGGGAGGAATTTAAACTTGTTTCTTCGGAACCAAGGTTGTGCCAAGGTGTAAGCTATAGCCATGAGCACAACCATGACAATACCGGTCCAACCCTCTGTCCCTTTCACGAACCACCAATAGTTGTTGGGCCTGTCGTCCCCAAAGAATGGCTTCATGGGTTCATACTCTGCGTCCGTTGCATGTAGCAGCCTTGGGAAATCGCAGGTCAAATGCGATATCGCATGCAACCCAACCCCAATTGCAATGCCGAAAGCTATCACCTAAAATACATAAAAATTAACGGGTGGAATTAAAGTTAGTAGCTAAGCAAAAAAGAAAATTTGAAATTATTGGAACGAGGGGAAAAAAAGGATTCTACATCCCAGTCGAACAAAGATTTAATTTTGATGTATTTAACGACATTCAATCATGTATTTTTACATGTAACACTTTACTTACAGTAAGTTTTATCAATATTTTAATGACATCACAATATACATGATTAGATAACAATCACGCATCAAAACTTCATCTTGTTAAATAAATCAAAAGTAATATTATAGTGACAACTATTTATAAAAATTACACTTACAAAAGTGCTAAATTTGGCATGATAACGTTACATCTTTATGAGTATAATTGTATTAAATGACTCTGGCCTTATCTTTTCTATCATTTCTAATTAAAGTACCTTGTGGAAGTTGATGTTGTCGTCAAAGGGAACTGCCATTCCCAGCTTGGTCCTGCTCCTAAGCCAAGTGATGGTGTTTCTACATACAGGCAACAAGATCAAAGCCATGTTGAACTTGAGCGTCTCGGCGCCGCCCTTGGCAGTCGTGACGCAATACCCCATGACGTGGAACACGGCACGGTGCTTGTACTGGATGAACTTCCAGGTGAATAGTCCGGCGCAGATGCCAAGCCAAAGTGCTATGATCCAGAGCCTCTTCCAATTGTCCTCAATGAAGTAACCAAGCAACCTGAATCCCCTCTTGATGGGGTTGTGTTCCTTCGTGGGGACCAGTTTCTGGCTCAGCATTTGGCTTAGAACTCGGCTATCGGTGTTTATGTGGGTTGATTGTGCTGGCGCTTGCAGAAGGAGCATTTCCAGGTTGTATAGCTGCATGCGTGAATCCAAAGGGTTTAATTTAGGGACAATTTTGGTTAAGAAAAATAAAATATCTTAGAATTAATTAGTAGTGATTGTATTTCTTTTCTATTTTTGGCTTGTTTCTTGGTAAACTTAATACTAACAAATCAACAAGCTTTTCTTTTTTTTTTTTTGTTTATTCAAAGGATTCATACTTTACTAATAGAAATTCCGATTATATAAAGGCTCTATTCTATTTTTGGTCCAACAAAGTCGAAAGGGCCTAGGAGAAGTTTCTTCATAGTGTCTTATTTTTGGGCTAGTTGGAAATGAGACCCATTTCATACTAAGGCAATAATTCACCAAAAATATTGAGGCTATTATTGACCAAAAATTTGTACTGAGGCCATTGTTTACCAAAAATACTATAATAGTAATTGAGGCTGTTTAATAATATGAGTACTGTTAAAGACTTTGACCAAAAAATTACTGCTGGGACGACAAAAATTACTTTTGTTTGAAGCGCCATTCGTGACTAATTTTGGTTCTAATTTATTATTTATTTATGATGAGTACAATATTAACCTCAATAAATCCAAGGTTGTCCGGATCCAACTCCTCCATGATAAGGGCTGCATATTCCTCCGCTCGTTCTTGTAACTTTGACAGCTTATTTGCAGAAGCGCTTAAGGCGATAATCTGTAAAATCAAAGCATACAACATTAATGTCACACCTCCACGACTATATATCTTGTAAAATAAGCAATTTAAATATATTATAGATAAATATCAGTATTCTTTTTCTGTTTTTATCATAATAAACCCCTCACCTCTTTGACTTCTTCCTCGGTAATTCGTCCATCGGCATTCTTGTCCACCCTGGCATGAGATACGTTTATGGGATAAGTAACAATAAGTGGGCGTGGACCAAATAATGTTGAAACGTAGCTCCCAATAATGTTTTCATATTTTGACTTAGGCACATGCGTATAATGTTTCTCAAATTGCTGCTACAAAAAAAATTTCATTCATATTTCTATTTCAATAATCAACCCAAACAACCGTTGACCGGTTCTTTTTCTTAATCAGAGGGGCCAGGCTACTGATCGCTTTAATTGCCTTAAAGGAGCCAACCTTGATTCATTCCTTTTTCTACTTGAAGTTAAAGGGGTCAACCGTTGGTTTCCATTTTCTGCATTCAATTCATTTAATTTAATTTGCTGATATTTTTTGTTCAAACTCCAGTTCTTCCCTTGGCGTTTCAACTTGTAATTTAGGGGTGAGAATAGGTCATGTCACCTGTCAGAGCCTGAGCCTGGCTTGTTAGTGGCCTGACCTATTTGACAAAAAGGTCCCAAGACCTCTGTCATTTAGAGCAATATCTTATCTACTAGAGTAACATTATTTTTTACAATATTTTATATAATCATATTTATTAATATAATTTTATTATTTAATTTTTTTTTAAAATAAACCATAATCTAAAGAGTCCTAGGACTCTCTCACACTTACACTCTCATTTTACCAACAAAAAACAAAAAGGAAAATGCCAGCAAAATTCTCTCACATTATTCAGATGAGATAAGAGTGTAAGTGTGGAAGAGTCTTAGGGACTCTTTAGATTAAGGTTTCTCTAAAAAGAAAAATTAAATAATAAAATTATATTAATAAATATGATTGCATACAATGTTGCAAAAAATAATGCTAATCTAGTGGATAAGGCATTGTTGAGAATGACAGTTGAGAATGACAGAGATAAGTTAATTTTTTTAGTTAACAGTCAGAATTAGGCATAATAATTTTTTTTAAGGTTTGAATGAATTAAATGACTCGCATCCTATAGAAGAAAACCGGTGTGTGTTGTGACAAAATAATGCTCTTTTAACGACTAAGTGTGGCTCTCGGTTGACAAATTAAACTCTACGAAAGATTATTATTCTGCTCAACTTGCGGTGTAGGTTTTAGAACTTATAAGCATCCTATGACTAGGGTTATTTTACTTAAGTTATTACAACTTTATAGCTAGGTTTTGAAAATTATGAGCATCCTACTATTTTAAATGATCATTTATTGTTTTGATGTTAATACTCAAATTTCTCTAAGATGCTTATTAATTACACTTTCAACTCCACGGCCACGTTTGTGAACAATTCTTTCTTTTATTGCTTCCGGCACTTTCCTACTTCCTAGTGATGGGGAGTGATAGTAATAGTAATAACATTATAAATCCATTGTGCAAAAAATAGTATTTTAAATCCAATAATATATAATGTAAAAAAAAAGAAGATAAAGCTAATAAATATATAGTGCGCATTATGACGCATGTTTCACATGCAAGTTGCAACAAAAGCGGCGCTAGTTTTTCCACGTCTAGAAGAGGAAAAATAATAATTCCTAACGCGAAAAAGTCAGACAACTCTGACAATCTTTCTGCAGTTTGTACAGATGATTAGAAAATTAAGCACCTTATTCCACACTTTTCCTAGCTGCCAAATTGAATTAGATTTCATGTCCTAATCAAATGTTAAAATTTTTTTTTCTTCCTTCTTAAAAAAATAGACGAACCCTTAGTAAAACGAAAATATAAATTAAGATCTATATATCTTACATGTCAAAGAACGTCTGCAGCCTTGAATCGAAGCTCTGATCAGTAATTTGTTCCCAGAATTCGCGTAACTCATCTATGCTTACGGAAGCCGATGTTATGCCTCTACGACGAGCTAATGCATCAAATAACTCTCCGGCAAACTCCCTGGACTCATTCATACCTAGTTGTCATTTCAAACCAAAATCCACCATCAACATTAGTTTCAGTGAAGTCTTTCATAATCACATTTGAAGAACTATAGCATAAGCTATATTTAATTTGTGTTACAATATCTTTTAGTTTTAGGTCACTAAAAGCAGAAAAAAAGTATGCACAAACTTTGTTGATCACTCGCTACTTTTTTCTTTTTTTACTTTGTGATGGGACAAAAAGTAATGCTTAATATTTTTTATTTAATTTTGGTTCACTTTAACTAAAAAAAAAACTTGTATACACGTCGGCATTATCCTAAAACTGTATCATATAATATATTCTTAATGACATAAAAATTAAATTTTCCTCTTAGCATGTTTATTACTGGATTTGCACTAAAAAAATTTGTTATTGGATGAAATTTTAATAAGACTCATACTTTATTTAAATCTTCTCTAAAGATAAATAAATTGTAAGTAAACGCAATATCTCACAAAGAATAAATACAAATAAAACAATTTCATATTATAAGAGTTTGACTAACTAATTACCATATGGTTTAAAGGATCAAAAGTAGTAGTAAAAGCCTAGAAACTCATTTTTTTATTCGTCAAAATATTTTTATTTTGATTCATTAACATTTCAGTTCATATATTAATAAAAAAATCAATTTGATAAATAATCTACAAGAATTTTTGTAATATCAAGAAGGAACATAGATACATACCTATGCATTGGCTGAAGCGCGTTTTGGGGAGCTTTCCCTCAACGGCCAACTCATCGAATCGCTTCTCAACGTGAGCCCAACCTTCGGTCCCAACGTTCTTGGTCATGAACTTGAGCCCCTTGAGGGCACGTGCGGCTCCGGACTTGGTCCTGTCCACCTTATCGAACTTCTGCGAAGACGTCATCCTTTTGAGCTCCTGCGACACCTGCCTGAGCCGGACGGACAGCGACGACGGCCGCTTCTCGAGGCGGCTGGCGAGCAGCGCCGTCTCCGGGTCCCCTCCCCGGATGTTCTGGACGGACACCGTGTCGTCCCGGACGTCCAGCGTGATCTCCACGTAGTCCTCCTCGTCGGCGAACCTCGCGCTCTTCTTGCTGCTGCTGTTCCTCTTGTGGTTGGAAACTAGGGGCCCGCTCAGAGGCCCGCTTAGGGGCCCGCTGAGCTGCCCGCTGAAGCCCACGCGGGTCCCACGGCTCCCCGTGCTCTCCGTCTCCGACCATGCCTCCTGCTGTTGCTGTTGGTTCTCTTGAATCTCCATCACCGCCAAAACTGTCACTCCTTATATTATTACGATCAAGAGAAAAATGAAAAAACTATGGTATGTATTAGCTAGGGAGATCGAATATTGACGGTTATGTACTGATGGTTTTTATAAACAAATTAGCATGGGGTTAAGTTGTAGCTAGGGGAAGTGGAAGTAGTAGTAGTTGAGAAATTGAGGAGAGAAAAAATGAAACGGTGGGGGAAATAGGAAGTAATGTTTTGAATATATATATTTATACATAAGGTGATTGGGAGTGGGTGCGTTGAGGGAGTGTGTAAATTGAGGGAGGGGACAAGTCAAAAATGGGGGTGACTATATTTTCAAGGGGCGCATGTGGATGCAGGCGTGGTTTTGGGTTATTGGCGCGTTCGTTGACGTAGACGCAGCAAAAGCAGAGTTGTTGGGGTGGTGGGATATTCAAAGGGCTTCTAGTATCGTGTTCAAACGACATGTACAGCAGCATAAAGGAGGGGAATCACTACGAGATAATTTCTTGCGCAATGAAGATGCCAAGAAGTTGCCTTTCCCTCTCATTCACAAACAAACAAAAAAATGAGACGGGATCGCACTTTTATTGTTATTTTTTAAATGGAAGTTGTTTCCATCCAAAACTTGAAGTCCGTTTTTTTAATTGTTTATGTGCTTAATCTTATGCATTATGACGACGAACTACAGTGGCTTTTTCGGGTTCTTCTAATTATGATCGGGTTAAACAGATTTATGTAAATCCAATCCGATAAAAAAAAAACATATTGGACATAAATTTAGAACCAAAAAGTCTATGTGTACAATAAAATGGGTGTCAGTGTACAACTAACATACTATTATACGTAAAAATAATCATAATTAGTGGACAAATGAGAAAATTTTATTTTATTAGTAATGTGTCATTATTTTATTCATAGTGGATCAATGTACATTTAAGACAATAATAACTATTAATATAATATTTAGTGTACACATAACACAAATTATTTAGAACCAAAACCTGATCAAATTCTAAGTTTTAGGTTGGACCATATTATCCAGTGTGGTCATTAACATCCGTAATTATTACTACAATAATAACACCTTGTAATTATACGAGAGTTCATGCATGCTTGATACGATAGTGATGATCAATCATATGATATATTGTGATGATGGTGGGATGATATAAAATAGTACGATTCATTTATTTAAGAGTATTGTTATTTGACAAAATTTTGTCATATTAAATAAGATAGTTGAATAAATAAATAGAGTAAAAGCCACTTATTAATTTAATAGTTAAAAATAATTTCACATCATTCTAATAAAAATTCTGACAACAATATTTTCTTATTTAAAAGTTAATAATAATGTCATTGTCACGTGATTCTCACAAAATTTATAGTGGTCTAGTTTTTTTCATTTTAGTGGTAGTGGTCTAGTATTTTCCTTTAAGTGATATGGTATGCTTCAATTGATTTAATATTAAAAATACTAAATATTTTAGCAACTTAGTTTCAAATATTTGGTTTTATTTTACTACGACCCTGAGATTATCTTTACATTGTTATATTATTAGGTGTTGTTATTTAAAATATGTTAAAATTTTAAATTGTTAATAATTATCATTATAATTAAATTATTCTAATAGAGCTTAAACTTGATCAATAATTCATGTAAACTTTTTTTTATGATATCAATTGATAATGCATAGAAACAAAAATTTTAACAAAATATAATTAAGTTTTTAAAATAATCCTACACACCCATTATATCAACATCAGACTACTTAACTTCCCCTTTCATGTACCAACACAAAGTTTGTCAAATGACACACAAACACATTCCTTTTTAAAAGGGTTTTGGATTCGAGCTTCATGGCGGGCAAAACTTGTTTCGAGAGGAAAAATTATACTTGAACCGAGTTAGCTGATCTCTCTAATAATAGAGTTCGAATACTAACACAACACAAATAACAAAAATTCACCTTTCATATAAATAATAGACAAAGATTCATTTTTTTATGTATTGTTAATTTTTTAGACATTATTATATCTAATCTTATATCTATGGCTAATGAAATCATTAAAAAACGGTTAGCTATTACATTTATATTTAATAATTCATCAACAATACGTCATTAAGCAAACTTCACATGCATTCCAATATAACTTCATTACTTTAATTGTGTAAGTTTGACTGATGACGAATTTTATTAATCATCGTATATCTCTTAAACTGAACGAAAACAACAAAAACGTGAATATTCTTCTTCTTTTTATTTACTTTTTTTGGTGGTAAAAACGTGAATATTCAATCGTCTGTTTTTTTTTTTAAAAAAAAATTCTAGGTCAGCAGTTCCAAAATTATTAGTTTATTTAGTCTCCTTAATTGATCTATCCATGATGATTTGAAAATTACCATATTATGTTTCTGTCGCTGTGTTGTGACGTTTCTGATTCTGAACGATTCATGAATGACGAAAGATATCATTTTTAGTTTATTAAGTTCGATCATTGAAAATAAAACAACTAAGGGGAATAAAATAAAAGGTCGATTCAATCGCTATGACCGGAAAGAATATTATTTCTTTTTCTAGTAATAGCACAGACTAATCGTATTTATGTGCCATTCACTTTCTAGTAACATCTTAGGTTTATGTTATTGTTACTTATCACTTTTATTACAAATTTTATGAAATGTCCGGTGTGTCATATATATAGTAAATAAACTTTAATAAGACTTATTTTTCCTTAACTTTATTTATTTAACTATTATTAGTAGATTTTTATTTTTTTATAAAATGAAATTTTGCATTTCAATAGACTATTTGAGAAGTATTTTAAATTGTCAAACTCACTTTGTTTTTCATTATGAGATATAGCTCAGCCTGAAATGTATTTTTGTGTGTTATCCTTATTTATTAGCTCAGAGTCTCTCATTCTCTTCTCAACTACTATGTTTTTGCTCTCAAAATAATATTATGTCTTATTATTATTATTATTATTATTATTATTATTATTATTATTATTATTATTATATACAAATATAATTTTATTTTATCTTATGTAAACAAAAAATATATCAAATACAAATAAATTCTTTTAATTTCAACTTCTCTACGAATAAGTGATTATTTTAATTTAATTATCCCAAAATTAATTCCTCTAAACATAAAATGAGACGACCCATAAGGGTAATAATTGAAACTGAGGACTTAATAACAGATAAAAATATTATGTAGTGGTTAATGAGAACTTTCCTCTAAGGTTCCACATTGATTAGTTTTTTTATTAATACAATAAGAACTTTTGTGGTCTGTGCATGGATAACGATTCGAAGTCAAAGGTTTCAACCATATAGCAAGTTGTATGTAGAAATTATACATAAATGCTCGGGCTTAGTAGATTAATTAACAGTTCAAACAATAAATTACTAGATTACATGGATAATTCTAAGAGGAAAAAGTTGTTTGATAAAATACACCAATTGGCTTTGCCTCCAACTAATATTTTTGACGAAGATTTTGATTAGTTAGTAGCTAGTCGCAGGTATACTATTACGCTCAATCACGTGTGGCGTCAACATTGAGAAAACATTTTTTTTAAAGTGACCATCTTATTTTATCTTAGAAGATAAAATAAAAGGTTTTATTCTTAGAATAATAATAATAATAATGATAAAATAAAAATTTTAGTCTTACATTAATAGTAATAATGAGTCTCACTTTTTACTTTATAAATTTATATATTTTAAGTATATTTAAAACACTTATTAAAAAAATATAAATAATAAATTTATATTAAAAAGATAAAATTTATATTTTTTTAATGATAATAAATTTATTAACCCAAAATTTTTTATTTCAACTTCTTAAACAAAACTCTAATGTTATAGTTAGAATTAATCTTCTCATCTTCTGCTCTATAATAAGATCATAATTAGAGAATCCTAATTCTAAATGTTCCACCGTATCCGTTGACCGAGAATGAGAAAAAGTCAGGTATTGCTTTGACTTTTCTGTCCGTGTAACTGTGTGTGGGGTAAAGAGTTTCTTAATTTTGGGAATTTCCTTCCATCATGCACAACAATGGCCAGCCTATGGAATTTTTGTAGCTGGAACTTTCCTCCTGTGATTCTTTATTTTAATTTTAATAAAGTGGAAGGTAGATATTTCAAACATTATTATTTTTGTGATAGAAGTTTTATATCATTCAGTTAGAGTATTTTTTTTCTAGGAAGATACTCAATCTAGATTAAGCTTAACTTATATATTAAAAAGCGTTAGAAGTAATTTCCCACAAATATAATACATTTCTTTCTTCTTAGTGTGAATCCATAGGTTGTCTCCCGAACGCTCATGGAGTGGGACAAGCATGGATCAGGGTCGTTTTTGTATGAAGATGTATTGTTTGTATTTATTTATACGTAGAATATCATGTTAACATACCTATTTAATATTGGATGATATTTTAATAGTGTATATATATTAAAAATATCTTATTTAATAATATATATATATNTTCTACACACAAATGAATGTGCTTTTTTTATTTTATTTTGGGGGACAACTCAACTTAAAATCTGTAAAATTAATCTTACATGAAATTGATTTTGAAAATTTGATTGCAGTTGACTCTTTTATTTACTACTTAAAAGGACATAAATATATAATTATTTGATTGGATAATAGTATAAAAAAAATTATATTGACATTGTATAACAATTAAACTCTTATCTTTTATAATGACAACATATTAACATTAATTATTGCTTTAAGTATGAAAACATGCATACTTATTCATTATTATTTCAGATTTAATATAACAACTTGTGTACTAAATAATGGAGTATATAATTTATTGATAATATCAACGAAAAATAATTAAATAAGAAAATATATGTATAAAATATAAATATTTACATTTTTAAATTGCAAAGGAAAATAAATAAATAAAATATAAAAATAAGAAAAAAAAACGTTAAAGCCCCTTTCAATAAATTTTCAATTCACATAAAAACAAGACATAGTTGCATGCATGAATTCAAATAAAGATTTAAGGAAAGACTTCGTTAAAGAAAGCGACCAATGAAAATTAAGATGCTTCATAGGTGCTTCTACAAGTTCTTTTAAGGTGGTTAGTTTGAGGGTCTCCCACCGCGTATACAAATTAAAGCACACAAATATGGAATTAGGGTAAGAAGATAATTAAGATGACAAATGGCCAAATGGGCGAAAGATGAGTCGAACGTAATTGGGCTGATGGATGGGGTTCCTATCAATTTGACCGGCAATGTCTAAATACAAGGGAAGACAAGAGACATATGTAGTGCGCATCACAAGAAGAGTAACAAAATTTTGCCACGATGTGTTTATGATTCTTGAATCATATAGCTAGGTCTAATTAGTAAAGGGACAAAGAATTAGCTAGGTTTCCACTTTCACTTACTTATCATAGAGGGAAAGTTTTAGATTGTAGGGATAATGTCGGAGAGAATTCCCGAAAATGGACGGAAATGTACGTGGAAGCTTGCAGCTATGTGGTATAACATTTTCAGTTTAACATTACCAACCAAAAATTTATCTCTGCTAGTAATGCATAACAGATAAGAATCCTAATAGAGACAACAAAGTAGTAGGGGCGGCGCAAAAAGTCCGCGTTTTAAAAGGGTCAAAAACAAAACGAAGTTGTGCATCTATATGGAACGATTCATACGTGTCAGTATGTTAGAGGACATATAGTATCAATTCATTTTGCAATTAATATTGTTTTCGTATCATGCGTCATATATACGTGCTCGCTTGCTAAAGTGCGACGAGTGACCCTCCTTTTCGTGCACTATATATGCGTGTTGGTTTGTTACAACAAACAAAGTGTTTGGCCTAATCGTTGAGGCCTACGGTCGCAATTCTAGTGTAGCAGTTTAACAGGTGATTGAATTGTACGTAAGAAAGAATAATCGGGTAAAAGATATGATCGTTGTTCACATGCATTTCAATTGAATTTGCAGATCGGTATGTTTTGGGATGAGTTGGGTTATTTGAACAACTCAAAACAACAATTAACAATTATAAACTTTACATTTTTATGAGTGTTATTATTAGTTGTCACTGGTCTTAAAATATTCAAATACCATTTTGCAAGTTTCAAAACATTAATTTTGCCGAAGTAAATGTTGTCCTTGTTGGTGAATATATAAGTTAAGTAGTGGCAGAAGCTTACATAAAATTGGGGGACCCAAAAACTAGAACATAAATGTTTTGCATACTAATTTTAAGTTCATAACATAATTGTAATAATCGTATATAAGAAAATAAACAATAGGTGAACTTTGACCATGATTATTGCATAGCATCGGCATGCTAGACCCTAAAATATGTCATATATTTGTAGTATTTAATGCTTTTGTTTATTACATAAAAAATGGCGCAAAACAAGAATAACACCAACGAATTAACATGGAATCAAACAATACTTATTGGAAAAAAATTAAGGGGAAAATTTATTGATGAAGAAAAATATACTAATTATAAAGATCAATCAATGATGAAGAACAATATAGTAACTATTTTTAAAGGGACAATCACTGATAAAGAACAATATTTTAATTATAAATTAATTACACTCTTAAAAATAATTCTCCTATACTAATTTGTAAGTAAAGAAAATTAAATAATTAGGCGGTTACCCACTCTAGAGTCTAAACATCCGGCCATGTAAAGCATGTGGTACAATACGAAGCAAGCCGTAGAGGAAGTTGCAACGTGTTACATCTAAAGGAACAAAAAAATGACTCTAAGTACATAGGACAAATAATCATAGTGATCAATATAAAACATAAAGATTAAAGAAATTGAGAAAATAAGTAAACACGTGGTTTGTGGAGTGTGTGGAATGACCGTTAGGGACAACATGTGTTATAGTCTTTGTTACTTAAAGGAGGAGTAAAATTTATATAAGAGAGTGAAAAATTAGAGTATTATATAAAAGTAACGTGAGTGAGAAAAAAGTAAGTGAAACATGTTAAAGAAGTTTTAAATTTACTCACAAACTCCATGAGCAAAGCATCATGATCACCATGAATTACACTCTCTCACTGAGTTGATTCCATCTACATCAGCTAAACCAAAAAAGAGAGACAACAGGCAAAAAAAAAACTAGGACGAAAAACTGAAAGTGATTCTGAACTAAATATTCTTGTTACTATTCACAAAACAGTACGGGAGTATTTATAGAGATGAGGGAAGGCTTGGGCGGTTGCAACCTCAACGGGCAACCCATCGCAACCCATGCTAAGCTAACAAACTTTGACAGCTAGCATAACAACATAACAAACTCCAGCTGCAGTTGCTGAGCTAAAGTAAACTAACTCTAAGCTATTTACATTGCTTATACATGTGGTAATACCCCCCTCAAGCTGGAGTGTGGAACTTTAACATACCCAGCTTGGATCTTAAGGCATTAAACGGTCCTAGAGCCAATGGTTTAGTCATGATATCAGCAACCTGAACAGAGGTAGCAATAGGGAGCAAATGAATAATACCAGCCTAAAGTTTTTCCCGGACTAGATGACAATCTAGCTTCATGTGTTTGGTCCGTTCATGAAACACCAGATTGCCAGCAATGTGGAGAGCAGACTGATTATCAAAAAACAAAGTCGGAGGAGGAACAACAATACCAAAATCGGCAAGCAGATAAAGGATCTATTGAGCTTCACAAGTTGTGTAGGCCAAGACTCTATACTCAGCCTCGAAGGAGGATCTTGATATCACAGATTGTTTCTTGCTCTTCCAAGACACCAAGGTGGATCCAAGAAAGAAACAATAACCGGTGATGGGCCTTCATGTGTCCAAACATGACCCCAATCAGAATCAGAAAACCCTTGCAGCTGCAGTTGCGAGGCCACGGGGAAGAAAAGGCCAGTGCCTAGAGTGACCGTTAGGTAGCGAAGAACGTGTTGAGCGGCCTGAAGATGGGTAGTGGTTAGGCTAGAGAGAAACTGACTCAGCTTATTTACAGTGAAGGAAATATCAGGGTGTGTTTGAGTAAGATAAATCAATCGTCTAATAAGGCGACGATATCCACCTGAAACAGGAAGAGGAGTGCCAGAGTCCTTTGAGAGACGAATTGTATAGTCCATGGGAGTGGATGCAAGTAGAGCCTCAGAAAAACCTATTTCAGAGAGCAGGTCCAGTGTGTACTTGAGTTGGTACAGGGCAGTGCCCTTTGAGCTACGGGCCACTTCCATGACAAAGAAGTATTTGAGAGCGCCAAGGTCTTTGATAGTGAAATGGGCATGCAACAGATCTTTCACGACTGAATTTCAGTAATATTGTTGCCAGCTAACACCAGGTCATCGACATATACCAGAACTGCTGTGAACGAGCTCCTTTGTTTTGCAAAACAAGGAATAATCCGATTTGGATTACGTATAGCCATGATGAACCAGAACTGATGTCAATTTCTCATTCCACTTCCTGCTAGCCTGTTTCATCCCACAGAGAGATTTCTCCAACTTGCAAACAAGATGAGGAGTAGTCTGCAGGCCTGGAGATGGCACCATGTACACTTTCTCATGGAGATCGCCATGAAGGAATGCGATATTGACGTCAAGCTGATGGATGAACCAACCTTTAACAGCTGTGAGGGCTAATAACATACGAAGTGTGGTCATCTTCACAACTGAGCTAAATGTTTCTTTATAGTCAATCCCATCAGTTTGTGTGTACCCTTTTGCGATAAGTCTGGCTTTGTGGCACTCTATGGAGCCATAGAGCTTGGACTTGGGTTTTAAAAAACCCACTTGCGCCTGATTGTCTTATTCCCACTAGGCAGGGAAGTGAGTTGCCAAGTGTTATTAGCCTGCAATACTTCATGTTCAGCAGTGATAACATTTCTCCAACAAGCATGATTCATTGCCTCTTTGAAGGTATTAGGTTCAGTGACAGAGGAAATTGCTAAGGAAAAAGATTTGTGTTTAATGGACAAATCAGAATAAGAGATAAAATGAGAAAAAGGATTCCTGGGAGAAGTTACTGCAGACTGAGAGGTAGTGGCCATATGACATGAGTAATCTTGTAAATATGTAGGGGTCTTGGTTATTCTGTTGGATCTTCTTGGTATGAGTGCTGTTGGAGGTCTATTAGGTTGGCTTAGGTAACTAGCAAGGGGGTTAGGTGGTGAGGAATGGGAAGGAAAATTGTCCTTTATATCTTCAGAGGAGCTTCCATAGGAAGGGTGTGGATGATGTGGTTGAATTGGTGGAGAGGTAGATTGAGAGTAGGGTGGTGAGGGTAAGATGGCACTAAATTCTACAGGTTGGTTAACTAATGGTGTTGTAGATTGATAGGGGAATACATCTTCATAGAAGAGAACATTCCTTGAGAGAAATGTCTCTCTATTATGCAGATCAAACAATAAAAACCCCTTTGTGTGGCAGGAGAATCCTAGAAATACGCATTTCCAGGCCCTGCAGTCCAGTTTCCTTCTTTTTACCATTAAGGAACTAGCAAAACATAAGCAGTCAAAGGTCTTCAATGTGAACAGGTATGGTTTTTGGGAATAGAGGACTTCAAAAGGGCTCGAGTTCTTAAGGAAAAGGGTAGGTAGCCAGTTAATAAGATGGATAGCATGTGCCAAAGCATGATGCCAAAAGTGTTTAGGAATATGGGAATAAAATAACAGGACTCTCCCAACAACCAAAATATGTCGGTGTTTTCTTTCAACTACACCATTTTGTTGTGGAGTCTCAACACAACTAAGTTGATGGATTATACCATTTTGAGCATAAAATTGTTTAAGGTTGAACACGAGGCCATTATCTGATCTTATGATCTTAACTGCTGCATTGAATTGTTTTTGAACCATTATAACAAACTGCTTTAATAGCTCTCCTGCCTCAGATTTTAATCTCTTAAAATGTATCCAAGTGTATCTTGATTTATCATCAACAATAGTTAAGAAGTATTTATGGCCAAAACTATAGGGAAAGGCCAATGGCCGCCAAATGTCTATATGTAATAGCTCAAAAGTACAATTGGATATAGCAGTGCTAAGGGAAAATGGCAATTTCTTTTGCTTGGCATAGTGACATACTTCACAAGGTAGGGAATTGTGTTTATCTATTTTGATGTAAGAATACAACTTATTCATCATAAATAATCTATCAATTGAGGGATGGCCGAGTCTCATGTGCCACAACTTTGTGGGGTCTCTAGAGGTATGGTTAATGATTAAGGGAAGGACAGGATCAGGTTCAGGTTCACTAGGTGCTGCTGCAGAACACATTACATATAGGCCACTAATCCTCTCAGCTGCACCAATCTTCTTCGTAGTATATTGGTCCTGTCTCTCACAGCATTTAGCATAGAAAATCAGTTTGCAATTTAATTCAGTGGTTAATCTAGATACAGAGATCAAATTGAATTTGAAAGTTGGAAGGTATAACACTGTTGTGAGGTAAAGGTGTGGTGTGAAGTTTACAGTGCCTGAAATAGTGGCTGTCACATGAGTGCCATTAGGTAGTGTGACTTGAATAGGTTTAATGTGTTTGAAATGGTGATAAAGACTCAAGGAATTATATACATGATCTGTGGCTCCAGTGTCAATGATCCAGGAATTTTGGATAAAGTTTTTGACAGATAATATGTTACCTGCAGAGTTGGGAAAGGCTGTTGGTTCTGTGGCTATTTGGTTTATGGTTGAAGATGACTATGAATCATTCTTTTGAAGAAATGCTAGCAATGCCTTCCTTTGCTCTGCAGAAAATGCAATAAAATCTTCACATAACTCTTTATGTGACACCTCACTGGCTGATTCTTTATCATCATCAAATTCCTCAGTTGTTGCTCCTGTGTCTGCTGCACAGTTATTTACATTGTTGCTTAAGGTCTTTGGTTTCAAATGAGGACACAAAACCCAACATCTCTCCACTAAGTGACCAGACTTGGCACAATGAGTGCAGGACCAAGTGGCTCCCTTAGTTGCTTGTCCTCTGCCTTGTCCAAGGCTTCTACATCTGCCTCCTCTACTTCTTGTTCTGCCTCTAGAAACAGAACCAGAATGTCCTTTTGTAGACAATTCACTCGTTTGAGCCATAACTTGAGATTCAGTAATCTCAATGTTCAATTGTCTCTCTTGTTGAACAAGCATGGAAAAAAATCTATCAATGCTAGGTGTAGGATCCATTAACATAATCTATGACCTTACAACAGCATATTGTTCATTCAATCCTCTTAGGAACCTAACAATGTAATCTTGTTCCCTATAGGATCTAACAATCCCTAAACCACAATTGCAACTTGGCATTACACAATCACAGCCAGGTATTGGCCGAAAATTATCTAATTCTTCCCAAATAGTTTTCAATCTTGTATAATAAGTTGTGATAGAACAATCATCTTGCTTATGAGCATATAATTCCTCTTGCAAGTCTGCTATCCAATAAAGATCTCCTTGATAATAGCGCCTTCAAAGCTTATTCCACAGATCTCTTGCATTCTCACTCCATATTACACTCTCCATGATTTCTGGACTAAGAGACAAGGTGATCCACGATACAACCATGGTGTTGCACTGTCCCAAGCTGCAAAGAGCGAATATGCTGCTCCAGGCTTCAGAATCCTTCCATCAACAAACTGCAGCTTGTTCTTAGCCTTCAGAGACATCTTCATCATTCTAGACCAGGAATGATAATTCTTGCCATTGAATACTGTAGGAACAAGAGGCATTCCTGGAGATTCGTTTGCATGGAGGTAATAGGGGCTGGAAGCCCTGATCTGAGGTTCAGGACCATGATTCGCAAGGACCTGGTTCTAATTTCCTTCTTCCATATCTCTAGAGCTTAAAATTCACTCAAATTCAGAGTTGCAATTAAGAGAAGAAGCAGAAACTAGATTCAACAAATAATGAATCTCAGAAAGAAAAATTAGCAGCAAAGAAGAAGATATCAGAAATTCCTTCAACAAGTTTGAATACGCAGCAGAACTCCTCAAAGGAGCTCTAATACCATCACAAACTCCATGAGCAAAGCATCATGATCACCATGAATTACACTCTCTCACTGAGTTGATTCCATCTGCATCAGCTAAACCAAAAAAGAGAGATAACAGAGAGAAACTAAGAAGAAAAATTGAAAGTGATTCTGAACTAAATATTCTTGTTACTATTCACAAAACTGTACAAGAGTATTTATAGAGATGAGGGAAGACTTGGGCAGTTACAGCCTCAACAGGCAACCTATCGCAACCCATGCTAACCTAACAAACTTTGATAGCTGGTATAACAGCATAACAAACTCCAGCTACAGTTGCTGAGCTAAAGTAAACTAACTCCAAGCTATTTACATTGCTTAAATATGTGGTAATATTTACCATATAATGAGCTTTTTTTCCCCTCTTATTAACATGATATATTAACTCCCTCTTCATATTATTATTTTTTTTTCAAAGAAAAACATAAAGGTATATACAGTAAAGAAAAGAAAAATACAAAAAGTTTGCGGGAAACTTCCCCTTTTGTCTATTAAGTTTTGTTGTNTATTGGTGATTTAGAAGAGTAAATTTTATGTACATAAATATGACGACTTTGTTCATACCAATCGTGGTTAACTCAACAAGTAAAATTCGCATGTTATTGCAATGTATTTTTTTTAAGTGATTGCAATGTAATTTTTTTAAATAAGTAATGCTACTTCTTGTATTAACAAAATCTCAAATAGGAAAAAGAATGATGTAAAGTTCCTCTCGAACAAGAGTTAATAACATTCGGCAAGATATATGCAAAGCCTCGTTAACAACCTTTCTCCAAAGAAATAAAGTGGAACAAACTCTTTTTTGTAGACGAAAAAGAGAACTCTACTTGAAACTAATTAAGGGAACTCAAAAGGAAATGGAAAAAACTAGAAAGGAAACAACCTAACCAATCACCACACATTGAGAATCAAACAACACGCATAAGTTTCGCCTTTTGACACTCCCACAGGAGACTCCCTCAGCCTCTGAGACAAGCTCACTTGAAACAGATAAAGGACTAGATGGATCACCTAGCGCCACCTTTCGGATTGCGTGAACTGAAGAGGGCAAGGGCAACATTTTACCTCCGTTCACCTACCCAAACTTCAGCATTCACATTGTTTCCTGTTTCCTCCATTTTGATAGCCATAATCCCACAATTTGCTTTGTTTCCTCTAACACACTGTTTTTCCATCAAATATGAGGTCATTTATGGACCTCCAAATCACCAAAACGTCACAAAGAATGTTGTCCACCATTCCTTCTTGGCCGTATTAATTAGGAACATATGCCTCCATCCATCATTCAAAAGCAACGTTTGGCAATACCTGGATTTGAAACCCCCCCCCTAAGCCTACCATTATTATTTTCACACGTCCCAGAGACTTGGAGAAAAATTACATCTAATTCACTATAACTGTTATCCTTTTAATATATTTTTAATTTACTTTTCATGATCATTTATAATTTTCTGAAAACATTAGATTATTGAATAATCTAAAGTGGACATATACATGCCTCGTATATTGAAGTTAAAAACCATTAAGAAGTCCAATAGAGAGGGTTGGGTGGATATGTATTGGCTTAACTTTAATCATGCTTTTATCCTATTAAATAGAAGAAACTCCTACTCTACCTTTCTCGCAGATTTTAAAAATAAAAGCTTTAATCCAACACACAAGAATATTTAAACTTTTACTTACCTACTGCTTTAAAAAAAAATTGATTTTATGCCTACATAATATAAATGTTAACTATGAAAAAGTAATTATTTTAGTGCATAACAATAATAAAATTTAAATTAATAATTGCCAAATTCAAAAAAGTTAAACAAAGATAATCTTTTTAACACAACAAAACCGAACTGCAAATTAAATCAAATACCATAATTTTTTAGTCATAGCAACTAGAAAACATTATATAATTAAAATTTGTTTGATGCATGGAGAAAAATGAGTCAAACTAAGGCATTAAAAAAAAAGGTGAAATAATTTGTTAACAACACATAAAGACTCAAAAATTCATGTCTAAGCATCACATAATTATCCATTAAAAATAATATACATATGGAATGTAGGTAGAATCACATGGATAATTTCGGTTGATTACCCGCGCAAGTAGCTACTTATAGTAGAGCAAACTTTTATCTCATCGAGCGGGGTGGTATTTCCAAGGCCCACCATATGGTAAGGAAGAAAACATCAAACAAGCACCTTGGAAAGATGACCCAGAACTATATAAGCTAAAAGCCCCAGCCTGGCCCGCGATCCTCAGCGGCCAGTCCCGCCATTTACTCCTCTTGACATATCAAGAACTTTCGCGACATCACGGGGATATACTCAGTTAAATGACGTGTCAAAATTCCATTGGCTGCTTTACGTGTAACGGTTAAAAGAGAGGCGCGCGGCGGAGCATCCAAATAGGGACGTGTCCCATCATTATTGGATAGAACACTCCAGCGAAGGTATTCAACAAAACCGTATATAAACCTCCTCTCATTCTCTCATTTCACTGCACATTTGTTTCCTTTTCACAAAGCAGAGTTGAACACCGAGATAGAATCGATCGAAAATCAAAGCAATCGCAATGGCGAAGAACAAAGCAATGGCGTTTCTGCTTCTGTTTGCTTTAGGTACGTACGCGTTGATATTAGATTAAGAAAAATGTTACAATGTTAAAACTTTTGTCTGAATTTAATTAGCTAGTCATATTATTTTATTTCATCTAACTATCATCTTTATTTTCAATATAGAAAAACCGTGGCTATAAATTCTGACAGTTGCAGTGTTCGGGAAGTGATTTTTTATTTTCTGTTGCAGAATTTATGTTGGGAATGGCAGTGGAAGCTACTACTGATGAAGGCACAGTGATCGGTATTGATCTGGGAACAACGTACTCTTGTGTGGGTGTTTACAAGAAGGATCACGTTGAGATCATAGCCAACGACCAAGGTAATAGGATCACTCCTTCTTGGGTTGCATTCACCGACACCGAGCGCCTCATCGGCGAGGCCGCCAAGAATCAAGCGCCTCTCAACGCAGAGCGCACGATTTTTGACGTCAAGCGCCTCATTGGGAGGAAGTAAGTGATCACTCAAAATCTTGTCATTTACTACTTCCTCTCGTAATTAACTGTCACTTTAATCAAATTTATTTGTTTAAATTATTTGTCACTTTCACTTAGCTAAAATTTATTACTAAGTTTTTATTTGTGTTCCAATTATATACTCACTCTTTTCATCAAGGAGTACTTGTTGGATGTACTGAATTGAACTGGATTTAATTTTGGTTCATTGTTAGGTTTGATGATGCAGAGGTGCAGAGAGACATTAAATTCTTACCTTACAAGGTTGTGAACAAAGACGGGAAGCCTTATATTCAGGTGAAAGTAAAAGGTGAAAAAAAGGTGTTTAGCCCCGAAGAGATAAGCGCCATGGTCTTGACTAAGATGAAGGAAACCGCCGAATCTTTTTTGGGGAAAAAGATTAAGTCTGCCGTCATCACTGTTCCAGGTACTTAATTATCAAAAATCACAACTTTGCTTATTATTTATAATTTCTAACTTATGCGAACAATTTTAAGTATGTAATTAGTGGTCTAATTTTGCTTATTTTGGCTGCTAATTAATTGTGACAGCATATTTCAATGACGCACAAAGGCAGGCCACTAAAGATGCCGGCACCATTGCGGGTCTCAATGTGGCCAGGATAATCAATGAGCCCACAGCAGCTGCCATAGCCTATGGCTTAGACAAGAAAGGGGGAGAGAAGAACATTCTCGTTTATGACCTTGGTGGTGGCACATTTGATGTTAGCATCTTGACAATTGACAATGGTGTGTTTGAGGTTCTTGCTACCAGTGGAGACACTCACTTAGGGGGAGAGGATTTCGACCACCGCCTCATGGATTACTTCATCAAGCTGATAAGGAAGAAGTACAACAAAGACATTAGTAAGGATAACAGGGCTCTTGGGAAGCTCCGAAGGGAGAGTGAGAGGGCCAAGAGGTCTTTGAGTAGCCAGCACCAAGTAAGAGTGGAAATAGAGTCTCTTTTCGACGGAATTGACTTCTCTGAGCCGTTGACGAGGGCTAGATTTGAGGAACTTAACATGGATTTGTTCAAGAAGACGATGGGGCCGGTGAAAAGGGCTATAGAAGATGCAGGGTTGAAGAAGACTGATATCAATGACATTGTGTTGGTTGGAGGAAGCACCAGGATTCCCAAGGTGCAACAGCTCTTGATGGACTACTTTGATGGGAAGGAACTGAACAAGGGTATCAATCCTGATGAGGCTGTTGCATATGGTGCGGCCATCCAAGGCGGAATTCTCAGCGGTGAAGGAGGAGAAGAAACCAAAGGTACTAATAAACCAATTTAATTTGACTATATTACCTTATCAACTTGTGTTGTGAGAATGAGACTAACACTAATTTACACTTGTATCTTTTGCAGACCTGCTCCTTCTTGATGTGGCTCCTTTAAGTTTGGGGATTGAGACAGTAGGGGGTGTCATGACAAAATTAATCCCAAGGAACACTGTAATTCCAACTAAGAAGTCTCAGGTTTTCACTACTTACCAAGACCAGCAAACCACAGTGTCCATCAAGGTAAAACAACTCACATGATATTTCTATATATTGCGTATTTTACTACAGCATATAGTGCCTGTGATTCTAACATTGAAAAACTATTCAGGTTTATGAAGGTGAAAGGACCTTAACAAAGGATTGTCGTGAACTGGGGAAGTTTGACCTGTCCGGCATTCCACCTGCCCCAAGGTATATAGGAAAATAAGATTGGGCATTGTTTTTTAACATCAATATCAAAATCATTGGACCAGCATATGTACATGATATAGTGTAACTTACATTTTGTTCTTACCATTGGCTGCAGGGGAGTGCCACAAATCGATGTTACTTTTGAGGTCGATGCCAATGGAATCCTGCATGTGAAAGCAGAGGACAAAGCGGCCAAGAAATCGGAATCAATCACCATCACCAATGACAAAGGACGACTGAGCCAGGAAGAGATTGAGAGGATGGTCAAGGAGGCCGAGGAATTGGCTGAAGAAGACAAGAAAGTTAGGGAAAGAATTGACGCCCGCAACAAGTTGGAGACATACATTTACAACATGAGGAGTACCATCAATGACAACGACAAGCTCTCCGATAAGATCGATTCGGATGATAAGGAGAAGATAGAGAGCACGTTGAAGGAAGCTCTGGAATGGCTAGATGACAACCAAAACGCAGAAAAAGATGAGTTTGAAGAGAAGTTGAAGGAAATTGAGGCAGTGTGTAATCCAGTTATCAAGCAGGTATACGAGAAGAGTGGTGGAAGCTCCTCTGGCTCCGCTGATGAAGAATCAAATGATGAACTCTAGATTCTAAGAACAACATTATTTTACTCTCCTGTTTTTTGTTTTCCTCTTTATTCTTTGTTCTTCTTATACACCATCGATAATGTAACTAGCTGCAGAGTTTGGCTTCTTTTTTGTATGGCTGAATAGTGAATGCCTTCCATAATGTTTGATGACCAGATTATTGATGTTATTAATCTGTTTTCCTTACTTTTCTCAATCGACCACATTCTCTTCCCTCGTGTTAGAAGTTACATCACACTGTAGCTAGTTTATTTTTTTATTTAGTCAACAAATTTTAGTTATGTTTAAAACTGGTAATCTAACTAGGAAGGCATGTCTTCGAATCAAACTTTCGTCATTGTGATTTGTGAACACGAGATTATTCTTTATCAATTATGCTAATTATCTCTAGTTATCACACTAACTAGTTAAATTAAGTAAATCATATTAAATTTAATTTGTTTGTAAATTTAACATTGCGATTCAACTGCAAATGGGGTTGCAAGCAAGCCATCCCACTTGTTTTTAAGCAATATCGATTAAATTCTGGGTTAAATGAATTAGACTAACCCTTTAATCTATAAAATAATTTTTAACATGCTAGCCCAACTTACGTGGGCCAGTTTGCGGGCTCAATTTGGCTAACCAATCTTTTGTTTTTGGTCTCTTTTCAATTGTGGCTTTAATTTTATTTCTAAAAGACATAATTTAAATGTTATCCAAAATGTTATCTCACCAAAATTTAATATTGCTGTCTAAATACATTGTTATCACTTGATATTCATGGTTACGAGTCATGTCACATTAGTTTTTTTTTTTGGTTTTTTTTTTTTTTAAATGAGTATGAGTTATAGTGAATAACATTTTTTTAAAATTAAAGAAAAAAAATGTAAATAAATTGGGCTCAAATTGACTTACTTTTATTTATACTAAGGGTGAGATAATCTAACCCGAAGTGAGATTACCTAAATGCAATAAATGAATGGGACATGCCTTGATGAGAGCTTTAACGTTGTATTCTTGAGTGTGATTTGGACGTGTTAGTGTGTACTTGTAAATGTACTCTGACGCTTATGTAAACATAGGTTTTACGTAGTTGAGCATAAGGAGATAAGATAGACATTTTTAAACGTTAGTTTATCATATCTTAGAGAGGTAGTTTCTCATATCTTGAGATGAAACTGTTGTAACGCATTTGCAATTATCTAGGGTTTTTGCTACCTTCTTGCACGGTAAGCGTAATGACTGACTGGACTAGTGAGGTCAAATGTGAGCTCAGCCAACTCAACTCAAAGTTGTGATATGCATGATCTTTTCTCTAATTTAACTCTAAACTGAACCTCGATAAGTTGGACCTTAAAAATAATTGACTCAATTTTTTAGCTCACAATATACGCAAATATACTTAATTTTTAACTGATTTATTTTTTATCCATTTAATTTGTCCATTTATGATGGGTAAATGAGTTTGACCAATTTTTAGGATCTTAACTGCAAATGAGTTACACAATTTCAGTACTCATATGATCAATTAATTTAAGTCACTTGGATTGGCGATAAAGGATTTGAGTTGTATGCATTAGGTCATAGGTTTAAATTTGTAATTTTTAAAGTAAAAAAAAAATCAATTAATTTTGTAAATTAAATTATATACACATGCTTTATTTGAAAATTTATGTGAACCATTGAACATATCTTCTAATTTTTTTTTTCCCGCTTAAAGGATGTTTAACTCGTGTGTTTTAAACAAAAGAGATTATAAATATCCACACGGAACCCTCTACAAAGTAAAAAAAAAGGAAAATTGTTAAGCGGCATTCCATTTCCTTCATTTACGTACTAATCGCCTACTTAACCAGTTAAAAACACCGTTGGATGAAACCGAGCACACGGATAGCTACCGTGCCACAACTCTTAGCCGTCGGATCACGAAATCCAAGCGATCTCATTATCCGTTAATTTGTAAAAAATGAAATGGCAGGGATCTGAAACCCACGGATCGCCAACGTGGCACGCTCCGTAACCGCCGATCCATTTCCCGAGAAAGAAGCGGGATCTCCAACACTTGGCACTAATTACCACTATTAATACCAACGCGCCCTTCAGATTCAAACAGAAAAGCCAAATCAGGTTCTTCCGCATTGATTCCATCCATTACCGAATCGTTCTGCACATTTCTCGGATCACGCAACCGCAATGGACGGCACCACCACCACCACCATGGTATCAAAGGGCGCCGCAGGTAGAAGGGGCCAGAGGAAGAAGGCCGTTACGAAATCCATCAAAGCCGGCCTTCAATTCCCCGTCGGCCGCATCGCCCGGTTCATGAAGAAAGGCCGCTATTCTCAGCGGTTGGGCACCGGAGCTCCGATCTACCTCGCCGCCGTCCTCGAGTACCTCGCCGCCGAAGTATCCTTCTATTCCCAACACATTCGATTTCGAAGATTTCGTAACGAAAATGAATTTACGTGATTTTCTTTTTTGTGAATTTTTGAACTCAGGTGCTGGAATTGGCAGGGAATGCAGCGAGGGATAACAAGAAGAACAGGATCAACCCTAGGCACGTGCTTCTGGCTGTGAGGAACGACGAGGAGTTAGGGAAATTGCTGCAAGGTGTGACCATTGCGAGTGGCGGTGTGTTGCCGAACATCAACCCCGTGTTGTTGCCGAAGAAGACTGGAAGTGCTGCTGCAGAGAAATCCACCAAATCCCCCGCCAAGAATTAGGATTAGATTTAGATGCTGCATTTGTACAATTTCGCCATTAGACATTTTTCTGTGGAGCTTACATTTAGCCTTAGTTTTGCTTCACTTTTTTTTAAAAAAAAAAATTTTAGAATTATTTATTCTTCTTTAGTTTGGGTAAAATATGAAAATGCATAAACTTAGTTGGGTAATTCAATTCATGGAGGAAACTGGTTTTGTTTAGTTTCTCACACTATCCCTTCTCGTTTCATATGTAAATGACTATTAGCAATTCACCCAAAAAAATGAAAAATTGACAATTGAATTTTGAAAACTTATTTGGCTGTTGTGATATCTTCTTGTCGTTTAACTTTGTGTAAAGTAACCGGGGTTGGAGTCATATACGTGAAACAAATTCTTGGTTATGGAGAGTATATCTGTACTATGAATAAAGGGGTTGTAACATTTCAATTGTTTCTTTGGGTTGCATTTTTTCTTCTTAATTTGGCATTTTCAATATGGTTTAATTTACCAACATCTTTTAAATTTACACGTAAAGATTAAAACTGAAAGTTATACAATAAAAAATCAAGAGTAGGGATTTTATATAGGAGAGCACAAAAGAAATTTTGGATGGTGCCACTTGCCATCTTATGTTTTACCGTGTTATAATAAAAAATTAAAATAAATTTCTGTATTTATTCCTTCTTATTCTCAAATGGAATAGATGTGAGAAATTTGTTCAAGATAATGTTTTTATTTTTAATTTTATTTATTTTAAAAATAATCTCAATTATGATTTGATTCGATGATTAGCTATAGTAGATATAATTAATTATATAAGAGTTTATTATAGCAAAAAGGTTTGCTCTTTTAATAAAAGAAAGTTTTCATATTAAATGTCCTTAGTTTAAAGGTAATTGAGACATTTGTTAAAGAGTTTAAAATATAAAAAAAATGAGTATTTTTAATATATTCAATGTATAAAAAATTGAAAATACTTACACATTCAAAGAAACATTTGTTTACTCTTTAGAAAAAAAAACATTTTTGGTACATTGCTTTTAAAATTACCTTTTTAAATTATTAGTAATATTTTAAATTATAAGTAATATTATGTTGTTGTGTTTGGTATACACAGGTAATATAACTAAAAATTTACATTACCTTGTTTGACATTTTGACATATAAAAAAGATTATGAGGTAATATATATTATTAATCATCACCATTATTTTTTTATATTTTATTATTATTATTATTATTATTTTTATTATCACTATCTTTATTTTCATTATTATTATTATTGTTATTCAAGGTAAAGGTGTAATTTAGATAAACATCTCTCAAAAGTAATTCACATTATCACTTTAAAAGCAATATAAATTATTTGAGTAATTATCTTTGGGCTTTTTTTTTAAGCTTTGTGCATATGTTCTGTTGCTGTTGCTGGGGGAGGCTATTAGATCATTTTTAATCGAGAGACCAATGGTCTTTCTTTTAGTTCCATTACTCTCAAAAGTATATTTATGTAAGCTGTGTTATAAAAAATAAATGTGAACCAAGAGAGTTCTTCTTTTTTCCAATGAGAGGGACTAATTGTGATTTTCATTACGATCCCACATATAAAAAATTATAACTATTACATATTATTTTATTAAAGATTTTTTATATTTTATTTTTTTTTCATTTGTTGTTTTAAGTCCCTGATCAAAGTGATTGAGATACATTGATCCAAGAGCCACATCCCCATTGTTATTTGATCAAACGGAAAGGATCGTCCCTCTCTTGCATAACTAGGGATAAGGACTCCAATTTTAAGACCATTGGTCATGCTCTTAGCACTCCCATTTATCTATTCACATTCTCACTATTAACTTTTTTTTACATTAACTTTTTAAGCTACCCTAATTTCATAATCACTTCTAAGACTACTTCATTTTGTCCATAATAACTCACTTTCAAAAAATCTATTTGCTAATTTCTTTAAAATCTTATTTTTTTAATTTATTTTGTTTATTCCAAAGTTGAATTATTCATACATCAAATCATCAAATAACTAAACAACAATAACACTAACCACATTATATAAAATACTCTTATTCCTTCCTTAATCAAACTAATTGTATAAAAATTACGTAAAAAAAAATTAATTGTATAAAAATATTTTCACTATAACTCAAAATTTTATTTAAATTGTTTAAGTCTTTTAATTTTTTTAAATCATTGTGGTAATATATATATATATATGTGTGTGTGTGTGTATATATATATATATATTATCCTTATGTATTGTAATGTTATTTAAAAAAATATACTATACGAAATTTGATAAATTTTTATTTATATGTCAAAAACTGAAATCAAATGAATAGTTTTTAATAAACATAACACCTAAATTTATTACATTTAAAGAATTCTTTAAAATAATTTCAAGCACTTTAGTTTATCTAAAATTTCAAAATTTATATTAAATAATAAAATGTAAATTTATAAAAAAAATAAAAATTTAAGACTGATAATAAAAAGTTAAATTCTTTTAATAATTCATATAAAACTAAGAATTTTAATAAAATAAAATAAAAAATTAGATTGATAAGGAAGAAGAGTATTTTAGTTTTTTTAAAAAATAATAATAAATAATTATATTGAGTGTGAGTGACAATAACAATTCATCTAAGAGGATAATTTAGGAAGTTAAGGTGTAAAAATTAATAGTGGAGTGTGGCTAGACAAAATGAAGTGTCAATAACCTCACCCAATATTACTTGATATGGTTTTCAATTTGGGCTGCAGTTATTTGATTCATATATCATATACATGGGCTTTCTAGTGTGTTGGGCAACCTATTGAAACAGGTTTATTTTTTGCTTCTTTTGAGTTAAAGCTATTTTCCCAAAACGTATCATGTTTAGTAAAATGTAACATTCAAATAAAATCTAAGGTTTAAAAGTTGTTTTCGGAAAGTAATTTAAAATTAAATTTTGGAAATTTTGTAAAGCTGTTTTCGATACGGAGTGATTTTATGATTAAAATTGGTTTTTTCCCCTCATTTTATCCAAACCCATCAATGGTAAATAATTCATCCTTTATATTATAAAAAATTATTTCATACCTTTTTAATAATTTACTAAGTAGGGTAGCATGTCACTGTGCGGTGTGTGTATGCACGGTAGATAGATTAGGAGTTACGCCTTTTATCTTGTTTGCAGCATCTTCGTTGTACATCTAAACCATCAACATTGAATAAAAAGTTGTTTCGAATAATTAACTTATCAACTTATAAATTAATCTGTTTATTATTATAAATGACATTTGATATATTTTTTTATTTTGTTCTTAGAAGTATCAAATGTCATTGACTCATTGATAAGAGTGAATAAGTTGATCATTTTACAACTTTTCTTATAACATTATTAGGCTTACCATGTACTTAATAAATCTCATGATATATTGTGACGGAAGTAATAAAATGTATACAACTTTTAATTTAATGGTTGAAATAGCACTCTTCCGACAAAAAAATACAGAAACATAAGTCTATTTCGTTGCTCTTTAAGGTGAAGAATCCAAAAGTTTTACTTTGCACAATGAACTCTTTAATGGTATGAATGTTGTGTGCAATCTTCTTCCTCTTCCTCTATTCTATGTATCAATTCTGTTTCATTTCTCATCGGAGTATGGATTGTTTGACAGGGAAAGCTTCGTCTCTTTAACAAAAGTTTTGTCACTAGAATAGTGGCAGTTGCTGTTGTTGGTTCAACTCTCATTTGCACAAACAACAAAACTATCAATATTCTTATATGCTTATTTTATTTTTTATAAGGAAAGAGTCATTTCATTTGTTTCAAAACCCCCCATATTAGGACAAGAATTACCCTATTGAAATTCACCCAACCTAAACTTAATAATACTCAATAAGAAACGAGCAAAGCTTCATTAAAAATTTTTATAAAAAAAAACTCAATGGAATAATTCTCTTAATCTTTTTAAGAAAAAAAAAGTGTACAAAACTCAAACCCAATCAAGCAAAGAAAATTAAAAATGAGGCAAATTATCCATTCACACCACATTATTTGGCTTCATCTTTAACCCTACAATTTTTGACACTCTTAAGAGACTTCCTAACCTCCAAGCACACTGAATAAAGGATTAAAGAACACTTAGTGAGATGTTACACTGCCGATTTCCAAGCCAAGTATATAGCTTTCTACGAAACTTGGAAGAAGAGAGGATGATAAGCTGAAGCTTGAAGAACAGATCAAAGAAGAAGGAAATCAAGCTGAAGCTTGTGGCACAAGAAACCATTGACTTGTAGCACAAGTCATTAGTTAGTAAAGAGTAGTTAAAGTTAGTTAGTCAGTTGAACTAACAGCTGCACATAATTGCATTTAAGATGCATTTAAGTTAATTTCATGTACATTTCAATTAGTTAAAAAAGCTTGTATATAAAGACTCTCAAGTAGATCAATGTGATTAAATGATTCATTTTCATCTTCAAGTTTTCTCTCATTTTCTCTTCAGTTCTGTTTTCTTTCATTGCTGAACTATGCACCATAGTTTTAACACTTTCACCATTGTTTCCACCGACTTGACTAGATCTAAAAATTGTAATGTGCAGATATGGCCACAATTGCTCTTTAGTATTTGGCAATCCATTACCGATTTGCCATCACAAGACCAGATTCACCCCTCCATTTAAATTGATCCCCACGTGTAATCACTTTCAAGAATAAAAATGGGTATGTTATTGTTACATCTACCCTATATTAATTTATTGTATATATATTGTAAGACATTTATTATAAAATAGTATTTGTTAGCATGCCACATTGGTGTTGTATGTTATTCTTAAATGATGTCTTACTGTTATGTCAAGCGTTGCAAAATCTAATTGTTTATAGTATCAATTTATGTTGATGAATAACCATTATTTAATGTCGTTTAATTTGGAGAGTAGTACAGACTTGGACCTAAAGATATGCTTTTAACAAGATTATTATTTCATAGCTTAAAATGAAAGATGCTATATACATTTCCTAATTAATGTCAATAAGGGCATTATTTCTTGCACAATTTTATGCTACCATATGATAAGTTTATGTTTTGATTATGTACTTCAACAATGGCAATAGCATTATTTAACTAAATGATACGAAAATCAAACTGATTAAGAAGGTGATCAAATCAATTATTCCTATTCCATGCAAGTGACTCCTTGAAACAAAGTGGATTCAAGCACCAAGTATGCTGACTTGATTTCTCCTAAACTCTTTACGATGATGTATATCTTTCTTACAATGATGTCCCAAATTTCACATTTATTATTTCTAATGAATCTAATATTTTGTGTTACATGTTTTATTGAATTTTTTTTCAGGAAAATGACAAAATTGTTCTAATAGTTGGTGCACAAACTCATCAATTACACCATTAAAAATACCGTATATACTCGGCTTCTACTGAATTTAACCTTTATATTCTGTCCATTTTCTCCACAAATGTCCACAACAAAGATTATGAAGAGTACCAAGAAAGAAATAATTACTTAGACTTAGTTAATGGAAACTCGTTGATTCGTGAAGAATTCAAGTCAAGATTTTGGTTAACATTTTGCTTATGTTAGTAAACTTGGTTAATATTCATGGTTGTGAAATATATTGTTCTCAAGTGTGAATTATTTTTGTTGTGCGGTAAACTCATTTCAAACTTCTAAAATTAGACGCTTTAATATAACTAAAGTTGTTTTATTTCGAAGTGATACATTTCCTTTGCATGATAAGAGAATAAAAAAAACTACTTAACACTTGTTGAGTTGCATGCACTAATTTTTGTTAGACAACAATTAGTGTTGTATACTCCTTGGTCCATGCCTCAATCACGGTATTAAATTGTTAATTTTTTTCTGAAAGAGTTTTGCAATATGAAGAGAATAAGGATGAGTATCATTTGTTCAATAAATAAGAAGCGATGAATATCATCTGGAAGTGGGGCTGACAAACAAATCTATCAAGACGTCAATAATCTACAAAAACGAATGTATTCTTTTTTTTTGGTTTAATATTTCGTTATTACATATGATAAATATCCTCAACAAGGGTTTAGGGTATTGACCAAGTAAACTAATTAAAACACACCCTTCTTGGCAAAGGCTACGGTAGTTCCGACTAAGTTTAAAATTACTAGATGCAAGTATCTCTACAAATAAAAATGATTCTTCATTACTGTGGAGGAGTCCTTTATTCATGCAAAGTTGCAAGCACTCATCCTTCTCTCCTTGATACACCACTCCCACTAACAATAGCCCGATGCCACGGGCTCACTGCCACCACATTCCCCATTCCTCGGTGTGCTAACGGAAAACTTCATCTAATTAAAGATTATACAGCACACCAAAATAAAGAAAAAGGATCAAACATTACACACACCTTTAATTGCATGCACTGTGATTATGAGTGCTTTTACCTAGAAATTAAACGTGCACCATTTGATTTTTGACACATACATGTGAGTGTCTTTTTTGATTTAGATTTGAATTATACTTCATCACATTATGATGAATTAAGACTTAGTTTGTTAAATTTTTTTTGAGAGTATAATCTTGGTCTAAACAAAAGCATAAGTCGCTTTTGTATTTTGTAAATAAAAAGTTGATGTGTTATTGCTGTTGTCTTTTAAAAGTTGAGAGTTTTCATGAATAATTTTATAGAGCTAAATTTTGTTTTGTAAAAATTGAAAGACAAATAAAATGTATAAATTTAATTAAGTTGTAATGATCATTATTATTATTTTTAATATTTATGTTCATTATAATAATTTTATACATAAAAAGTAAATTTTATATATATTTACCAAACAAATTTTATTTATTGAAAACTATTTTTACATTTTTTATTGAACACTACTAATATGAATTTTTAAAAATAGCGTTTAGATGGTGAAAGAACTTGTAGCTCTCAAAAAATCACATTATAAAACCAAACCTAAATTCCTTATCAATAGACAAAACCTCATTTGGTTGTTTTTTTTTTTTATATATATATATAATTGTAATATAATAAGAATTGGGCTGCTCTAATAAAAAAATCATATGAGACTCTTTTGCGGTGGCCCTTTTGGGCTGATGTTGTTATATGCGAACTATTCTGCTGCTACTGTTGACCCAAAAAAAACGCAAGGGTTTAAGACTAGGGTTTAATCAAAGCAGGGAGTGAAAAAAAAAAAAAAAAAAGTAAAACCACAACTTACAAGCCTTCAGTACAAAAGGTTTTAAAAAATAAAAATAAAGAGGGTCCGCTCCGTTGATATCTCTCTGCTGTGAAGAATCGGGAAGTTCGACGCTGTTGTGCTGCCATGAGCTCTTTCCTGGTATCGATGCGATGTGCATTCATCATCATTATTTATTTATTAATTGTGTATTATTTTCGTTTCATTTCTCATTTGGAGCTGAATTTATTTGGCAGAGAGTCTTTCGTCGTTTTAACAGAAGTTCTGTCGTTAAAGTTGTGGCGGTTGCCGCTGCTGGTTCAACTCTGCTGTGCTCCAATAACAACTTTGATATCAGTGAGCTCCAAATCCTCTCTATGATTCACTGTACACTGTTCTCTGGAAACCTCAGAAGAGTATACAATCAGCGCTCCCAATTTATTAGATTGATAATTTAATTTGTAAATTGACAAATGCAATTATCAGAAGAAGCAACCAAATCTAGCATTATCTCAAGCAAATCAAGCATTAATGGATCAAATTTGTGTGCAACAAATCAAGCATTATTGCATCATATCATTATGAAGTAGGATAAGATTGCTAGGATCACATTATGTCCGTTTAGCATTATTTCTTTGTATCTTTAGGAGGTTATAGTAGACTGTATCGTAGTGCGTGTGTGTATATATATAGTAACTTATTCCTTGTAAATGAATTGCAATACAAGCTTTTCCTTATTCCTTCACTATCATAGTGTCTTTTCTATTTTCCTGTTAGCAATTGCATTTAGATTTTTCGTTCAGCCTAACTAACTCAAAATTCTATATCCATTATATAAATTTCATCTGACATCAATTGATGTTCTTTTATTGTTAACTTGAATTTGAATTTAGGAGCATCAGTGACAACACGGATCCCTGTGCCATTACAAGATTCGCTGCTATGGAAGCAGCCTATTCCCAGCCTATCTGGTCTGTCCTTATTTTGATTTTAATTTTGCTACACAGATGTAAGTGTAAATGATTGTACAAGTATATAAGGTTTAGAGTTGAAAACTTGTAGGAATACTTCCACTCTATTCTTATAGAGTCAACCCCGTTCCTTCTTCGGATGTGAATAAGGAAGCTTCTGGAGCGGTTCATGATGGGTCAAAGCCATATAATTATTTTGGTAGAGACACTATTGCGAACGCCGCTGCTAAAGTTGGCCCTGCTGTTGTTAATATTGCAGTTCCGCAAGGTATTCATGTTGGGATCTTATTAACCTCTGGCATTTGAGTTTTCATGTGTCTGTGTTCAGTCTAACATTATGCATCTACAATGTAGGTTTTCTCGGCTTTGAGGCACGGAATATAGGTTCTGGCACAATCATCGACAAGGATGGTACAATCTTGACATGTGCTCATGTTGTGGTTGATTTTCAAGGCATTAGAAGTTCATCCAAAGGGAAGGTTTGTGTACATCCTTGTAACTATGTGTTAGTAGATTTATCTTTGCTTTCTGTGATGCAAACATAGGTCTTGTATAAGCTGGTTATTTCTATACCCATTTCAATTGAATTGACAAGAAGCCAACTTTAAGCTAGAGTGATAGACATTTTTCTTCAGATCCGTTGCAGTTGTGACTGTCATTGGCATAGGCTTTGGATGACACAAAGCCGAGGTGGCTATTGAATGGAAATAATTCTTTGGCTTTCATTAGCATTGCACAAACATCATAGCTCATTGCAATCATATTCTAATTTATTTCTGAGTGTAAGGAATGACCGTTGAGTTACTCATTTACTTGTAGGCTTCTTCCCTTAGCTTGCTTGACTCAATCATTGGTTCGTAAATATTCTTAACTTGAATGTGCAATCTCTTATTCAAGTAACACTGCCTACAAACCATTTTAGGACTATTCATATCCGAGCGTTTGCATATTACAACATTCGTTTTTTTTTGGGGATGTAGTTTCATTAGTTTTGGTTCCATGTAGGCATAAGATAATACCTGAACTATTGTAACTGACCTTAACATATCTACTTTACAACAGATTGAAGTCACTTTGCAAGATGGAAGGAAATTTGAGGGTAAAGTGGTAAATGCTGACCGATTTTCAGATATTGCCATCGTGAAGATCAATCCTGATACCCCACTACCTGAAGCAAAACTTGGTTCTTCAAGTGGGCTTCGTCCGGGGGATTGGGTTATAGCCTTGGGCTGCCCACATTCCCTTCAAAATACCGTGACTGCTGGTATTGTAAGGTGCGGAGAAAAGATCAATCTATTTTCTTTTGCTAAGATTATGCCATTTCATATTATAGATCTTGGAAGCTAAAACTAAGAATGAGGTTGTTTAGTGCCCCAGGCTTTTTATTTTAGGCAAAATAGCCTTTATCTTATTATTAAGCTTGTGTTTTTTTAGGAGGAAAAAAGGAGGTCCTGGTGTTCTTTTGGACTAATGATATTTATGTATTTGGTGATCTTTTTGCATAGTTGCATTGACCGGAAAAGTAGTGATTTGGGCTTTAGTGGCATGGCGAGAGAGTATTTGCAAACAGATTGTGCAATTAATGTGGTATGTCTTCCTCTCTTTCTCCCTATCATCCTCCATGCACCCATGCAAGCATGATTGTTTAGTCTACTTGTATGTTTAATATCTCCTTCTATGGCATAGGGAAATTCTGGAGGACCTCTTGTCAACATTGATGGAGAAGTTGTTGGTGTGAATGTTATGAAAATGTTGGCAGCTGATGGAGTGAGTTTTTCTGTACCAATCGACTCTGTGTCTAAGATTATAGGGCATTTCAAGAAAAGTGGGTATGTAATTTGTTTTATCTACACTATTTATTGCATATCCATTGATAAGCACGATGATGCTATTTGTTAGAAATTATAAAGTATTGTTTGAGTTAAATCATGCAAAATCTTTTACAATTTTCTCCTTTTTTTAATATTACACAAGTTTTGCATGATCAGTTGTCGATTCAAATATTTTCATGTCAAATTCATACTAAGTTGGGTTTTGCCATATTGATGAATAAACATTATTTAATGTTGTTCAGGAGAGTAGTAAGGCCTTGGCTTGGGGTAAAGATGCTTGATCTGAACGATATGATAATTGCACAGCTTAAAAAGAAAGATCCTACGTTCCCTAATGTCAATAAGGGCATTCTTGTACCAGTGGTATGTCCCGAATTTATCCTTGCTATCTATCCTACTCCTGTACGAACTCTAATGTGCCACTACCAGCAAATGGCTCATCAACTTCTTATTTTTGTAATTTTGTTAATTCTAGGTTCATTGGATAGAATCACTATTCTTTGTTTGTGGTGACAAATCAGTTGCAAAAATGCTGCCAAGGCTTGTTAATGATATCAATGAAGTGATTTTATTTGAAATCTCCTTTGTCCCGTTTGATGGATGTGTTTTGGCCAATAACTAGGATTCCTTTTTGTTTGGATGGCTGCTTTCCCATGAGACTATAATTGGTGAAATGTTAGTTCACTGTGTCAGAGGCTTGTTATATGAAGCAGGCTGCACTATTGTGCAATGGCTGAGAGCAAAAAAAAGGTTGGGTGGAATTTGTGCATTTGTGAATGAAAATGGCCCATAAATTTGTGAAGTTTAAATGCTAAGTTTGATAAGAAAGTAGTGAACTATGTAATTCTCCATATGAATTTATTTTTCTCTTAATTTATGTTATTTGTTGTAATTATTCTCACTATGTGGTTGTTCCTTTTCTGGGATAATGTGCGCTGCTTTTATTGCTGCAAGTAAACACTAGAATACTTGAAATTATATTTTTATTAATAGGGAACTTCAATGTTTTGTTGACTAGGTAACTCCTGGGTCTCCCGGTGATCGTGCTGGGTTTCGTCCTGGGGATATTGTCATTGAATTTGATGGGAAGCCCGTTGAAAGCTTGAAGGAGGTATTAACATATTTTATATATTGTTTCATTTTTATTTCTGATTTTGTTAGCTGGACTGACTACAAGTTGAGTTGATATCTCTTTGGAACCCTTTATTCCACGTGTTAAGTCGTTTACTTTAATGTGTTAAAATTACTAGTCAATATTGTGAACAACGATTCAAATGAAACAGTATGTAGTCATCCAATCATGTGCTCTTGAATTGGAGACTTTTGAGATGGTGAGGGTGTGACTTAACCACTTTTGCTTACATTTCTGCACATGATTGGATAACACTGTCAAACTTTACGTGTTAGTGTTTGAAGTTAATCTCAGATAAAAATAAAATGTCTTGGCTTGAATAGATAACATGTATCGCTAATGTGGAGAATCTTGAGTTCATAATGAAAAGCTCTGTACATTTGCTGGAGTTGAAGACTGATCACAACCATCTCTTGAGCAACACTTGAATTTTATTCTCATTGTGATTTGACGTGCTTGTTGACATGTTCTGACGGTGGTATGAAATTGTGGCAGGTAATTGAAATAATGGGGGACAAAGTCGGGGTACCCATACAGGTAATGGTTAAAAGAGCAGGTGATATATTGGTGATTTTAACTGTGATCCCGGAAGAATCCAATCCTCAAGTGTGAAAGGCTAAAGCATCTACACAGGCACACGCAAATGTTGTGTCGTTTCCCTCCTTTTCTATGTATATTATTATTATTATTATTATTATTATTAGTATTTTGTGAATTTCTGTGTACATTATGAACGATCAAATATTGGGGAGGGCATTGCCGCGGCGATGGACACCGCACAAATAACAAAAATGTTATATGTACACTCAATTTTATACACCCATACATATATCATTAATAATGCACAAATTTTATTCTCACAAGTACACAAACATTACAAACTTATAGATGATATTCTCAATTATACTTAATTAAGTGCACAAACATTACATGCATTAAAACACAAACTTTATGTATATAAGTATAGGGTGTATGTATGGTGTATATTTTTTGGTGTACGTGTAGCAGGACTTTACAAATAAAATCAAAAGAAATTTTTCTCTCACACACCAAAAGAAAAATATAGGGGTGCACAAATAAAACCATAAACCTGAACTAGTTTTGAACCAATCCAAACCATATCATAAGTTTAAAAGAGGATCAATATACTCAACAGATTTTTCAGTAAATCAACCTGAAGCAAACTCTAATTTGGTGCACAGGTTTCACCATATCCAAAGTGTGAATGTAGACAGTTTTAGTACGTAGAATCAAGATGTGTTTGTTTTTTTAATTTTGAAAAAGTGATTGAAAGTATTAATTTTCTTTTTATAGAGCTGAAAAAGCAGAAAATCATTAGTTTTACAAGCTATTTTTTCTTTGCTTCTCCTGAAAAGATGATTTTTTTTTTTAAAATTCTAATTATCTTTAAAAAAAAAAAAACTATGTAAATATAACGCACCCTCAATCTCTTTACGAAACCACAACTTCAAATTAGCGGGTATAATTAGCAGAGGGAGTTATCATCACAACATTAAATGAATAGGATTAGTTTACACTAATTTTTAATTGAAGGGGGTAATTTACATTTGGATTTTCTAGAATTGTCCACTTCTCATGTATTATTCCCACGGCATTAGAAGAAAAATATTTATCCTTTTTTTGTCACTTTAAACTTTTAGAAATTTCGCCGATTGTTTTCAGTTACTTAGTAGTAGTTATTTTGAATGGAAAAATGGTTGATGGCTGTCTCTGGCGGGCACAACTTTACAAGTCATTCCACGCAGTGATTGAAAACCTAACTTTTTAATTGTTAACATCTCCATTTGTTGAATGGAGCAATTCCTATTAAGAGGTCATTTCACTATGCCCGTACTTAAAATTTAACAAGGCATTAGTAGGTAATATGGGTCCACGCATACACCCCAGGTAAGCAAGCAATGGGCAAAACATTATAAATTTATAATTACATTGGCAACGCCATGACTATTGACACAAAAAGGTACGTATCAACAAAGGGGATTGAAAAACATTAGTGGCTTTACATATAGTCAGTCATATTTACAATCAATAATTTACAGAAAGGTGCAATCGGACAGCAGGAGCCACTGAAGAAATGACACGATACATACTAATTCTAGAATGTTTCTTCTGCCTTTAAGAAATTATAATATTCAAGTTGGGTCATCTCTCCACCAGTTACAGGATCAAACTGACACCTATTGAAGCTGCATTATAAAACAAATTGCATTAGAATTTAATGCACACCACTTATTTTTCCTTCCAGATAGTAAAATTCATATTAGCCTGAGAATGGGTCCCCATTGTATCTTTAAAGTACCAAAGATGACTTGTTTAACACTTTATCATGAATCCACCCTTTGGATACAAACTGGCATCCTTTGGATACTTGGATTTGATTTATACAATGCGTTGAAGTAAAACCTACTTTTACCAACAGAACAGTAACCTAACATATCCATGGGTCATGCTACACATAGATACCAAACATAACCTTGTGGACTGTGGTACACTCCCCTTCACCAAAACAAAAAACAACACCATCCATTTTCTGACTATAGAAATCAATCTGGTTTTTCGGATATTCATTTTAAGACAAGTAGACTACATTGGCAGAAAAAACTTAACGAAGCAAACCTTGACAAATTTGAACAAATAACGATTCATATCATGATCAGGATCCTCTCATGTTACTAAGATAGTTTATTTTTGTTTAATAATATTACTAATATAATGCCACATTACGTAAGAGAAAATAATCTAATCCGGAAAAAACAATAGATCAATATAAACAATGATAGATCTTACTAAAATAAACTTTGTATATTTTCTTCCATAATACGAGACTGTCAAGTTAGTAAGTAATTTGAAAGGATCTTGATCTTTTATACTAATCTTTTACAATACGATCTTGTCTTTACAGAGACATTCTCGTAATTAGGAAAAGCATTCCCATGAAATAAAAACAAAATCAAATCAAACACCCCCTAATTCTCAAATTTTAATATCATACTTCCAAGGTTTCACCATATTAGTCCTGTACCATCAGTGTGGAGCATTCTAACATGCTCATAAAAGTGTATAGAAAAGTGTGGATCAAATCTTAGCCGTTGATGAAATCTTACTTTAATCAAATCTTATCTTATTAAAAACTAATACATTCAATAGCTTGAGAGAGAGAGAGAGAGAGAGAGAAAACACATGACAAACTAAGGAGGGTCCATGCAAAAATACCTGCCATCCATGCCAAGTATGACAACTGTGTTCTTTTGATGGCCGAATGCAACGATATGTTGCAAACCCTCTTGCAAGCGAAACTGAGCCACTGACCACTCCGAGCTAAAATACTTTGGTAGCACACCTGTACAACAAGCAGAATCAACAACATGTTATTAGAAAATCCTCAATTTCCATATTAAACGAAAATAATACATTTCAGCAAACCTTTAATGCAAGACCTATGCATAAATAAAACAATCACCGCAGAATTGCATATTTGCACCTACCTTTAATAAATGAAAGAGATGAAACCGGTGGTGAATTAGAGGGAGGAGGATTAGATTCCGATGCGCTCTGCGATCTTTCATACCCCAATTGTCCCGAAACAACCTTGAGGCCAAATACATGAACGGTTCCCTTGTCACTTGAAACAGCTAGCCACTGTGCAGTAGGAGAGAAAGCAAGGCTATATATCCCTGCTCTGTCTGCACCTCTCCGCACCTGAAAAACCACCACACCACGAATTCACACTCAAAACTTTAAACTTCCAAAACAGATAAAAAAAATATCACAACCATATTCAACACAAACCTACACTACCAAAACCCCCCCATCTGCCACGAAGTTCAATTTCAACTAAGAAAAGCTCAATCTCAATGCAAAAATCAAATTTGCGAAAAAATAAAGGGGGAAATATATTTACCTCTTGGAGCAAGGATCCATCCAAGGTATTGAAAACCCTAACGAGAGTGCCTTTGGTGCTTGCAGTAGCGAGCAACCTTCCATCTTGGGTGAGGGCGAAGCAGGAGATTCTGGAATCGTGTGCCATTATGAACTTCGTTCGCTTCGATGCGTAGTGCTCAACCCTCACCTGACCCTTCTGAAGCCCAGGGCACACCAACACCATCGTCCCCGAAACGTGTGAAATCTCGCAGAGACCCTTAGGGTTCGCGATGGTCTCGATTTGATGCAAAACCTTCAGATCCGTGAAATTGTATACAAAGATCTTGTAGGCGAGGACCACGACGATTCGGTCCCTCCGGAGACGAACGCCTTTGACCTCCGATCGGAAGGAGAGCTCGCCGATGCAACGGGACTGGTGGTCGTCCCAGATCATGACCTTGTTGATCGGGTAGCGGGGGTCGGCGGCACCTCCGCCGCCGCCGCCGACGAAGGCCAGGATGTTGCAGCGGAAGAGCATGTGGATGAGGGAGATGCCGGCGGAGGGGCCGAAGTCGCGGCGGAAGATCTCGCGGAAGGGGTCGCAGTTGTAGATGCGGAAGCCGCGGTCGGTGCCGGCGGCGAAGCAGGCGGAGTCCTGGTTGAAGGAGACGTGGAGGAGGGCAGGGGTTAGGGCGAAATCGGAATAAGACGGCGGAGAGATAGGTGGCGGCGGAGGAGGAGGAGGAGAAGCTTCACCGGAAGTTTCGTCGTGTAGGGTTTCGGAATCGGGAGGCAAAGGGGTTTGCGTGGCGTGATCCATTTGGATTGGATTGGATTGTGGAAGCTGAAGCTAAAAGAAAGAATAATTAGGGATAGAGATGGTTGGTTTTTGGAAGGAAAAAAAAAGGGTTTTAGGGAATTAAACGGGGGAATCTGAATCGGCAGTGGCCCCCAAAATGCAATGTGACAGACCAGCAAGCGAGCTTACAAGGCACCCGAAAGGAAGGAGCTATAACTACTATTTACCGTTTTTTCACCTTAAACGCGTCGTCGTTTTGGGAAACGACAACTCTAACTGACCCGTACGGCACAACGAAACAAGGGGGGAAATAAGGAGGGAAGACGCGGGTTTAATAACTGCCGTGACTGATTATAAAGGCTTGTTTGTTTTATTTTTGAGTAAAACCCTTCTTTGTTCCTCCGATTTTACATTCATTACCATATTCACCAGTCCTCCGCCCAACACAGCTTAGAAGTCAACTAAAAGAGAATGTTACATAGTAAGATAACAGGAGGTAGTTTTCTGGCATTTCGCTTCACGTGGTATTCTCAACAGCTGACGTTGTCTTTGTTAGAGTTGGCTAAGGAATGGAACAAAATTTGTAGTTATTAAGCACAACTTAGAATTGGAAATGTGTCTAGCCGAGTCATTTAGGCTAAATTTTAGGTTTAACTATTTTTTAATGAGTTGAGTCTTGTTTGAATTCATTTAGAATTGAAATAATTATTTAAACTTGAGTTTAGCTCGCAAAAAGTTCATTAAGTTCAAGTTAGTTCACAAATCACTTAAACTTAATTTATTAACTCAAATTATATATAAAATTAAGTCTTTAACATAAAATAAATTATAACATTTAGTCATAACAACAACATAGACTTATTATCACTATCAATAATATTAATAATATCAATAACACAACATGATTATATACATGCATTGATATACACACACACACACACTTATTCAAGTCAACTCATGAGCTAATGAGTTGAATACAACACAATTTAAATTTGACTCATTTAATAAATAATCTAAAATTTTGAGTTCAAGTTCAACTCATGAACTCATGAGTTCAGCTTATCAAGTCATTGATAAATTGAGTTGTAAATGACTCACGAATTGACTTGACTCACTTCCAATCCTAAGCACAACTTCTTATTATGAAATTCAATCAGATTCTTTAAAGGTGTTTGCATTCCTCAATCAAATATTCGTTAGTTAATTTTTTGGCAGTGGTTAACAAGAGACTAACGTTGTGGCACTTTAAATTATTGAAAAAGTAATATTATAACAATTTTTTTTGAAACAATAGTGTAATGATGGCTGTTTCAATTTTATGACATTCGTTTAGTGTGTTAAATAAATTTTTAATCTCTAATAAATCGCAAAATTTGATTTTAGTCTTATCATGTTTATGTGGATAAGTGACGTGCCAAAAAATTTTATATTAGGAACTAAAACTAACTTATTTATTTATTTATTAAGAATTAAAACTAAAATTTATGATTTATTAAAAATTAAAAAATTAAAAAATTATTTTTTAATTTATTATTTACAAAACATGAAGACAATCCGCGGGACGTAAAACAATAATGCGTTGCCAATATGCCTAGTTTCCCCCTTGATTATTATATTTGATTGTTACGGTGACAAGTAAGACGCTTGAGAAGACTAATCCAACTTATATGAGATTTGTGTTCTTTTTGTTAAGGCCCACTAGAAAAGTTAAAATGGATAAACTTATTTACTTTATCATTATTTTATTTAGTGTTTAATGCATACATTATATTAAATAAGTTAATTTGTTAAAATATTTTTATTTATTATTTTAATAAATAAGTTAATTAAGGCTATAAGAATAAAATTAAACTTATAAAGGTGTGATGAAATAATAATAACAATAAGCAAGGATTTTTTAAATTGGGGATTTAATTTTAAAGTAAGTAGTAATTAGACTTATCAGTCATCACTATTTTTTTAGGTTGTCTGCCCTATATTCAAAGTTTAGCCTTGACTAATTAGGATCGACCCGGATCGCGCACCTGGCTATAGACTCATCACTATTTAAAGAGCCTTCTAACATAAAAAGGATATCCTTAAAGATCAAATTGATTTAGATATTATTTTAATACTTTTTAACTATAAATTTACTTTTCTCTCCTCACCCTCCATCCGCCGCCAGCATCATCACCCCAAGCTCTGATGGTCGCACGCCACCCCTTCGTCACTCCATCCCTCATTGCTCCGATTTCACAGATCAGTTGGTTTCTTCCCTCACAAACAGCCACGACCACCGCCCATGCTACTTGCGCCCTCCGCGCCCTTCTCACTGCCACTGCACTCAGAACCCCCTCCGTGCCTCCGCATTCGAAGCCTCGCCGGAGCGTCCTCCCCCCCACTTTCTAGATCTGGTTTGAGGCGTTGCTCGCGGTGTGTGGTCTCCAGTCGCGTTCTTGTCTACTAGTTCTCATTCGCGCTTTTTGGTCGCCGTTCATGGTCATCAGATCTGGTTCCTGTTGCTTTCGTTCTTCCATGGCGTGTCTTGCTTCGCGTTCATCTTCTTTTGCGCGCAGGGGGAATTCACTGATTTGTAATTTGATGAGCCCCAGCCACTTGGGCGCCAACTCCCTTTTCAGAAAAGTTTTTTTACCATTATAACACCGAGTAAGATATATAAGCACTTAAAAAAATTGAGTGTTAACTAATGTAAGATTAGAACTTTTAAAATACTTAACATTTTCTAACATTTGGCTGGATGTGGGTACTACTGTTCTAGGGGGAAAATGGATCTAGGTTCTACTGTGTTAAACATCGTAAAAAAAAGATAAATGAGACACCAAAAATTTAGGAGAAAGATAGATAACATAGAAATAACAATTGTATTATCTGAGTTGTTATATCTAAGATGATTTACAATAGAAGGTGAGTCTATTTATAGGTTGAAAACACAACGGCAAAAAACAAATCACAATCAAATCAAATCAAACCTTTTAACTTGTCACAAGCGAAGGTTGTTAAGGGGAAAAAAGAGCAGTGCCAAGGATTTGTCCGGAAAACATTGGGGACTGCACAGAGGCAGCAATAGGCAACATCGGAGACTGCACGGAGGTAGCGATAGGCAACATCGGGGGCTACACAGAGGCAGCAATAGGCAACATATGGAGACTGCACAGAGGCAGCGATAGGCAACATACAGAGACTGCACAGAGGCAGTGATATGCAACATACGGAGACTTCGGAGGAGTCGCCGGTGGCGACTTTGTCAGAGAAGATGAGAGCTTGGAGACGACGATGGAGAGGGCGATGTGGTTGAGGTGGAAGTCTGAGGTGAGGGAGGCGGCGCAGCAGATGTCGAGGAAGCGCTCGGCGTTCTTCTCGAAGGAGTTAGGGGAGAAAATGGAGGAGTAGCAGCGGAGGTGGAGGTGGCAGAGACGAGATTGCTCATGGAGGGTGCCATGACTCTGATACCATGTTAAACATCATGAAGAAATAGATAAATGAGATAACAGAGAAATAACAATTGTATTATCTGAGTTGTTATATCTAAGATGATTTATAATAAAATGTGAGTCTATTTATAGGCTGAAAACACAACGGTCAAAACTCAACGGTAAAAAACAAATCACAATCAAATTAAATCAAACATACTGTATATAAAATCAAATCAAATATAATATACATTATTCTTAACATACTGTTTTCAAATTACTTTCTTGGATCTGAGACTGACTTCAATTTTATTTTTTTTATGTTTTAGTAGTTTTACAATAGCTATCCATGGTGGTCTTCATTTGGTGAGTTTTCTCCCCATATGCTTTGCTTGTGTTCTTTTGTTTTTTTTTTGGGTGGTGGTGTATAGCTCCTTCATGTTCAAAAGTTCGATGTTTTTTGCAATTTTGGATTGTGGATTTGCCCTATATTTGATTGATTTATGTAAAGTTCTTGAGTTCCTAGACTTATTGATCCATGGTGGTTTTGCTTGATTAGCCTTTGGAAGGAAAATTTTAGTTAGCAGCCAGAAATTAATTCCAATTGCCAAATCCCTTCTGACAATAACAATTTTATGAAGAATGAATGGATGAGTGCAGTAATATTGTTCAAGAAGGTGACAGATGAATATTGATTTTTCTGAAACTTTTAAAGTTTTCCAGCGGGAATCTTAGCTCTAACGAGGGTGGAGGTGGGGCGGCGCCGGTGGTGTCGAAGGTGCAGCATATAATATTGAGGATAAGAGTAAATGATAAAATAGGAAGATCATATAAAATTGTGCCTTTAAAAATATTAAATTCAAATATAATCTTTTATATATATATAATAAAAGATTTTAATTTGAGCCGTTGGATTAATTTTTTTTTATAATTAAGATCCAAGGATCAATTTAGTCTCTAAAGATACTCAGTTCAAATAATTCATACCAGTTAGAACATTCACTTAATTCTCTAAAATGAAATTATCATTTTAAAAGACATTTTTTTATAATTAATATTAATAATAAAAAAAATAACTGACAATAATAAAACTAATTTATCCTATCAATCATTATCATATGTCATTTTATTGTATTAAAACTTAATTAAGTCTTATTCTATCTAATTTTATCTTATTCGTCTTTATTCTATCTAACCTTATTTTATTTAGCGCGTATTCTATTTAGCATGTCAAGCATGCCCTAAAATAGTAAATAGTAAATAGTAAAATTTACATATCACATTCATCAACGAGGCATCAATATACACAATAAATATTTTGAATAAAAGTTCACCTAACAAAGTTGAGCAAACAAAAAGGCAGTGACCTCACAAGTGATTGTTCTTACACTACTATACTTACAGTTCAATAAGAATACAAAACTTAAACCATTCGATATTGATTCGATTTCAATCGTTAATAAGAACACGACTTAATCCATTCAATTTTGATCCGATTTCAATCGTTAAGCCGAATAAACCCCCTTTTTTCTCGATTGTTGTAGCTTACCATATCAAATTCGTGCAATTAGAATATTTTATTACTACCGCATTGGGTGGCCAGTAGGAACTAACTAATTGCAGTGTCTCACAATTTTTACGCAATGAGATCCAAAACTACAGTGAAGGGAAAGCACTCCAAAACTACAAACATAATCGGTTGCGAGACTAAGGTCATTTAGGCAGCACCGCAAAAAAAGAAAAGGCCCTTTCTCATGTCCTCATGCAATGGCACACACTTAAAACGACAGAGGGGGTACAAAAGTACATTGAGTAAATTATGTGCCTTTAGCGTTGTAACTTGTAATATAAACAAACTACCCTCGCCCCACGAGAATGATCTAAAATAAATAAGAAAGCAAACAAAATAAATAAAAAGTAAGGCAGCTAACAACATGCCACTACTATCAACATGCATTTACAATTTGGAGCCCAAATACCTCAAGCAAAACCAATCTCGGACAGTTCCCGGCCCTAACATGACTTTGTATTGTTTGCATTGACTGGAGCATGTCATCCACAATCCAACTTAGCCCGAAATTTTCTTGCTAACGTCAAATGTGCCAGTTTTTTCAAAGGGGATGGTAAGGCACATAGCCTAATAAACCCGTCACGTTAGTCACGACATCACTGCACCTCGTCAAAAGGCTTATCATTTGCTGTGATATATCGACTGTGGTCGCAGTGGCCGATGCAGTGTTGTTTATAAAATTGGTAGTATTTCTGGGTGCCGTAGCCAATTCAGAATTATTCAAATTATGTTGTGGGGTTTTCATAAACTGAGTGGTAGCAAGGGGAATAGTAGGCAATGGAGGTTGAGACGTGACCTTTTGAACATTCTTACTATTAAAATCCATTGCAACTGGAGGTGCACCACCATCAGCAAAACTAGCATTGTTGAAGTTGTTTCTATTACTCATCATTAATTGCTCTCCCTTACTACTTTCTTCCCCACCTAACATGAATTTTACACGAGGGTTTCCTTTACTACTACCTCCATTACCAGATACCTGACCTGACTCATCACCTGTAGATTTCTTCAGGATGGATTTGAGCTGGATAACTGGCTGCAGAAGAGGTTGCTGCGCCTGTGATAATACTGATGTTGGGCGATGAGCCACTGGAGGTTCCTTGACCCGAGGTATTTCGTCAGCACCATCATCTGTCCTAGCCCTCGCAGCTTCAGAGACTTCAGATGCAGAATCCCCAGATTCCCGAAGGAAGCACCTCACACCCACATTGCCAAATAAGGACTGATTTGCTACAGAATATTTATATGCAGCTTGAGCATCAGCCTTGTACAGAAAAACAACACGGCATGTCAAGGATTTCCAGAACACACGGAAACCTGATTGATCCATTGGACCAAACCGAGCAAACCTTGCCTTCAGCTCTGGAACAGATGGAAGAGATGTTTGGGGAGGAAACTTGATCACCAGTGTGGTGGGCTCAACTACCTTAGTTGAACGTTCCACTTTCCTTGGCAAATTCGGTTTCACCAACTTTGGTGGAGCCTGGGGCATGGATTCCTTCCCTTCTCGCCGGGCTTCAGAAGTTTTCGGACTGGCTACTGCCTTCTCTGTGGCTAGTGTCTTTAAATGTTTGATTTTCTTCAACCTCTTCGCAGCAATTTCTCCTTGACGATCAGAGGGGGCCCTTTTCCGCCCAGCTTTTGTAGGATCAACTGACCGAACAATTTGTTTTACATGTTTTACATGCGGTGAAGGTCTGACATGATCATCAGGGCTGTCAGATGATCGAACATTTGAAGAGGACTTAGAAGCACGGACTTCAGGAGCTTCAGGAGCTTCATTCTCTGTTGGTGGTGATAAAATCAAGCTTTTTTGGTAAACAAGAGATCTGAACCGCAAAAAGAACTGACGAACAGCTACAGGGATCTTTCTTTCAATACCATGAAAACGATCCAAAGCAAGAGCTTGCAAATCACCCAAAAGCTGTGGCAATTCAAAACTAACATCTCCTGTGGTATCCATGGGTGGCAAATTTTGGGTACTAACATCTACCCGCACTTGTTCTGCTAGGAAATCCTCTCTAGAAGTCAAATCAATTGAGACAGGTTTTCCTGAAAGATGTGAAGATTTACCGGAAGTAGAATGTTTCTCCAGATGGCCTGAGGAAGGTTGTAAATTGAAATCTTTTTTCTTTTTCTTCTTTCTCTCCCCTATAGCAGAAGTCTTAGAGTTCAAGTCATCTGCTGGTCGCTTATGACCTTTTATTTTCTTCAGTGCACTATTTTTGTGATGCTTTGCTTCAATTGGTGAACTATGAACATTACTTTCACTCTTAACTTGATGCATGCCATTTCCTCCATCAGCAATAGTCAGAAGCCCTTGTTGTTCACATTGTCCTATCAGTTCTGCATTCCTATCATGCTTAACATCAACAGAAACTTTGCTCTCCAGATGAGACAGCTGAGGTGTCTCATCAGTGGTGATTAGCAATGCCCCATCCCCAGACAAATCAGATCTACCCATGCTTTTACTTGAAACATCATCCGGTTCAAAGCTGTGTGTCATTCCTTCTGAAGATGCCTTTGTCTTGTCAAGATGAAGCTTTGCATCTGAGGAAATGGCTTGGGATGCAAGAACACTGCCATCAGGTTGAGCCTGACCTATTAAATCATCTTTGGCATCTGAGGTTAAAGTTGCACCATCATGGCTAATAAACCCTGCATCTTCATTCTTCTTTGAATTATGAGGTGCCACAGGCACAGCTGGAGCCCTCTTCTGAAGCACATATCGCCCAGCTATATCAGGTGTCTCCTCCCTGTATGCTATCTGGAAAGAGTTACTTGGATCATCTCTCCGCTTAAAAAGGTACCTATCTTTTTTCGAACTGTCCTTAACCTTTATAGATTTGGTAGCGTTCTTCCCACCACCCAAAGTTTCTGCTATCACCATTGGACCACTCAAAGGAGCTGAAAAAAAGAACAAAAAGCCATTATTAAAAGAAAAAGATGTATATTCACATACAAATTGGATTTCAATAGGTTGACAGGAAGCAATAGCCTGCATCAATTACACAATAATTAACATCATTAAGCATACAAGGGGAAAAATTATACGATGTTACAATGTAAACATAAAGTCAAATTAACAAGTTTTTATATCCCAAAAAAAGAAAACTAACAAGCTTGCAAAAATGCAAACATTTCAGTCACTGTAATTATATGTGGAAAGCTGTAAATTTTTGCAAAGGCACAAGAGAAGTTCGTTATATACTTATATTAACAATGCTCCATGAACTCAAGATTTGCATCAAAGTAATCAATGGCAACTACAACAACCAAGCCTGACCCCACAAAATGGGAGGACAGCTATGAGGATCAGGTGACACCATTGGGCTATATATTGAGTGAGGTATCACCATTGGACCACCCCTTTCAATTGAACTATCTCCTATTCTATCCATTTTTCCCACTAGATCCAATCTAGTCATTTTTTTTACCAGCCAAACGACCTTAGCCTTGGGAGAGTTTCTGTCATCTTGCCACCAATAGGAGTTATGCTAACTCCCAAATACATTCTTCATAACATTACCAGTCTTTACCGTCCACTGACCCACCTCAATTTTATTTTTCTTACCTTATCTCCCTTATGAATGGCCATATGATTTAGATTGTAAGCTTTATACAAGAAATTACATAAAAAATAAAATCAAACTTTTCCGTTTTTATAAATGCTTCTCTGACTTATGCAACAAACATGTCAGCTACTCTGCATAAAGATCAGAATGACTCAAACGTTTATCATATTAAAATGATGACTTCCAATCTTGACAATTCAACCAAACCAAGCTTGGCCAAAACACAATTTACGGAACCAAAAAAAATTGCCTAAACACTCATATCTTAACTTCAGAGTCAGGCTTAAATATCTAAGGGAAGGGATGATATCCCCAGACTTGTAATTCTGAATCTACTGCTGTAGTCCATAGCCATAGATCTACAAAGAGATGGTCATCAATTTCATTGTCAAAAGTGACACAAACATATCATAGACAAAGCTACTAAGAATCTTAGATACAATATAATCCTGTGGATTATAGTAATTGCTCAGTGTCCAATAAAACCTTCACCTGTGCAACTTTTCACAAACACTACAATAATCCACAATTTCTAGAAGGAATGAATATGAGGAAATCAGGAAGAGTATATACCTCTAGGAGGCTGCCTCACAGGCTTATCTAGTGGTCTATTCTGAGGATGAGAAGGGCGCAATGGCTGCACTCCAAAGGCTTGAGCATAAGTCTCATCATACTGCTCAAAAACTGCCTTTCGATATGCAAAAACCGTAGACTTATTCTTAGTAAAGCCAATGCTCTCGTGCTCACCATCACGGGGAGCCATGGCCAACTGCTTCACGAAAGCAAGAGTCTCACCAGGCTTAAAACTACTCCTTGCCTTCCTGATCTGATCACTAGAATAGAACCCTCCTGGCTCATAATCCGGCACATCGACAGAAAAGTACCCTTTCATGTCAGTGCGGCGAAAATTGTCAGGGTTCCTACATCTACAAGCCAACCCAAGAGCACGTCTCCGGCTGAGTTCATCAACAGCCTCTTCCACAGCCTTCAAAAATGTTCTAGAACTGGTCTGTTGCGATTTCTCGGCAAAATTCGAATCGAATGGGATAAGCTCAGCAGGTTCAAACCACCCATAACTGCTATCACCGAAGAAAGCCACCAACACATGGCCTTCCCTCTTGGTTCGACGAACCGAGGGGGTTGCAAATGCTTCATTGAATATGTGTCCAGGCCACCACGGGTGAGATTTCACCTTTCCCCACACCATATCACCTACTTCGAAACCAAACCCTAGATCCCTCGACGCTCCTCTTCTCGCTCCGCCATTTCCCTCAGCAGCTACGTACTCATCAAATTCCGATAACAGAGACTTGCTATCAGAACCAGGGAATTTCTTTGCATCTTCCTGAGGCTGGAAATGATTGTGCCGATCGATTCGACCCTGAAACTGTTCGATTTCGGCATTATCAACTCTATCGTTCGTATCATCGGTGGATGTGTCATCTGCTCGTGCGCCGTCGCCCACCGAACAAACCCTAACCCTAGACTCTTCCGTCGAACCAGCCACTGCATCCTCAGATTTACCGTTTCGCGAAACCCTAGCATCGAGCTCACTCACCGCTGGAGCTCCCGAACCGAGCTCCGACGGAGCACCGCCAGCTTCGCCGTCGGCTCCGGGGGTGGAACCCTTGTCGTCGGGTTTCCCGTCGCCGGTTTCCGTAACCGCGGCGGCATTCTCTTTGGAATCTCGTGACTGAAATTCGGAACCGTCGCTCATCACTGGTATTGTCGAGGAAAATGGAAAATTCCAGAAACCCTACGAGCACAGGAGTTAAAGGGTCCACTTGCAACGCAGAAAGCGTGCCATTTCTATGGCCTCATGATGAAGGTGTGAGCTTGTTGATTGGCATAAAACCCTAAAATGGACACTGAAACAGATAGAACGCGGGGCAGAGAGATAAGAGATGCGTTTGGACTGCTACAAACGCCGGGATCGTGTTTTTGGGTCTGCTTTTTTATTTTTTTCTGCATTCGCTTTATTTTCCTCCTTCTTTTTTCCCTTATTTTGGGGGCAAAAGTTTAAAATGAATTTTGTTAAAACGTGGATGCACTGTGTTCGCTTCCAGATTTTACAATTGCTTACCATCGACGGTTGTAAACTCACGTTGGGCCATACATGTCTCCTTAACTCGAAGCCACGTCGTCATTGGAAAAATGATGATTAAGTGATTAATTATAATTCAGTTCCGTGAGATTATGGATTCGTATTCTTTCTTTATTTTCAACGTCTGTTCTATGTCTTCGATGACTGAAATTTACATGTTAACTATATATAACAAGAACTCCAAACTCCTTCAGTAAACAAAAGTTTACACTATCACACTTACGTAATATCTATGAAACAATCCCATTTACACAATCACATATTAATTGTTACTTAATTCGTATAGGGTCGAACTGTTTAGAGACTAATTCTGGAAATGATTTACACCAAATTATAGTGCCAGATTGAGAATGAACATTTTCTTTAATAAATCACATTTTAAGCATGCAAAAAAGAAATTGTGTTATTTAGACTAATTATAACTCATCTTATTCACCATTAAATAAAATTTTATTAAGACTTTTGTTCAATAAGATCACCTCTACTGATTGATAAATATTAGACAATAAGTTACCACAGCATCTCATGTATAATATGTCATGTACAACAAGTAAAAATAATATTTCTAAAAAAAAAAATAGCTTTATTATTCTTCTTTTCTGTTTTTGGCCATCACGCTGTAACTTTCACCAAACAGGGAGCATTGATTGCATTAAAATTCTAATAAGGTGTAGCTCTCACAAAACAAAAGAATTTCTATACTTTCATTCAATAATTGAACCACCTTAGAATACAATCCTCAGCAAAAAAAAATGGCAGCAAAAATAACATGCACTATACCATACTATCATCCTTATGAAGAAATTATGTAGAGAAAATCTTCCTTTGGCCAAACAGAAGCTACAACTTATTTACATTAGTAAATAAAGAACTGAATTGATACACAATAAGTATTGAGAATAAAAATTGGCTAAAATGAAACCAAAATGTAGCATATTAAGTTAAGCTAATGGTAAAAAAAAAATGTTTCATGCATCATCTCCTTTGTGGCTAGGTGGAGTACCCGCAAGCCAACCCCACATACCACCTGATCCCTGCCTCTGTTTTGCGTTTAGGGCAGCTTGCTCTGACGCAGCCTTTTGCCGCTGCAGGAGTTCGAGCTCCTTCTGTAATGTCCCAATAGTTTGGAGCTTCTGACCCAATTCTGCAACCTCCACCTGTGATCTCAAAATATTCTCTTTGGTTAAAAAAAACAATTCAACTTCATTCATCAAACTTAATGAGACAACAGCCAAAATTTTATAGCAGCCTCAGATAGAGATGTTAGAATACAACAAAGAGGGATTTGCCTAGAAGGATTTCAATGAGTAGAGGTTTTTGGTAGACATCGTTTGCCATGGCATTCAAAGGCCCAATTGATCATGTAGTTAGAGTAACATCATTTGCACCACTAGAATTTGTTCAATCTTAAACCAAGTGTTGAAAAGAATGAAATATTTTTGAAAGTATAAATCTTATAACATGGATAAATGATGCCCCATATTTAACCGGTAATTTTTCTTCAACCATCTACCAAATGCTAGATCCAACTTAAAACCACACTCGTAAAGACCTAGAGGGGAAAATCTCAATTCATACCTCAAGTTTGAAACACCTTGACTGCTCAGCAGCAAGTTGACTGCGTACTGACTGGAGCTCCTACATTATCAATGCAGCAATCGTGAGGATCTTTGGTGAAGTTAACCGGTAAATAATGCAGAATATAAAAGTTTTCTGCTCGAGTCTAAACCCAATTAATTGAAGAGACCATGAGACTAAGAAAGCAGTTTACAGCTCAAAGCTCTATAACAAAGTAGAGCAACAGTACAGTTATATTCTCATGAATTCCAATTTTTAATTACTACAAATTATTAAAAAAAAATAATTTTGTGCACATCTAATGCTTGATACCTGGATCATTCCTGGCTAATTACAAAATTTTAAACAGAACTATTAAAGTATGTACCTTGTATAGGTCAGAATTACGGGACTCGGCTTCTGTTAACTCTTGCTTTAACTGAAGAACATGCAGTTTCTCCTTGCCCAGTGATGATTCTAACTCTTCTTTCTCAGCCTTCAGTGCTGATATAAGATCACCTTTGGGTTTCTGTATAACACCCAAAATATGAAGGCGGTGACTGACTGGAATTAAAATGAAACGGCACTGGATGCAGAATATGATCTATGCAAGTGATGGAAATTATCCAGGAAGAATATGCAAAACTTTGAGGAGCAAAATAAGATATCTATAATTGTTGTATTGGCGTATTTGCATGGGTTGGAGGTTTTATGGGCTCCCAAATGATTTTTCATTATTATTGTCCCATATTCATCAGATTAGGAATAAGAAAAATATCACTAACTGACCCCATGCCATGGGGGTAATGTGCGATTTGTCTATGATATAATCAAAGCGACACATGAAACTAATTAATTAATTTAGAAGGCCAGGTAAGGTTTAACGAAATCAAGGCTAAGAAGCGACAAGGTTGGAATGAGTTGAAGGTTAATTGCTGGTAAGTTAGGGGAGTGATAGGTTGCAAGCTCTAGGATGATGAATAGAGTCCATTAGCAATTGAAAATGCCAGATTTGGGCAAAAAATAATCTACCTTTAGTGGAGTCTACACTCTCTACAAGGCTATAAATAGAAGAGAGCAAGTGAAACAGAAGAAAATCCTAAGTCTTCAGCTCTAGGCCAGTCAGCCTAAGACATGCAACCAATAAGATAGATATCTTGATCACTACGTTTTAGAAACTGAGTTTTTTCTAAAATAAATCTCTACATAGTTTAATTTCTAACACAATTAAATGCAGGAACAAGAGCCTTCTTAAAATCAGAAACAAAGAGCTTTGCAATAATACTTACTTCTGGATCAGCATTGTCCACGACAATTTCCCTAATTTTTGCTTCGTGACCAGCTTCCAATTCAGACTCCTCATCTCGGGTAGCATTTGTGGCATTTTGGACTGCAGAAACACTGTCTGGTATGGAATTTTCAATTATTTTGGATTGCAAGGTTGATTTGTGGCTTGGTTTAAGAACATAGACCTGAATGCAGCAAACCCAATTTGATGAGGGAAAAAGATAAATCAAAGGCAAACGAAGTAGAAAAGGCCATGGATTTTGAAATAATCTTTACATCGTTGTTGTAACGTCCATTGTATCCTCCAAAAGATACAAGTACATCTTCACCGTCAAATGAGCTTACAGCCAAACTCAAGCCCTGCATGGGAAAAAATTAAATTATTTTTAAGCAGATGACACTAGAAAGATAACTGAAAGTCCGGGTATCTTCTCAAATGACAGCATGAAGTTAACAAGGATCTGCACTCAAGCTAGATTTCATAGCACATGCAACCTTGTTAAAAATACATAGGTAAAGTACCTCACTAGCAACAGGAATACGCCCTTCAACAGAAGTTACCACTGACCAAGCCAGTGTAGACATATTAAGCACCACCGTCTCGGAGACCCCTGCAAAATAACATGGAATAAAACTTGTAAATGGATACATAGCAACATCTAGAAAGCATCAGAAATATCCTGAAGTTCAGAAGAACATGGCAGCACCACTTTCATTCACTCATAAGGTGACAGAGGAAGAAACACACAGAATAATAGGCCAAGTTGACTTATTATGAAGTTCATACGTATTAAGTATACTAACAGGTGCTGAAGAATTTATGTACAATCATAGATGAACTATATTTGACATAAGATGGAGCAAGCCCAATATAATCTTACGGAAAAAGTGTTTTCTAAACATAGCTCATATCAACTTGAACCTTGCTCCACACCAAACCATTAATGGTAAAAGTTTATTCTAGGATTGTAGGAGATTCAGATATGGAGGAGCCTAGGTCTATGTACAGACAGTATTGAGTATACATATAAGATTTATATATGTGTGTGTGTACAACAAACCACGTAAGTTTGCACTTTGCAGCAGTGTCAGGAATAAAATTTGTTTGCTTTGGTTTGACCCACAGCATAGACGTGTAAGGTCCAAGAGTTCAAACAACGCGTGTTCATGATATCAATCAATATTTTCCATGTCACAATGATCTGACAAAGTTTTACATTAGCTATATCAAGCAATATTGTGCAGTAAAAAATAATTCCTGGGCAGAAAGTTTGAATATAAGTGACAAGGTGGCAAAGAGGCATACCACTCTTATTATCACCACCACCAACAATGAACCAGTTCTCGCCTATGGTCGCACCAGCATGTCCAGCACGTGGTGTTGGTATTTCACCTAGTTGTGTGGGTCGAGACCATTCCATCTGTAAAGTTCACACAAATGATAAGATGGAGATGATTTTCAAGTTTACAGCTTACTGGAAGAAGCAATGGCCTTACAGTTTGCAAATCAAGAACATGTAAATCATTGTAGCAAGTTGCATGGGAACCCCCGCCGAAGATAAGTAAGTATCGGTCCACATGTACAGCAGCAGTATGATCAGACCTTGGAGAAGGAGGCACCCCACTGCCAATTAAGACTTAGTTAGCACCAAACCTTCACATGTTTCTTTTTATATTTTTTTTACTCTCTCTTTATATTGGCATGGGAAAACCAAATATTGCATTTTAACAACTTATGAGAATGAGTAACATAAGACACCTACCAAATGTATCAAAACCAGATTATGACTTAATAAAAGATGATCACTAAACAAGATCAAACTTCAATTTGTTTTTACTACAAATTTTCTCTTTTTCAAGCCCAAAACCATTAACATTCCCTANAATATGCAGATCATTCAAGAGAGCCCTCTTTGCATCTTGTCCACCAAAAATTACTATGTTTGTTCCAACAAGGTTCACAGATTGGCCTCCTCGTGACACCTGCAAAGCAGACATGATACAAGGGGACTTAACAAGCCATTACTGTATTTCTATCCAAAACAAAGAAAGAAATAAAAAAAGAAAGAAAAGGAGGGGGGCATTACTGTTGTATGTTTAAAAACCATAAAATTTATGCATCTCTTGATAGAGAAAATACAAATGTGATATGTCACATTCTCCTAATATGAGATTTAAGATTTTATAAGACATTTTTGGGATAATAAACATAAAAAAAATATCGGATACATACGGGGGCCTTGCCAAAAGTCTTCAGAGTTGACCAAGTTGCAGTTTGCAGATCAAACACTTTCACTGTCATAATATATAATGTTAATAGTAGTACAGATAGTTAGTTGCAATCACAATAAAAAGACCAAAAAAAAAAAAAAAAAGAAGAGAATAATAGACATACAATGAACAATAAACTTATAAAATAAAAATGTAGCCAAAATGTTTCACACACACACACACATAAATTTTAGCCTTCCCATCAATCTTGATTGCTTTCCTCTTTTAAAAGGAATAAAGTACGTAAGTAACAATGCCATGCTTTTAGTTTATTCAAATGAAGAGAAAACATAAAATCTGTAAAGGATTCTTTTCTGACTATTTACCTAAATCTGAATAGCACTTCAGAAGATTTATCATTTATGCGCGTTTTAAGTTATGACCAGATATGAAGTCAACCCCTAGAAGAATGATAAAGCATAGATCATAGAAACATGACTATTATTATTATCATACCTTGGATACTTTCAGAAGGATTTTTTGTATGCCCAGCAATTGACAGAAGCTTATTACCCCAGGGAATCTGCATCAAAAAAATTTCCATAACCAAAATCCAAAATATTCCAGGTATAGTGCAAGCAATTACATCAAAAAGATGGAACGTAGCAGTAGATTATATAGAGTTTTATGTTCAATACAAACCAAAGAATGGCCAGCACAGGGTGTTAAAGTAAATGGGGACTCCTCTCCAGCCTTAGCATCAATCTTTGACCAAGTCCATCTTCTCAAATCTAGAACCTGTATTTTTTCCATGTAGATAAAAGTAAATAGCAAATAGTACAGTCAAGTTGATAGGGAGATTAAGAAAAGTTTAACTTGAAATCACAATATATATATATGGTTACTTAGACAAATTGGCAGTTTCAAATTAATAACCTCAAAAGATACATTCTTACTTATCCAAAAGTATTGCTTCATGCAACGATATATTGAACACATACTTACATGAAGATCATTAAGGTAACGACCATTGTGGTTTCCACCATATATAAACAATTTATCTTGCACGACAGCAGCTCCATGCTGAACATACAAACACACTTTGGTTAGGAAAAGAAGGATAAAGCAATAAAGAATAAAAACAATGAAACAGAAAATAAAAATGAGTGAAAGAGACTAAATTTTATAATTGTAATATTTTGCAAGAGCCAATACCTCATATCGGGGTCTAGGACGTTGGCAGGATATTGGAGGTGCAATCCATTGATCATAGACTCCAACTGGACCAAAGCCTTCCACCACCACATCTTTATCCTGTGTTCCAACTTGACGTCCATTTTCAGTGCAAATAGTCTTCGTCTCTGGATAATAATTCCCATTCTGGATTACTGGTTCTACTTTGGAATTGTGCTGTCATACCAGCAGGACAGGATTGGAAAGTGCAAAAGAAAAAAGGAATAATGACAATGTTGACAGCAGCAAAAGTGGAGAAGAATAAAGAGAAAGATGTTCTCATTGCAATTCTGTTGATAAAACTTGATTAACTTCCAAGTCGACATGTCTCTGACATTAAACTAATTCTAATGATTCAAATCCTAAATGCCCCATCCTAAAATCTGTTCCTGGCATTAAACTATTTGAGTTGCATAAGAACTGCATGTATGCCTTGTGGGTGAAAGGTAGTAAGAAAACAATGCGACAATTATATAAAGTATCTCAAATTTATTTGTCAAACAACCGGTTTCTTACTCGTTTGACCATGTACACAGAACATATTCTGATCACACATTCACACGTACTTACTCAACAGTTAATCTGAATATAACAGATGAACATAACAAGGAAAGCTAATTGCAAGCTAATGGCGTAAGAAGAGTTGAAACTTATTTATATCACATGCGGGAGGTGGGAGGGGGGGGATGGCAATAACAGTACTAGTATTAGTATATGTAATCTTAATACTCACATTCATTTGCACATCTATAGGCTCTACAACAGAGTTAGACACTCTTGAATACCAACCAGGGTCTTCTTCCTACACAACAAAGGAAAATAAGAACAAAAGTAATCAGTTAACATTCTGCATTATAACAATGAATGAGGAGTGGCTAAGTAAAATCATTCGACCTCCAATATTTTCACAAAAAGACGCATGGCTTCTGTGGAAGACATGTTTCCAAGCTGGTTCCAACTGCATCAATAATTACTTCTTTTAATAACATTCTCAACAGTTTTATAAAAGAAAATAAAATAAGAGTCCCACAACAAGATGAGATCAGCTGATCAGGAATGCAGTAGTGCATACTGCATAGTATAACACTGAATTAAATATTGATAAAAAAAATGCAAAGCAATGCAATATTCCTAACAATATATTTGCACATATATATGCATGGACAAGCATGGTAAGATCAGATTCACACATAAGAATATCTATACTATATATAAAGGGGATTACTCTGAGAGTAACTATTTTTGGTGTTTCCAAATCTTAGAACTTATTTTCACACTACAAACCTCTAACACACTATAATCCACTAATATCTTTTGATCCCTTTTTAATAAATTATTTTTTAACTAAATTAATACTAAAATAAATAGAAGACTTTTATATATGTATCATATAATCAATCATAATAACATTGATTATAAAAAACGTGGCTTATAATAGAGGTTTAATGGAGAGTGTATACCATGGCAATAGCATAAAGAAATTGAAATGCAACATAGATGCTATGCGAACAAACCTGGCCCATTTGCTATGCTCCACAATTTTCCATGTACTGGGTTCTGGGATGTTACAAGGTCCTACACTAGCCTGACATAACAAATTAAGCACAAGTTCATTGAATTCAGTAATAACTTTTTGCAATAAACAAATGAAAATTTCCCCGCTTCAACTCTCACCACAACTGACCAGAAACTAAAGCTGAAGCTAGAATAGTAGGAGTCACTAGTAATCCAACATTGACATTTCTGCCAATTGCCAGTTAGGGCCTCTGCCCTCTAGCATGCCAGATGAAAACAACAACAACAAGTCAACAACAGCTAATTCTCATACCACTACATGAGGTTAGCTACACAGGTCCAACAATAGGATTTTTGCATTATCAAAAATCAAAAGGACCATATAGATTGGCAACAAGTTTTCCATTGCTGGTCCCAAGCTCATATAAAAGAGAGGAAGGTTATTATAGAACCATATAGATGGATCATCTAATGGAGAGAGATCGGCAATCAATTAAAAACATAACAATAAACTCTCACAAAAATCCTTTCCATTGCCATTCCAACCATCCCAATCAATCAATCAATCAATCAATCAAACACGAAAAAAATCAGATCTACAACAAAAAAATAATAAAAATAATAATAATAATAACCACGCCCGCATCAAACAGTGGCAAATTATTCAATTGACAAGAATGCCATCACTGACAATTCCAAATAGAAAATCCCATGATATGAATGAAGGACAGTAGGTACCTGCTGATACAAGCTGTAGAGAAGGAGAGCAGTGGATTTGGGGAACTTGGAGGTGAGGGCTTTGGTGGGAGAGGTTGATCCGTCGAACCCTACATACGACGCCGCAGCGTAGAACCGTTCTGGATATTGCAGACCCGAACTTGCTCTCGCCATCGCCATCTCTCTCTCTCTCTCTCTCTCTCTCTCTCTCTCTCTCTGATTCTTCAGATCCACCAATTCAATTCAATTATCAGTTATGGGGACACAGAGAAGGAACTCACTCAACTACGCCTTTTAGATTTTACAACAAGCACTTAAAGGTTTTTTGAGGGGGAGGGAGATGGTGCTGTTTTTATTTATTTATTTATTGTTCTGTTTCTTCTTCTTCTGCACTCCTCGCAGATCTACTGTATTGCATCGGAGAAAATAAACTTTTTAGCATAATCACCCCCCTAACTGTTTTCATGCTTCAGTGTCCAAGCCTAAATTTGTCTTTTTAACTCACTGGTTTGTTTAATTGTTTGTTTTTGTTCCCCTAAATGCATGAAACGCATGACTTTAGAGGATCATGAATCCATTTTTGACCACCAAGCCAATCCCATTTTTAAAATATTCATTATTCTAAAACAAATTGAGATTAAAAATGTGATGCAACTTTTTCTCATTAGAACAAGAGTAATTTATTTAATTTTCAAATTATTCCGTAACATTTGAAGTACAGTGAAAAAAAAGAGTTTTATTTTTAAATTATATTTAAGATTAAAGTTATTTTTTCTAAGACAATTTTACTTTTTGATAAATTAACTCATAAATATTGATGTAACACGTAATAATATTTAAAATAGGACTAAAATTTAATCTTGTCATTCGAGATACTCTCACCTCTAGTTCAGACCCACTCATCGATTTAATGCCAAAGAGGTTATAAATCTTCATCTGCTAAAAGTTATTTATTTTCTTCTTGCAAAAAAAACTGTCTGAGGGAATAATTATTTCAGTATTAGTAGGAATAAGAATCAAAGTAAAACTCTCAGTTTCAGTAAGTATTTATAAGAGAATTGTAAATACTCATTTTGCTTTGAAATCATTGTATATTGTTTATTCCAAAAGGAAATTAAGTGAGTCGATTCTTATATTAGTCAAAGAAAATTAAATTATATTTTTGGATAAAACAAAAAAAAGGGGTCATTGGGCTATGCAAGGACAAGGTTTTAGGCCATGTATATGGGTCAGTGGGCTTTAAAAACAATGAAAGCTTTTTATACAGCAGTCTTAGCTATTGGGTCTAATTTTAATGAAATCAGATTGGGGATATTTCTCTGACAGATTTTATCTACTCCATCCAAAAAGGGCTTTATCGTAAGTCTAAATATAGTGTTTGGATTGGGGAAGCTTCAGCCCATGTTTATAGTCTCTTTTGCTGAACGTTTTTGCCAACAAGTTCTTACGAGGAATGAAAAATACTAACGTATGAAAAGGTGTAAACATTTTATCACCTTTTTGATAACATATTATGGGACTACTTATAAAGCGGATCAAATAATGTGATGTGAGAGAAGTAACAATGTATCTAAACTCTTTTGTATGTCTAAATAGCAAAGTTGTAGAGGGAATAAGGATTGAAATGCTATACTATATAGTATGAAACACAATGAACTAACCATATGAAATTAGTCCTAGGGGTTTGTCTACATAAGAAGAAATTATTGCACACACAATATTTGTGAGTGGTTTTTTTACTCACACTCACATTTGTGCCTCCTACATTACATTATTGAACACTAATTAATCAATTCAAGGGATTGCAAAAGTATCCATGCGCACCGCCGCCGCGGCCGCCACCTGCTCCGATCCCCAACAAGTCCAAAGTCATCACACCCTCATTATCACTTCCTTTACTACTAGACCTTATTCCAATATTCAATGGACATGATGATCCAACATTAATAGTGTTATTTCTACTACTGTTCTGCTCTATGATCTTGGAAAAGGCCTTGCTTTGATCCAATATAGCGTTAAACACGTCCACCCCATTCATTCCATCAATGCCATTCATATTGTTGAAATTGTACTCGTGAGACAGGAACATGTCATGTTGAGCATTATTAATATTGTGCACATAGTACTGCTGTTCCATGATCCCATTTGATGTTGGTACAGAACCGAATGATGATGACGTGGCTGGCAGTGGCATGCTTGTAATATTATTGTTGTTGTTGTTGTTAATATTACTAACGCCCATTTGTGCAGCCTTTTGAAGCAATGCGATAGCGGACATGTGAGGTGGCAGCCCTGCAGCTAAGTAGTGGGGCCCATTGTCGTTGAACATCATGTTGTTGTTGTTGTTTAGTGATGAGGGGCTTAGTTGAAGAGATGAGGGAGAATTAGAAGAAGAAATATTGGGCGAAAGGCTTGGAATGTGCTCACGAGGGAGTGGTGACGGGTGCTTGCTGTTGTTGATTAATGTTGTTGGTAATGATGGAACTGGTAGGTTTGGCTGGCCCTGGAACATGTTGGAATTACCCCTCTGCTGCATCTTTGACAATAGTAGTTGTGGTGGTGTTCCTTCATTGACTTTGTTAAAGTTTTCCTCAGCCAGTGCGTCACAGAAAGCTCTGTGGGTGATGAAGCTATCTCTTCTGCACCACAGCAGCAAGCATGCATAAATATACGGCATGAAGCACGCAGTAAATTAAGTTTATATAGCGATGTGCTCTAATATCAGAATAAATAGGATTAAATTAACTAATGTCATAAAGATATCCGTTAAGAAATTTAATATGAAATATGTTGAGACTTTAAATACTTTTAATGTATTTGACACTTTAATACAATCCTTTTTTTTTTTTATTGATTTCGTGTTTTAAGGACACTTTTTAATAAAATCCAAATAAATAAAACAGAAACGAGGAGGAGAGACATATAATTGTCAACTTTTATATATATAAAAGAGATTATAAAAAAACAGAACTAATTAATTTTCATGAACTTCTTGGGTAATACACGTCACAATCATCTCATGTTACGTCTTACGTCTCACGTCTCAAGTTGATTAATGACATGATTAAGATAGTCTTTACAATAATTTACGTAATTCTTTTTGTGCCCTTACTTTAGGGTTAATTTAAGTTCATTCAATTTTTAGGATCAATTATATGTTATCACATTAGTAAAACTTAAAATAAGATTTTATCTCTTCATAAATTATGATTTTTAATTTTACACCCTGTTAAATTTTATTTTTATTTGAGTCATTGATAAAAAAAAAATTATGATTTTAGTTTCTCACGTTAAGTTTGACCATTAAATTGTGATCAAACCAATTTGAATGATGAACCAATTTGACCACAATTTAAATTTGATTTGACCGATTTGACAATAGTTAAAACTTAGCTTGACTACATTACAGTAAAACTCATCTAATTTTTGTTTGTTGTGTCAGCTTTTAATGATTCAATTTAACGTACAAACAAAAAAATTTATCAATGACTCAAACAAAATTTTTTTAATATAATACAAAATCAAAATTCACAATTATTATGGATAAATACTTATTTAACCATTAATTTTATATAAATATGTAAGTGCTTGTGAGCCACCTCCATGGTATTATCATGGAATTATGAAAAAACACATTTTGAGCATGACTCATATTATTAACATGAATCTCTGACCGGAACAAAATTCATATTCATATAATTAATATAAATATATAGTGACTTGTCCATGTCGTGGGGTAGGAAAGAGCAGAAAATATCGGTTCTATATAGTATATACATTATTATTATCACACTGTTTTTGTTGAACAGAAAATAATTATTATGAAAATGAAATTAAAGATGACTAGTCATGTTCATTGATGATTTGAGTTGTGAAAGTAAGACCTTCAAACCAGCCAAGATATATATGCCTCATTATTGGTACCAAAAATTTTCGTGAGTTCATATGTTATCGCCAAGATATATATCCCTCATTATTGGTATCAAAAATTGTCGTGAGTTCATATGTTATCAATTTCTAAACTACTAAGAATGATATTTTAAAATTAGCGATGAGTTCTCTCCATTGTTAAAATTGAAATGTCATTATACAAGCGAGAAATTCTTACCACCATCACAAAGAAAATAATTTTGTGCATCACATTTATTATTTATCTTTTATTTTTATAGGGTTTCAATACTTTACATTATTTTCAATCGCATTTCAGTGGTAAATAATAAATGTGCATGTGGTGCACAAAAACATTTTCCTCAATTTAGGAGGAAAGAATCTCTTATACAAGCAATCAAAAGCATGTCCAACTATAAAAAATAAATTATTGTGTGATCTTAAAACGTTATTCTGCATATGAAAAATGATAAGAAGACGACAATCATATTTGACAATTTTAAAACAATCATACACACAAATTAAGGTGTGAAATCTATGAACTCACAATGAATCTCACACATTTGTGAGTCCAATTGTTTATCAAATATAATTGTCATTGTAGCATTACGCTTTCTATATATTTTAGATCACACAATAAATAATATTAAGAATGTTACATGTACAACAATATTTAGACATCTTTCTCACAAAAGCATGGGTCTCACCGTGAAGAAAAAAATGTGAATATAGTAAAACTCGTACTTTTATAAGAAAGTTATTCAAATATTATTATGCATGTAATATTCCAATATTTTCCTGTTTTGATTATAACATTTCAATGCAAAGACTACTATCCATTATATGGTGCAAAATCCATCTAAAAATAATCACACAAGAACTACTCCATGCAAGTTGTGGCAGGAAATTCAACTAATTAGATGTCAATTTTACCTGGAAAAGATTGTTCCACAATCACATTTGTATTCCTTAGAACCACAGATCCTGGAATGCGCCTTCAAGTCCGATTGTACAGCATATTTCTTGGAGCACTTTTCGCACTTCCACTTCTTCTCGCCGTGCTTTCTGCTGAAGTGCTTCTTGATGCCGGTTAGATCGCCGAGCGCCCGAGCAGGGTTGTGGTGCAAGCAAGAAGCTTCTGGACAAACGTAAACCCGCTTTCTAACGTCCGTCGTGGTTCTCTGCTTGAGCTTCCACGGCAGGTTGTGGCCGCGGCGGTGCAGTTGAAGATTTTGGTCCCTTTGGAACCCTTTGTTGCAGATTTCACACATGAAACGGTTTTTGGCCACCAAGGTGTTTGGGGATAGAGCTATCACTTCGGCGCTTGGATCTGCAAGCGCCACCATTAATTATTTAGTGAGTAAAAGGACTATGTAGACAATCATGTGGGGGATAACTTTTACGACAATCGTATATAAAAGAGGATAAAGGTTTTCCATTATCATGGTCATCTTATCATTTATCTTATTTATTTGCATTGAATTATCCCATAAAAAACCTTTATTTTAAATAGATTCAGTATGATTAGTGAGTTCCAATTGTGTCTATCAATATACATATTTACATGTGATTATTAAGGTTAAAATCGTCTTATAAATTAGGACGAGATAATTTGCACGAGGGTAAAAAAAAAAGTGACAAGGGCAGTTAAAATTGTTCGGAACGCTTTATTTATAGAAGTAAAGATGACACGTGTACATGGCCGAAGAAATTAACAAAAAGCAAGCTCAAAAAGTGATGATACGTTGCTGCATTTCAAAATAATGAGGGAAAGGTGTGTGGTATTGCATCCTTTGTTCACACGAATAAGTCAGGAAAAAAGAGTCCAAAAGTGAACACAAAACGGAATGATATTTATCAAAATGAGAGTTTTAATTAATTAAAAAATAAGATTTATATATAATATAAGTAATAAAAATATTAATAATAAAATATTATTTAATCTCACATTATAATAAATTTAATGGAGAGAATTTATTTTCGATATTTATACATAGATAATAGACATACTAGTAAATATTTACAAGAAAAAGACACATTTTTTTCTCCTTTTATCTTTCTCTTTTATAGATGTCTACTAGTGTAATTTCATTATATATTCAAGTAACATTCTTCATTCAAATAGCGGTACTGAATCAAAAAGCATGTTCCATTACTGTTCTTTTTTTCTTTTCAAATAATCATTTTTTAAAATGTTGTTTCAGAAAAAAATATATAATTTATATAAAACCCAAATTAACTCAAACACGCAATACTGCTCATGGCCATCAAATTTTAATAAAATGAAACAGCTTGGGATTAAGTTTAAACTGATCCTACTCTTCAAATAAAATTCCAAAATATCTATGTGATTACACCCTTGCATCAAGAACACTTATAAAGAGCCAAAAAGAGAGAGGAAAAAAAAAAAGAAGGAAGAAAAAAGAAGAAGAGGTATTTGATTTAACATGCAAGAATATACGGAGAGAGAGAAGCCAAACCAAAGTCAACAGTGAACAACAATGATTGTGAGTGAATTCCCTCAGCAATAATTGAGCTTCTTCTTCAGATTACCATACTCACCAATAATTCACCAATATAGTTTGGCTATATCCAATTATACATGAATTATAACATCCCATATCCTATATTTTGTCCTCTATTAAAAAGAAGATTTAAGACAGCAGAATTCAGCTAAAAAAATAACTTCCACATGTAATCTTCTGCTAGATCAAGTATTAACAATTATTACCCNCATTATGGTATTCTTGTTCATCAATTACCAAAGAAAGAAAAACAGATTGATAAAGATGGCTAAGCATATTTGTCGTCGCTCAATCTATCTACTAATAATGTCTCATTATATGCCGTTTGGTTCAATTAGGTTTTCATTATATGCCTTCTCCTCTTTAATTGCAGAATGGGAAATTGAGACTCTTTTCTAATGTAATGAGTAATGAATGAAGAAAACATTTTTTTCATTAAGAATTAATTTTGCTGCTCATTATTACTTTCTTTTATCGTATAGTCTTAGAATGGAGTGAGCCTAACTCAACCCTAAAAGCTACCTCATTGGGGAGGGTTTCCCAGGCCATTTTGAAGGCTCACCATGTCGATGTTGCCAACGGGACTTTGATGGTGTTGTTTTATATGGCAACAAGTTGTTTACATGATAATCATATTTATCACTTGTTCTGATTTCAGAAATGGCTCCTCTGAAGTTCCTCAGAAGGTCTCTCCCCGCGCCGTACGCCAACTAAGGCCTGCTGCTCTAGACACTGACTCTGCATCTTCATTAAGTCAAGCTAACAAAATATCAAAGGAAAGAAGCCCCAAAGTCACTGACCGCAGGTCACCCAGAAGCCCAGTTCCGGAGGTAACATTTTTTCATTACAAGTAACAGATTAGCATTGAACAATAGTGTCCTGTTTGGAACTTGGGATAACTTTCTTTTTCATTGTAAAAGCACATTTTTCCTTTGCATAGGAAAAAAGCACTTATGGAGCAGTGCAATATTTGAACTCATCAGAAGAAAGAAAAGGGGCATAAAAGTGCTATTTTTCAATCATACATGATGGCATTGTACATCAATAACTTGTGAAATTTCCTTTTGCCTTAGAGGAAGCGCCCCAGCAGAATATCCGAATTGGAATCACAAGTTTCACAACTCCAAGAGGATCTGAAGGTGGTGAGGGACCAGCTTATTTTGACCGAGTCATGCAAGAAGCAAGCTCAGAAAGACGCCGAGGAGTCCAGGGAGCAACTGTTGGCCCTATCTGCAAAACTCGAAGATTCACAGAAGCAGCTTCTGGAGCTCTCTGCCACCGGAGAAGCTCGCTTTACCGAGCACCAGAAAACAGCAGAACAACATAGTACGGCATGGGAATCAGAACTTGAGGCCTCTCAGAAACAGCACTCTGCCGACTCTGCTGCTCTCGCCTCTGCAATGAACGAAATTCAGCATCTCAAGGCCCAGCTTGAATCGGCAGATGCAGAGAGGCTAAACCTGAAGCAAAACTTGTCAGAATCTCTTTCAGTTGTGGAGGACATGAAAATCCAACTAAGGAACTGCAAAGAATCCGAAGCTCAGGCCCAAGCTTTGGCCAATGAGACCTTGTCACAACTTGAGGCTGCAAACAGAACTGTGGAGATCCTAAGGGCTGATGCTGTGAAAGCCGTAGATGGCTACAACTCCATCACTTCCGAGTTAGATGAGTCTAGAGCGAGGGTGAACTCACTCGAGGGTGACCCCATCATTGATAAGTCCATTCATCCTGGGAATCTTGCAGATGGTCATGGAATTGAACAGGAAATGAAAGAGGGAGAGGATCCTACTCAGATTGAAGCCGAAATTTATTCTCTGAAGGCCGAGGTTGGACGGCTAAGATCTGCCGTAGAGGCTGCTGAGGCTAAGTTCCAAGAAGAGCAGATTCGGAGCACGGTGCAGATCAGAAACACCTCTGAGTTGATGGAGCAGATAAAATCCGAATCGAGCCGGAGGGAGGACGAGCTAGAGGCCGAGTTGAAAAGGAAGAAGGCTGATATTGAAGAGCTGAAGGCTAACTTGATGGACAAGGAAACCGAGTTGCAAGGTATCGTGGAGGAGAATGAGAACTTGAATTTGAAGCTTGATGAAAGCATGTCATCTCTAAAAGAGCATAAACTCAAGAATGAAATCAAGAAGCTAGATGAATCTGTGGCTGAATTGAAGGCGGATCTGATGGACAAGGAGACTACATTGCAAAGCATATCCGAAGAGAACGAAACGCTGAAGCTGGAAATCAGCAAGAGGTTCTCCGACGGCAGCAAGGTGAGGGAGGAAGTGGAGGCGGCAAAGGCTGCGGAACGTGAGGCTTTGGCAAAACTTGGCATTGTGATGGAGGAGGCAGACCGGAGCAACCGGAAGGCTGTGAGGGTGGCCGAGCAGCTGGAAGCGTCGCAGGCGGCGAATTCAGAGATGGAGGCAGAGCTGAGGAGGCTGAAGGTGCAGTCTGATCAGTGGAAGAAGGCCGCTGAGGCGGCTGCTTCAATGCTTTCGGCGGGGAACAACGGGAAGATCACCGAGAGGACCGTGTCTTTGGACAGCAACAACTACAAGTGCTCGCCGTTTTCTGAACACATGGATAATGATGATGACTTCCAGAGGAAGAAAAATGGGAACGTGCTGAAGAAGATTGGGGTGTTATGGAAGAAGCCTCAGAAATTTATATTAATTTAGGAATTTAATTTTTTAAAATAAAAATTAAATAAATATGTAATTAAACATAAATTAAAATATTATTATAAATATTTTTATAATTATTTAAAAAATTTTAAATTAATATAATGTTAAATTATATTTTTAAAATGAAAGGATACAATGTCTCCAGAAAAAAAAAATCACCTAAACCGGACTCAAACTCGATGCAATCTTAGGACTGAACCATTTATGTGAGCACAAATTCCATCAGACAATAACCTAAATAATGATAGCGTCAAATCATGCCAATTTGAAGATTATGATGTTATATATATATAAAATAAAGTTATATAAAATTTTAAGAGGTAAGAATCAAAATTTAAGAAATATTACCCAACTCAAAACTATACCAAAATATTTAATGATTGGGTAACATTACTGTTTTATGAGTATTTAAACAAACTCAAGTGGACATGTATAATGGGGTGAACACGGGTCGGGTCGGGCAGGACCCGCCCGTGTCACTGATCCAACCCGACGAACAGCGGGCGGGTCGGGTCGAGTAAAAATTACATTTTTTAATGGGTACCTGCTAGACCCGCAACCCGCCCTCTTTTTTTTTTATAAAAAAAACTTTTTTTTTTTGGAAAAATTATATTTCTTTTAAGAACATTGAAGTTTGTATGCAGAACCAGAACCAGACAATTTCACTAACATTTACAGTACCAAAACCATACAATTTCACTAACAATTACATTTGCATGGAGAACCATACATCAAAATCTCAAATGCAGCGTAAAAACATGAAGAGTGGTCAATTACAATTGCCAAAAAAAGGAAAACAAAGCAAATTACTCAAAGGGTGAAGCAAGGAATGCAAAGATCAAAATGCAAACAAAGAGGGGGTTGTATAATAATATGCAGGCACTAGCAACAGAGACGTGTTAACATAACAGGAAGGAGATGAAAGGAAATTAGGGTTAAAATGCAAATTATAATAAACCCTAATAAGGTGAAGAAGATGAACATTGAAGAAGATGGAAAGGAAATTGAAAAGGAAATTAGGGTTAAAATTAGGGAAAATAAAAAATCAAAATTAGGGTTAAATCA